>CM031858.1:147836619-147935567 GCA_018697195.1 Certhia americana | reverse complement strand
TTTTTTTTTTTTTTCTTTTTTATAAAATTATTTTCCATTTGGAGCTTTTATGGCTACTTTTATGTCTTGGATAAACAAGAGTCTGTCCTTCTTTATATTCTTCTCTTGCTTTTCAGTGATCTTTGTGTCTAAAAAAATTTATAGAACACTCTCAAGCTTGTTCAAGATTAAATTTCCTACCTGAATAAAAATGGGTCCTTAAAGTACCTCTTTTTTTACCCCTTTTTGTTTCTTCCATCAGCAGCTAAGCTGAATTGCAGCCAAAAACTTCCATAATAACATTTTCCAAAATGAATGCCTGAAGATCTTTTGGCATCAAACGTGTCTGCAATTTGTTTATTTTTCTTCCAAGGAAGTATAACTGGCAAGAAAAGCATTTTCATTCCTTTACAACTATATTCTACTTGCATACATAACCAAAAAGAAGAATTGTGCAATGCATTGCACAGTCCTATCATTATAATTACGATACAGTTTCCTGTAGAGATTGTTCATGTCACCTTAATGGCGCAAATTTTCTTGGACTCTCCATGTCCCTGTTCATTGTTGGTGTCTGTTTATAGATGTGCTGTTATCTCTGTACTGTCATGGCCATAGTGGGACCAAACAAAGTAGCTTGCTTCAACGCCGTGTCTGAAATACAGTGCAATATCTCTGAGAGTTACAAACTCATATTTTTTGGTACCTAGGTGGTTAAAAGCCTGGAGTAATGCCACAGAAGAGAATGAACAGATGTGTTGTTTCTCCTGACTTTGAGGGGTTTTAGTGACTTGGCCATGATCAAAACAAAGCAGTTCCAGTGATGGGAATAAAGCAGGAAATCTGAGTTCAGATAATTTTGGGGATGAAAAGAGGCTTTTGTGGCAGTACAGGCATAACAGGTGATGACAGGGAAGGCTGGCCTGGGAAAGAGAGCTCTACATCAGAAAGATGAAGGGGTAACTCCACAAAGACAAACATCAGAGAGGAACAGCAACCAGCAGTTTATGAGCTGGATGATGATCTGAGCTGAAATCAGAACTGTGCAAGGGGTAGGACAAGACAAGTTCTGCTTTTTTTTTTTTTTTTTAAACCAGTATAGTTGCTCTGAACAGATATTACATTTAAATGGATGTAAATAAGATCACAAGCTGGCCTGAACTAGCTTGTTACTTTTCAGGCCTCTTCATCTGATATCTGTTTCTGGTGAATGTTGTGTCCCTACTTAGGCAGGACTCAATTCTCACATAAGTTGTGGAGAAGGATGAACTTTGTGATTTTGTCACTCATTCCTAATTTTATTTTTTCAGTCACGTACTCCTAAGCAATGTAACCATATCAAAATAGCTTTTGTTGTCTTGTGGGTTTTTTTTTTCCTTTAGTGTCTAATGTACATATTTTTATTTTTTAGTTAATATTAAGCTTAAAAAGAATTTTGAATAATAAGGTATTCATTTCCAGCAACTTGTATCAGCACTAACTACATTATTCCAAAACTGAAACAGAACAGAATCCAATTTGAGCCACTTCTATGCTCCTAACAATGTCTTTGCAGTGAAAGAAAACAAGATGATAAGAGATGCAAAGGCTGACAGTTCATAGATACAAATACCTGAATCTGTTTGACCAAAAGACCTGTGTGAGAAAACTATTTGTTCTTCATATACGAGATGAATATTCCTGACCCCAGGAAATTGAGTGATGAGAATCAGATGGTTATGATTAATGTTATGCGAACTATTTTACAAGTAAACCTAGAGCAGTGGAAATTACTTTCTTTGCAGATGGGTTTGGAAGCTTTAAGACAATAATTTTCTTTTTTACCTTTCTGTGAAGTCTTGCATATTTATCAGAATGAAAAATATACAATCAAAAAAACCAAACAAAACTCAACACTGCTATATTTTCCTTGCCCCAATCTCTTTTTGTTTGTTTTTTTTTTTTTTTTAATTTTTGCATAAGCAAAATTGTGCGACTCATCACAGAGGCAAATGGATCAAATTAGAATTAAATTTGATGCTTAATATAATTCTACTTTCTCCACTCTAATGGTAACATGAAACAATCAGAAAGGGGCTCTAAAAGTAGCCCCATTATGGAAATAAACTATTATATGGAATATATTTGAAGTTTTCATGTTCTTATGAGTTCTTTCTTTCCTAAAAAAGAGCATTTTGCCATTGAGAGACAGGGATCCTCAGAAGGGTGACTGAATGGAATGTTGCATAAATACTTTCAGATATCTGAACCTCCAAACATTTGATTAGTGTTGATTCATGCAATCAAAAAATGCTTTTTCATCTTCTACTGCAACAAAACATGTCTCTAGAACTCAAATACCAGAAAAAATTTTGCCCCTGCATCTTAATTACTTGGTTCTTTCTTCAGGAAGAAAAAAGATATTCAAGAAAATACACAAGCCAGAACAGACTACCTGGTGCAATGAAAGGATGAGATCACTTTAGAGTGCTTTCTACAGATCTCCAGTGATTTTTTTTTCTTTTTTTTTTTTTTTTGATGCTGTGTGAATTTGTTGGAGAAATATTGCTTCTGTTAAAAGCAAATATTTGTGTCTGCCTCAAATTTTTATTCAATGTGAAATCACATACCTCCCTTATTGTTTGTGTTATGCTTTTGCAGTCGAAAAGAGCAGTGGGAAATGAATACCGATTTGTTGCACAAATTCTTCTTACATTTCTACTTCATCATGTTTATATAATACATAACCTGTCTCTGTATTCCTTCTTGGGACATTGTAGGACTCCTACATCATTTCTGTCTTTCGACCCCAGAGCAAAATTCATCAGAATATTAAACAAAAAACTCAGACTTTCAAGTAAATTCATTTTCAAAGGATGTCTGTAGAGAATACCTACATAAAAAATAAAGGTCACATTTTCAGGTGTTTCAAATCACAGTCGGTCTATTTAATGTTGCGGCTGTATTAATGTGAAGTAGCTGGGGATTTCAGAAACACAGACTCTTGCCTATAGAACATCAATAATGTTTCTTTACACTGAGCCAAAGCTAGTTCTTGTACTATAAGGCAGATTCCAGTGGAAACTGCAAATTTCTGAATTGCTCAAGGATGTTATCTGTTTAACTGGCTTATTCCAGCAGGACTGCTCTAAAGTAAATTGGGTGAAAATTCACCATGAGCTTGAGGTGCAAAACCCCATAAACTCTTCACAAAACTGTTGTAAATCCAGACAACTACTTTGACAGTGGTCAAAGAGGAGTTACTGATATCGCTTATCCTCCTACTCTTGCTTCATGTACATGAGGGTGACACTAAAAGGAAGTTGGAACAAAAACATCAACAGACCACAGGTGCTGTATGAGCCTGTCCAACTTTTTGTCATTCACCATAAGTTCCACATTGAGTCTTTTCTTGAAATTCACAGAAACTTCATAGATGGCTGAAGCTGCTGGTACAAACTAAGTAGGGATTCGATTTTCAGAGGTTCTGATCTTCTGCTCAGTAATTTGAGGCATTCAGTGCCTAATGATTTTTTTTGTAAATTATTTTCTCATAATTGCAAACGCTATGGCAGATAGCAGAATCCTGAACTTATGATCCCTCAGATGCTGAGAGTGTAGAACTCCATTTGCTCTTATTGAAGCACAATTTTTCTTGCTCACATGGTGGCAGAATTCAAATGAAGGTGTGGGAAGAGAAAGAAAAAATTTAGTCAAGATATATAATAAGAGTAATAATCCAGAAACTTTAGGAAATGATGGTCCTTGATGCTTTCAACGTGCTTGCTTGCACCAGAGTTTTGTTTCTACTTAAGCAGGTGCAGAAGAACAGAGCAATAACTTTACTGGGTCAAATTCTGTTGGGGATAATATTTGTCTCTTCCACAGTTGCAAGTAAATGCATCTATTATCTAAAGTGTTTTAATGGACTAGTCAAAACTGAATGCAGTTGGTAATAGCAATAAAGGCAAAAGCTTTCTGCTTGGTTAATGTCTAGGCAGATACATTAGGCTGCTGAAAAACAAGTGAGAGAAAGAAAAACAAAAACTTAAACATTTAGCATCCTCAAACAATATGTTTATTGCCTATTAATTATAATGAAGTAGTACTACTGATTAGTTTATTGGGCAACATTAGGAATGAAAATTTTATAACCAGTTTTAGAATAAATCCCTCAGCTACAAACTTTTCTATAATTTAAAAAAAAAAAAAATTTCAGGGCTGAAAATTATGGCAGTCTTCTGGAAAAAAGAGTATTTTAAATCTGCACTCTATCCATATCAACATTTCAGTATGTTTAACTTATTGTTCAATATGAGTTGATGCCTCTGGACTGTATAAGACATAAAATTCAAAGATGTATTAAATTAAAATTATTGGGTTTTATTCATGACAGAGTGATATCAGTAGTGGGGGTTCCCTGAGTGCATTTGATGGCAGCTCAATTATTGTTGCTACAGAGAGGCTTTGTCACATGTTAATTTCCTTATAGAATCAGCTATGAAATCAAGTTTTTGGGTGTTTTTTTTTTTTTTTCTTCTCCTTCACGCTGACCTTCATCTCTCAGTATTTTTTTGGGAATTCAAATATGGCTTTTTTTTTTTTTTGCTAACTTCTGTCCTTTTCCTTGTGATTTTAACCATAGCGGAACACACATTTCACTGGAAAAGGTTAAAAAAAAAAATGCCAAGAAAGGATAGAGAATGAGATAAAATACAATTTTGATTTTCTGGACAATAGAAAAATAATGTTATTGCATGCAAATAATTTCTTTCAGATAAAAAAGGACGTAGAGAACAATTTCCCAACTGCCCTTAATAATGATGAACCATTCTGTTTATCAGTCTTAATAAAACAGCACAAGTATCTCGGCATTTAGAGGCCTTGTATTATTAACCTTCCCCAGGAGACCTGTTCTATAAAGGAGACTTAAAAGAATATGACCTTTTGCCATAGAGATAAGGAACTTATACTCTGACAGTAAATATAATATGAAGACATAAACAGAAAATGAATTGGAGATTAGCTAAAGTAAGCAAGAGATCCAATATTTAGATTAAATTGGAAACCAGCAAAGAGTTTCCAAATTCAGCTGCTGGAAATGATTAGAATTTGTTATTTAATTTTCTTTGCTGTAGGATCCAATCAAACTTGATATATTTTCATATTCAAGGTATGATTTTGGAATAGTCAATGTCATGTTTATGCAAATATAGCCCAATTAATATGATTTCTCCAAACAGAGATTTAAAAAGCTACTAAAGAGGTATGCATTTCCTGTATTTAGTTTAAACATTTATGTGAATTCCAAACAAAACCCAGAAGCAGGTCCTTCATATTTAAGAGAAGAGTTTTAGGAGCCTTAGAATAAGCAATTGGAAACTGTGGGCCAGAGCTGGAAAAGAAGCATATGATGTGTAACCCTGTAGGGACTTTGACTTCAGGAGAGGTAGCTCTGTTCAGACCTTTGAAATCAGTCTTCAAAGTAGATGTCTACAAGTGTTCCCTAGGAGAAATTAATCTCGTTAACTCCTAAAAATGCAAACATGGAAAAAAGAGTTGCTGGTGCTGATAACTGCTGAACAGAGGGGAAGTCAGATTGTCTCTACACTAGGCACTCTGTCAATAGCTGCATATTAAAAAATTGGGGTTTATGTTGGGTATAAGAGATATACGCCATCTGTAGGTGCTTCTTGTTTTATTTCTAATCAGTCCCAAATGTGCCTGAATGTCTGAAAATGGTCAGGTCATTGTACACAGCTTTGATTAATCCCTGATCATTGTATTTTATTTTTTTATTTAAAAATTATAACCCTATGGACACACAAAAGCAACTCTTTGGATATTGAGACAAATTTGTATCTAACTGAAGGATCTCAAAGGCATATAAAAAGGGTTTCATATCACAGTGAAGATTTCTCCATGTAAAATGAACTTTTGGGATCAAATGACTTCAAAATATATGTTTGTAAAAGACAGGTTTGTGCTGTCTTTTACAAACATATAATTTTTGGACTCTAAGTTAATTTCTGGATCTTCATTTAATCTGTTTTGTTAAGCTCACTCTAACAGAAAGAAAGCCTCTGTTCTGTTTTCCAAACACTCCCAGTCCTCTGTAATTTCTTCCACTGATCTAGAATGACTTCACAATTTCAGTTCATAAAAACACATGTTCAGTGGGTAACTCAATTGTACTCTCTTCACAGTCCTTTAAAAGCTTAAAATGTAGCAGCCCAGGAGGAGTTATTCAACAACCATGTTTTATCTTTAAATTGCATGTTATCTGTGTTGTACATATTAGTATAAGGAAATAAATTTGGAGTTTGATGTATAAGAGCATACTTCTAGAATGATATTTATCCAGGTTAGTCTAAATTCAATAGAAATAATTTTTGTATGCTATCAAAAAAAAAAAAAAAAAAAGAACAGTATCTTATTAGGTGGAGGTAGGCTGAGAAAAGAACCCCAAACGCATTTGTTCTGTGCCTAAAACATTAATTCTAATGAGCTACTGACAATTACTCCCAAGCAATTAGACTCATGCAGTGATTTGGGTTGGAATGGACCTTGAAGATCACCTACCCCAACTGCCATGGGCAGGAATGCTATCCAGTATGCCAGGTTTCCCCAGATTTTTGGTGCATCCCATGACACATTTGGCTTTCTGGGCTGCAGGTGAAAACTGCCAGGTCATATCCAGATTTTCATCCACCAACCCAAGTTCTTCTCCTCAGAGCTGTTCCAAATCCGTTCTCTGCCCAGCCTATGTTTGTGCTTGGAACTGCTCTGACCCAGGTGTCAGGACTTTGCTCTTGGCCTCATTGGATTCGACAAGGCTCATGCAACCCCATCTCTCCAGCCTGCCCAGGTCCCTCTGGATGCAATCCCTTTCCTCACGAGTGTCAACTGAACCACACAGTTTGGTGCCATCCATGAAATCATGAGGATGCACTCAATCCCACTGTCCATGTCATTGAAAAAGATGTTAAACAGCAGTGGTTGTCCTTGAATATGTCAATCTCTTACCCATGGCATTCAATTTAAATGCTTGCCACCACAGCCAACGCAACAGTGCCTTGTGTTGAATATACCATGATTTTGGTGGAAAGAATAGTAATGTAAGGTCATTTAGGTTCACAAATTCTTGGATCAAGAGGGATACATACAACTTTTCCCCAAAATTTCAGAAGTTACAGTGGACTTTATCACACATAGCTCTGAGTTTGTCAATATCTGAGCATTTTTCTGAGTATGTATTAAGGTCCTTATTGTCAAATTAAGAGAAACAAATTTCATGAGGTGGTTATTGCTACATTAAATATTTACAGGTGAATAAGGTAAAAAAAAAAAAAAAAATTGATGGAATTTTCTGGCACTGGGTAAAGGTCTGAGGCCCAGAGGCATGTTGTTTATTTGCAGATTCTGTCTAACTAATCAATGTTGGATGGTTCTTTCTAATGAACATGGAAAGCTGTTGCAGTAGAAGTGCATAATGAAATTGTGTCACATAGGAATAGAAAAAGATGAATTTCATACTTCTGAATGTAAGTACTTTAGTTTTTCTTATATGTTTGGTGGGTTTCCTTCAAAATGAATTCCCTAAGGTAACAGCAGGAATCTCCAGCTGAATCTTGTATTTACCATGTAAATTTGAAAGCTAGATTTGGTGTTTTAATCATTGCAGGATTTTCCGGATTTTTACATTCTTATAGAACACTGTACAGATTATAAAGATTCAAATAGGGATAGAGAATCTATTTAAACCTTATTTTATTTGAAATATCTATAGAATTATCATCAATTCCAAATGATCTCTTTTGAGCCAGTGTGGGAATTCTGTGGTTACCAAGAATGTTGAATTATCTTTTGTTATGTTCTTGTTTTACACATTAATTTTCCTGCTGTCTTATATTTTCAGTATACACTATTTATAAAACAAAAGTATTTCAACTTGAAAATGTACACTACTGAGCTCAAAGAAATGAAGATATGTCCAGCAACTCTGTATTTCTCCTTTCAAACTAGTTCAGCAAATATTCTTTTTCCTAGATTGAACAATTCTTAGGCATAAGCAAGAAAGGAACTGTCCTACTTAAATTTTTTCATGTTAAAAATAAAGTTGTTTAGTTTTGGTTTTTTTTCCTAGCAACTCATTAAAACCCAGGATTGTTTCTAAAACAGGCAGACAAACATGACAATCAGAGAACAATATAATTTTGTACACAGAGGTATGAAACTCCACATTATTTAATGCAGGCATGACAATGTGGTGAAGACCATGCAGTCCTGTGTTCAAGAGAGGATAATACACTCCATAAGTATAATTAATGATGAGCCTCTTGGAAAGTGTCTACACTGAAATGCCATGAGTTTCAGAGTTAATGAAATACTATCTTAGAGTTCCAGCCTTGTTTTGAGCCAAGGTCAGAATCTCCTTTAAAGTTTGTATTTTTTCCCAAAATACCTGCATAAATCTGCATCACATCATCTTATAAGGATGAAGCAACTAAAAGAGAACAGCTGAGTGTCCTTTGCATAACAGAAAATGTCCTTTGGTTATTGCATCGCAGGGGGTGATTTTGTTACTGTACATGTTGTAAGGGATTAAACACCAACAGGGGACTTAAAATTATCATAAACTTTATTAACTCTTGTTGTCCCACTCTCATTGTGGTTTTGGGATGGGAACAAGCCTGAGGTGAAAACAAAACAAAACAAAACAAAAATAGTCATGTTAAAACACAGAAATACTGATGCTGGATTTACTCAACATTTTTTTTTTTTTTCCCACACTTCATACTGTAGAACATGACTGTGCCTCTGAAGTGGTAACATCAGAAAGCCACTGTCTGTATGCATTTTTGTAAGTGGTCTCTGTGTACCTAAATAGTTTTGTATGTAGAAGTAGCTACTGGCAAACATTCAGCAGGAGAGAGGTAGACGCCAAGAAACTTGTGTTTGGAAGTTTCCCAAGGACTGGCAGTCCTTGCGACTACAACTCCTGTTTAATCTGCACATCGAGAGCCTGCTCAATCTACACAAGGCCACAGGTGGGTTATGGAGCTCAGACTGCACCTGAAGGGGAGGCAGCTGTGAACGAAGGCTATGGAGATTCATGGACAAATGTGGGACTGAGGAGCACTGCAGGACACTTTCTAAAAGATGAACAATTTGCTGCCGGCAAATCAGTACAATCCACCCTTTCTGAGAGGGCAGTTTCTATTGTCAAATCATGTCTGAGGTTGCTGAGATTACATTTGAGCTGCCCTCCAAACAAATAACTGCAAGTAAAGGTATGTATGTGTGTGTGACTGAGCACCATGTGCGGGTGTAAGGAACTTCTGAACACTGAACTAATATGATAACGCAAACAACATTTATTGTTATGTTATCACCCCAATTATGCATTCCTAAAACTATTGTTTATACTTTCACACATTGCTCAATTGGTTGATCTGTCCCTTTCACTCAAGCCCCACAAGGGTCTCTGAAAAAGTGATTGATCAAAGTCTAGGTGTTCTTTTATTTAGTGCTTTCATTTTTTTGTAACCAGTTTTTCAGCATCTCTGATTTCAATTTAGCCCAATTGTTGTTTTAACAGCTTTGAAGGTTTTTCAGTTTAACATTATTGTTGTTTCGGCAATTTTGATGAATTCCAGGGGATTTGATAAACACACCTAGGAAAAATTTGGCTGGGGCATCCATGGGAACAAGCTAGTCAGATGCATTGCAACAACCATGAATGAGTAAGCGGATGTGGTGTATGACTGTTTAGCTTTTATTAATAACAGCTAAGCTCTATTAATACTGCTTTAGTGAAGAAAAAGCTTAGGTTCCCTTATGCAGAAAAGGAAATTTACAGCAATCACCTTCACATTAAAGACAGGCAAGAGATGGTAGAAGTGGATGAGACACTGTGCCGTATGACAGGAATTGTTTTCTACTTGCAAAGCTACAGTAGCCAGGTATGCAATAGTTGATAGAAAACTTCATATCAGAAAAGTCTGTAGCCTAATATATGTCACTGTAGGGTGATCTGGGTTGAAAACCCTAAAAAAGAAAGCACAAGCAAGCTGCTTCTGGTCTGCCTTTCTCTTGGTCAGGGACAAGCCAGGAGTGACAGGCACAAAACTTTTATTGAAATGTCCAGATACAGAATAATATGTGGGTTTGTGAATTCCAACTTAATCTGCAACACCAAAAGTGTTCCCTGAATATGAAGCTATATGTATATATGTGTACTTTGATCACAAGGTTGATTCAAGAACTTTCTTCCCTCCATAACTGTATTTAATTTCATCTTTTTTTATCAATAAAGTTGTGGATTGCAAATGGAATAACAAATTTATGTGAATAGTAAAAATTCCAGGACCCCTCCACCCACAAAAGTTCAGTATTCTCAACAATGAGATGAGAATTAAATCACAGAATCATAGAATTGTTAAAGTTGGAAAAAACTCTAAAATCATTGATTCCAAGCACTATGTGAATCTTGACTGTGATTTATTACTGATTAATGTTGTCCTAAGGCCCTGGGTACTAGAAACCTAAAAAGTATGAGCAATAAAATGAACTTTACCATTTGCAAATTCTCTTGTTGACTATCAGTTATTTTGTAGGTATTACTTATTTTATGAAATATTAGTTTTTAAAAGATAGCCTGTTTTGTGTTTTTTTTGGTGACAAGTTGAGCAGGGAGTAGTGGTCTAATGGAAAGTTTGTCCAAGAGTAGAAATAAATGATTAACCAGAGTTTTTGACATGCTTGGTAGAAACCCATGATGCAATTAATAACTGGAGAAGCTACTGTGCATAGTTTGATGCTTACATGACCCAGCAATGACTCAGACTCAGTCAGTAATGGAGGCTGGCAGCGTGTCCTGGGTTGATGCTGAATTGTATCCCCATTCATCTGTCTAGCTCAGAAATAAGTTTTGCACCTTTAAAACTGGATCTGAGAGTGAAGGGGGAAGAACGAGAAGCAGTGGAATGTCTGAGGCAGTTTTTTTCAAAACATAAAGATAAGAGTTTTCAGCTTCCCTTCACACACAAGCCTGTGTTGTCTGCTGTGCGGACGGCAGGACAGAGCTCTCCTTTGCTTTTGGTTAGTTTTTGGCTAGCTGAAGCAGCGAAGTTCTCCAGACTGTGGGGTTTTTTTTTGTTTGTTTGTTTGGTTGGTTTGTTGTTTTTTTTATTATTATTATTTTTTTAGGAACTGTGTGAACCTGCTGTGGACTCAAACCCAGCAGAGCCCCAGGAGCTCAGAGCCGTGTCCCACCAGGCCTGGCCTGGGCCCGGCATTTCCCAGCATGGAGGGACTGACAACAACAGAGTGATCCGAGCTACAGCCCTGGGGAGAGACTTTCTGAATTCATCATCTCTGCAGATTGGAGAGAGGTTTGGTTGTTTAGTATTGTTCATTTGTTGTGCTGGGGAGTGCTTTGCTTGTTAAATAAACAATTTTTTTCCACTTTCCTCCAAGGAAAATTTTTTGCCGAACCAGCTGAGGGAGGGGCCAGTTGGATTTGTTTTCTAGAGGGCCCCCACTTGGAGATTCTTCCTAAATTTGCACTAAACCAGGACACGGAGTTTGGAAGATGGCACAGGAATTCAGCGTAATAGGCCATGCTGATGGCAGCTTGCTGCAAAATTATATGCCCTGGTGCCTGCACTGATGTGATCCAAGAAGCAAAGTTCAAAGGCACAAGCTGATCTCAACACACAGATCTGGACTGATACAGTCACTTGGTAGAGTCATTGGTGTTTGGCTCAGGGCTGTTTGCGGATCACTGGATGGAATTCAACATCTGTTAGAATGATCTTGCATTGAACTAGTAGAAAAATGCCTCAGCTGCTAGAAGAATGAAATTTCTCAAAACATGCTTTTATGAATCAAGATTGTTTCTGTACTAGCTGGGCATTTAGAGTTCTCTGGTGTATACATTATTGGCATCATTGTGATTATCAGTGTCTACTTTGTTCATTTATTTGAGGACATAAATCCGTGTGTTTATGCTGATTACTCACTAAGAATACAGGAATATATCAGTGCATAAAATTTGGCCAATCATTTTTATGACGTTGAAAGACCATTTAAAAAGGACTGACTCATGTCACCAAACTACAATTAAAAATAAAAATTAAAAAAAAGGCAATTTCCTCTGATTTGGAACATCCACTGGACAGAAGCTTCACAAACTATGAACTACATGCTTTAGCCAGGTATTTATACTGAGCTCATGTGTCTGAGTGTTGACTGTGACTCAGAGGCAGGATGACTTACACATGGCTCACTACAGGTTTCCATCCCCAGGTGCATGTTCCCCAGCAGGAACAGCTCTGTTGTCCATGTTGCACACTCTGATTCACTGCACGTTACAGCTACTGAACTAGGAAAATCAATGCCATGTTGACTATTGCCAGCTTGTGCAGTACAGAAGGGTGGGTGCTCCTTCACAAGCAGCTTAGACGCACCCACAAAAAAAGCAGAACTATGAAAAAAGATTTGGATGCATAGTTGGGTCACCTATGTTGCTTGGCTGTGATCAGTCAAGTGTATGTTGAATAGAATTTCTTACAGGAGCATGAAGTCCAAATCTATTTTCATTCTTTATTCTCAAAAAAACACCTAAGAAAAAAGTTCACTGCCACCACAACCACCACCAAAACCAAAGTACCCCCCACTCCTTTTCAATAATAATTGTTTGCTAATTTTGTCCTTAAGATGGAAATTATTAATTTAAAGCTGATTTCTTAGGCTATAAAGAGTTCTTATCCTTCAGTTTTTGAGTTCTACTGAAGATATTTGTTTGTAGGCCTATTTAGAAAGAAGATCAGTGAAAGACAAAAAAGTTAATAAATATTTATTGTAACTAGTATTCTAGACCTTGGTCTTGGTACATTTGGGTCAAAATGTCAGCAAACTGAACTCCTGCTGTATTTCTTAGTCTCACTGGGTTCTAAGTTATTGTTTTGGGAAGCAGAAGCTTAATTCTTTCACAGTCTCACTTCTTACCAGTCTAGAGTGAATGGGTAACTTGGCTCTCTCAGGTGCAGCACTGAAGGGATTTAGGAGGAGGAAAGGATGAAGATTTAGCTCTTAATGGATAAAAATACAGAGTATACTGTTGTCATGATCTGAAGAGTTACCTGGTCTATGGATGTTGTCATGGGTTACGGTGCAAAAATGTAACCAAAACTCTGTATTCTATCACCATCTATTGAAACTGGGGTGGGGTAATAGCCTGTCAATGGCCAATTGTCAATAAACCTGCTGGGGCAGTTTTCTTATCTCTTCCACAACCCAGCCTCCCTCCAGGGAGAGATCTCCTCATGGGCCATTGAGTGTCACTGATAGAATTCCATCATCCCATTGGGAAGTGCTCCATCCAGGGGGAGGAGCCAAGTATTCCTACCTGGATAAAAATCT
Source organism: Certhia americana (assembly GCA_018697195.1). Classification (NCBI taxonomy): domain Eukaryota; kingdom Metazoa; phylum Chordata; class Aves; order Passeriformes; family Certhiidae; genus Certhia; species Certhia americana. The sequence goes on along the minus strand of CM031858.1, from coordinate 147,922,181 downwards.
GGGAGTTGGAACTCCAAGCAACCTTTCCACTGGATTCTCAGAGGAAGTTGAGGCCCATCTATTACCACTGGACCTTCAGCAAAAAAACTCCACTTTTCTACAGGAGCATCCCTTCAACAGAGCCCCATCTGTCACTGGGACTGCAGCCACCATTGAATGAGACTGCCACCAACACCCTGACCCACAGGGTGTCAGGTTGGATCCTGACTCTATCAGTGGGTTTGTTTGTTTATTTGTTTGTCTTACTGCATGTGTTTTGGTTTATTGTTTTTTTTAGTTCCCCGAATAAAGAACTGTTATTCCTCTTCCCATATCTTTGCGTGAGAGCCCCTTATTTCCAAAAATTATAATAATTTGGATGGAGGGGGTTTAAATTCTCCAATCCAAGGAAGGCTCCTGCCTTCCTTAGCAGACACATGTCATTCAAATCATGACAGGTTTGTAGAGATTATGATGATGCTTTTTTAGGATTGCATAGTGCATGAAAACAAGGCGGCTTTTCTCCTCTAAATTGCTATAGTTTATCACAAATTACCACAAACACAAAAAATCACTGCTAGCAAGTATAATTATAATTAATAAAGTAGATAAATATCTCTTTTGCAAGCTGTCAGCAATCGATAATATACAAGTATGTCAATAATCAATTGCAGAAACTTTTTTTTTTTTTTTTAAATTAGGTCACCCTCATGGCGGCTTGCATCTACTGCTACATAAAAAAGTAAAAGTAACCAAGTAAGGGAAGCCCCAGAATTTTAAAAAAAAATATATACTTTCATAATGGAGGAGAATAAGAAAGGTTGAAGAGGAAATTTTCTCTAAATGTAAGCATCCTTTAGCCACAGTTGATGCAATCTTTGAAGAAGCAATTTTTTTTTTTTTTAATTTTTTTTTCAGAAAATGATGACAGCTGACCTGTCCATCAAAAGGACATAAACTGTGAGAGCAATATTTCTGACCAGGATCTCTGAGATGGACAACAAGGAATATCAAAAGTTCAGGGGTGGTTTAACATGGTCACCCCCAAAAAATTATGTGGAATATATGTCAAAGAGATTTTTTCACTGTCCTTTTTATTAACCTTAGATTACTTTTGTCACTTTTCTGTTCATAACCCTAAGGACAGCATATAAATGTTCAAATCACCAGCACTAACACAAAATTTAAAAAGAAAAGCTAGGTTGGTAAGGAAAAATAATACTCAATAAAGTTTATAGCATTAACCATCACAATATCAAACATAAAGAATATTTATTCTTTCTGATTTTCACATGTTCCTGTGTGCAAAAAACAAGTCTCCAACTTGTCCAACTCCAAGTCTCCAAAACAAGTACCCAGTCTCCTAGACTAGGAAAAATAATAATAATGGACAATCTGCTCTTGTTGCCTTCTTGAAGCCAAATAAGAAATTGTAGGAACTGAAAGCAAAGCTACACCCAAAACTGTGCCCTCAGAGATGCAATGGCAAAAGACAAAAAACAGGGAGAGTGAGGGAAAGTTAAAATTTTTTTGATCTTTTGAAGTCAAAGGAATTTTTATTATTTAACTGACTGCATGTAAATCCAGAAATTCAATTTCTACAATTTTATATTTCAATAAAAACCCAAAACCAGAACCATCTATCTGTTTCCCTTACTACAGACAACAGATTGGCAGTGTGTTAGAATGAACACATTGTTTTCCACTTGCTATATTTCCTCTACTACAATTTTATTCTGGTATTCTTTATATGCGAGGTATCTGAACATGTAAACTGTAGAAAAAAAAAAAAAAAGGGTATCAGCTGTACACAAATTAAAAGGAAGATAAGACAGGTAAACACAGTAATAATTGATATATCAGCTCCTGATTGTGATAGTAGGATCTGAAAAACAGATAACACAGTGGCCCACAGTGATGTAGGAGATGTGCCAGACCAACATAACACCTAGAGGATGTACTGTGCAGGAACATTAAAATAGAGAGCTCTGAATATCCCACAGTATCTTCAAGGCCTATCCTTTAAGCTTCCTCTCATTAATTAGTTTAATATACTCATTCACACATACTTTGTTTTCCAAAACAGTTGTGTGTCTGCCTGAAGTTATATATTTATGTAAAACAAACCAACTTGAAAATATCTTTTTTGCTTTCTGTGAAACAATTTAGTTGGTAAATAGTTATTACCAAGAAGGGAGATAAACAGTAATAAATGGAAAGTTCAGGTGAAGTTAAATGGTAGTGTGATTTTGGTTAAGTAAAACATTATTTGGATTATCTTGTGACAGGTTCTTGATTCAAAGAAAGCTATTTAATACATTTAGCTATAGGTCAGGCACTAAACTGACATATTTAGGATGCTGTCTCTACTCTGAGGTTTAGATGACATGTCTGTCTTCTCTAAGTGTTCAGATGTCTATTACTGGATTAGATGTGGTTTTGTGTCCCAGAAGTTGCCTTTTGTATTCTTAAATTTCTTCTGTCTCTGTAAATCCAAGATTTGGTCCTCTTTGGATTCGTCATCTTGCTGCACTTACATTATTTCAAATTGACTGGTAATTCTTTGTAACTCCTCAAGTATGACAACAAAACCTGTCAACAGAAACCTAGTAGAATTCCCAACATAGATATTTGCCATCTGGATTATTCCCTGAGTGGCTTCATTCAATCCCACAGCTCAGCCTTCTTTGAACAGGAGATTGAACTAAAAACGCCTGAGATCTTTTCAACTCAAATTACTTCATAGTCACAAGGGTTCCTGTGTCTGTGTTCAGACACCTGTTCCAAATGACTTAAAATAAAGTACCTGCAGCAGAAAGAAAAAAGTGTCCATGGACAATAGATTAAATATTCAGATTAAGTATTTGTCTGTGTTATGGGAACTCACATTTAGATCATGTAGCCATTGCAGGAGGGTGTGTATAGTCATAGCCTACTTGAAATAAAATCTGCCCATGTGTTACTGGGGCACACAACACAGAGAACTTTTGTGGGAACAGAAACTTACCCACTTTTCTCTAGGAACTATAATTTAAAATTGACAGCACCTATATTCTATATAAAAACATTTTTGTACTTGCAACAGAAGTGGCATTTACAACACACTCAACATTGATCAAAACTTTTCTTTTTGAGTATAATTTGATATGATATGGTAATATTCTTTCTAATCTGTTACCATCCCATTTAGACCTCCACATGAATTCCATTTACTTATTCTGCAATACGCTCATTGGGGAACAAGGGTACTACTTAGCTAAGCTGTTTTTAAAGCACATCTATCATTTCTGTCTCCTTGCAAATACAACTGCATAAACAAGTTCAACAATGTCAGGAAAAGAACTAACATTTAATAGTTAAAAATATTAATTACAGCAGTCAGCCCATAATTTTAATTCAACACAAATTTTACAGTTTCAAGCAAAGAAAAAGAAATTTTAGACAATCACAAGCTCTGGTAGAAGCAATAGAATATGAAAAGGAAGAATATGGGTGGTTTCCTGATCAAACTGCTAAGTCACAGGGTAAAGGTCTGATGGCAAATATTTCTGGTGAAAGTAGAAGTAACACAGATCATTAAACTGATCAGACAAAACTATGAGCTACAAGATTTTTAAAGAAAAATCAACTTGAGTGTCTTCTCCATATTCTAAAGCAGCAATCCAGTGAGAGACATTGGTTTATGAGACCATGTGAGTGGTCTGTAACTGCCTTCACTACTGAATTCTCTGTTTACCAGCCAAAGAAGAGGAGGACTTGGCTGTCTGTGGTTATGTTTTATTTGGGTCCTGTATGTGTGTGCTGTTGAAAGCAGCATCTTGCCTGCGGCTGGTCATGTCAGCGAGCTCTGTGTGTTTGTCTCTGGACCTTGTGCTCAGCTCCCTTACTGGTGGGACACAAAAAAAGGGAAAACAGTAGTTCTGCCTGGGAGAGGGCCCAGGTCCCTGGGAAGCCAGGCTGGGCTCCAGCATCTGGGCAGAGGGAACCTGGGACAGAAGATTTGGCCACTCTTCTCATTCCCACTGGTCTAAAGAGCTAAGCAAAACACACAAAAAATGGTGTGCATTCAGAACTGAGTAATTAAGCTTGCTATGGTTGTTTGTCTGTCATGTGGAGAGCTGTGATGCTGGTTAAGTGTCATAAGTGGAGGAATGTGGAGTTATGAGTTCACACATTCACTCTCTGGCACAGTCTTTTTCACCTTGCTCACGAGTATTGACTGCACAGAACTAATTTTCAGCTCTTTTCCTCAAGTTTCTGAGAGACATTATTCTTTTCAGATAAAAGTCTCTCTAAATAATGTGTAATAGTTGCACTCAACTGACAGGGAGGGTGTTAAGAAGCAGTAAATGTGACTGAAATAAAGAAAATGGCCACTCTGGTTTTTTGTTTCTTTTGTTTGTATTTTTTTTTTTTTTTCAAACTTGGGACTATTTTGCTCATGCATTTTTTCCTTCTTTTACGGAACAAAAAATAAGTAAAGTACATGTGAGAATTTCCAGCAATATCTGGCAAGAGTGTTTCCAAATCAATTGTAGTACAACACCCTAAGAAGAGGAAGTTGGCAAATTTTCTGCTGCATTTGAGTGTGAGTTAGAGCCCAAAACCCAGGTACATGTTATTAACACATACAGGAGAGAGAGCAGTTGATCTGATTGATTCACCATAGAAATTTCAGATTTGCAATTGATGATGGTGAATTTTTGTCATTTTCATTCCTATGTAATAACTTCTATATTGTCCCTTAGGTCAGCAGTATGGAAGACGGGAATGTTCTGATTTATCTCAAAAATAAAATCATGAGAGTCAAAATAGGTAACGGAGAATTTGAAGGCAATCCTCTATTTGAGGGACAAGTATGAGATTTCTTCCAAGATTTTTTGTTAGAATTAGAGAAAATAAAATGCTATTTTATTTGGGATATTTGTCTGGTTTTTCCACCTACACACTGTACCTACAAATCTAGGGCCCACACTGGGCATAGAAAACAGACAATGCTCTAAGGGCTGTGTGGGCTATAGAATGTCTTATAAATTTTTTAAAAGTATTTTATCTACTAGAGACCTATATATTTTTTTTTTCATTTTAAAGTGGTAATGTTTGTACTTAGCATAACACAAAGAGAACTTGTCTTTGTTATATCTATTTCTTAACTGTTGTGACTGAAGAGGGAGAACCTAAACCTGAACTTTCTGAAATACTTTCACTTGTACACAGCTTTTTCTTCCAGTGTATTCTGTAATGCAGTGCCTCTTCTGAGACCAAATCCATTAAATATTTTCTTTCAAAAAATAACCAAAGATCAAACCCCTAAGATCATTACACATCCTATGTTTCCTGGGTTCTATCCTAGAATGTCTGTAATGGACATCAGAATCCTTGCAAATAGTTGGACCTTTCACTTCAAAATTGCTTGTCACTTCTTACCATAAATCCATGAATGTCACTCTCCATGTTATTTCAGTCTCTCATTATGACTAGTGGGTGGCATACCTGTAAACAGCTTTCTGTACTCTGGGTTTTCATTCCATTCCATTCCCTCTGAGGTATATAATATGGCTAATGCATTTCTGAATATTCTGGAGCTAGTGTTTAAAAAAAAAAAAAAGAAAAAGGAAAGAAAAAAAGAAAAGAAAGAAAGAAAAGAAAAAAAAAGAAAAAAGAAAAAGAAAAAGGAAAAAGAACAAGTAAAAGAAAAAGAAAGAAAAGAAAAAGAAAAGAAAAGAAAAAGAAAAAGAAAAAGAAAAGACAAAAAAAGAAAGAAAAAGAAAAAAAGAAAAAGAAAATCCTCTCAGTCCATTCCCCCCTTAGAATCTTAATTTAATCTTAAAACTAATTTAAGTTTTGGTGGCTCAGACATTCAGTTCAAAATATTTTAGTGAACTATGACCTCTGCCCCCTAATTTAAACACAAACTATCTTGGCAGTGATTGAAAATCAAATTGCCTTTAGAGAGAAAATTCTTTCCAAGAACAAAATTATAAAGAGTGTGAGATTTATATAATCTCACTATGTTCTGAGGCATTTGGTATGAAGTCCTCTGCATTTTCCCAGTATAAATGCTGCATGTTGAATTGTATCTTTCAATCTGCACTGAAGCAAGGACAGAAATATTCAAATCTGTCTACTGGGATTGAGCACCATTTCTGTTGTCCTTTTCAATATTTTGTGCAGCATAAAAATTAAAGTGATACGCTGTCTACACAGCAGTCCCCAGTTAGTCAATGGCTGGTGAATCTGATTATGAAATGTGGTTAAGAGCGCTCATTTAGGAAGATAACTGGTAGATTGAAACTTCTATACTTCTATACTGAGGATGAGCCCATCCCTGATACCTTAGCTTTGGGCTGTTGAATGAAAAGAGTGTGATGTTAGTGTCACCAAATTTCAGTCTTCTACTTCTTTGGTGATTTAAATTACACCTCAAAAGGAAATCATGCATTACATTATTGTTCTTCTTCTTGTCATTGTTGTTGTGAAATTTGAAAGAAAAAATCTACTTCTATACACAAGGTTTTTGTGCTCTGTAACTGCTGGAATAAAATAATTCTAGAAAAAAGCCACCAACACCAACAAAACCTCAAGAAAAGAAGATGAAGCACAACATAATGCAATTTGTTCCAAGTCCTAAGTAAGACTTAACTGCACAGGACAGCCAGTGCATTGTTCTTTCTGATCTCCACTAAAAAAGGAGGAAATATTCCAGAGTTATTGACTTTAAACTACTTGCAGCTGCATAGGCTCTGTGTGCTATGCAGTTAATGCCAAGGTTAACACATAAACAGAATTTGATGCTCAAGGTGATGGTTTTTCAGAGACATTTGGATTGTTCAGTATAGCCTCATTTACACTGATATCCTTGAAAAAGTGCTCACAGAATATTTGTTCATCAGAGTGAATTAACTCAGATGCATGTGCATCCCAGCTGTGGTATCTGACTACCAAAGAAACAGGAAAGATACAGATCAATGAGATTAATAAAGAAATCCCTGTAAGATGAAATATTCCATGAATCTATGGGTTTGTTTGTTTGTTTGTTTTTTTAATTGAGTAATAAGGGCAAATTTTCTATAAAAAGCAGGTTTATTTTAAAAAAATTCATTAAGCTACCTGTGGGGGAAAAAAATGACACATTCAGTTTTCATTTAAAATTTTATGTATTGATAAAGACAATAAGTTGAATGAAACTGTTTCGGACACATTCCACAGTAGATATGTAACCAGTGGTGATTTTCTTGAGAGCTGTCTTTTCATGGAACCAGTGTTTCATATCTAACGTGAGGAGCTGACTTAAAGGGTTAGTTCTGTCATGAGTACATTTAGTATTAATTTTCTTGCTGGAAACATCAAAGACATCCAAATATTTTACTCAAACATGAGGGAATGACACAGACATGAGCTGAAAATCATTCCAATATCTACTCACATCTATTTCTCTGTGTAATAACCTCATAGGCATTAGAAAGATAGCAATGTTTTAAATCACATTTCCTCACAAATTGTGGTGCTATAAGATTTTATAACACAGTATATGTCTTATGATAATTTCTATTACTTGTATCATGAAATACATGACACTCTGGACTGAAACACCATTTTGTAGCAATTCTTTTAAATGATGGTTTTAAAAGGAGTTCATTTAAGGTCTTTTTCTTTAGTCAGGATCTTTTTTTTTTTTTCAATCTGTTGAGGAATGAAAACGCAGTTTTAAATGCAAAAAAGCCCCATGGAAATGGAGTGAAGACAAGGGGAGAACATTCCTAGAGAAAAAGTGGTCATGTCCTGGGGAGTGGTGTTCACAGAAGAGTAATGAGGATGATTCCACCTTGAAGGCAATTTTTCTGAGGCACATCAGACCCAGGGATGGGCATCTATGGCATTTATGTCAGGACAGCTCCTGACAGAAAATACCCATCTGTTAATCTGTGTTCTGTCTCTGTAGTGGCCCAGAATCAAACTGACATAAATGACATGGCAAATTCGTGGAAAGAAGTAAAGGTCACAGCAAAGTATTCCAAGAGGCCACACGGCCATGGCAAGAATGAGTCTGGATTAAAGTGGAAGCTGCTGTGTCTCAATCTGCAGAACAGCAAAAAGATCTGGTCTCTGGCCCTGAGAGTCAATTGCAAAGCACAGGTCAAAGACAGGACCTTGTTTTACACTGCTCCATCCCCCTCTGGGAGCAGCTGCTTCCCAAGCTGCCTCCTAACTCTACCTGGGCATGGACTGTGAGAATGAAAGGATACTCTCTGGATTCTTCAGACTAAATGGGCAGGGCTAATCCCTTCCCAAAGAGTTCTATCTGCCTTGTCTGTGCTGTTATTGTGATACAAATAACCACACTGGCTGTTTTACTCCATGAGGGTGAATTGCCCACTCATTTCTACAGGTAATGTGAAGGTGACAGGATATTGCTGCAGCCTCCATTCATGCAGAGGAGAAGAACTGAGTCCCTTAAGTATATGGAGATTGGCTATTCCCAGCACAGGTCACACAGACTTGTGTTGCTTTGCAAACTCTTTGATGCCCTGCAATTAAGAAAACAGAAAATAAAAGGGAAGGACAGAAATATCTAGCTATTTGTAGTGATTCAATAGTGCTGTGGAAAGTCTTCTTGAACAACTAATCATCTAACATGTTGCTGAGAAAATTATTCACTCCTATATGTTGAAGGCATATTTTTTAGGTTATATGAACTCAAAATATTGCCTTACTTTTAGGACCTTCACATTGCTATAATTTTCCCATATAATTTTGCCTCTATTCTACTTTCTATTTTTTCCTTATTTTTCTGTGTTCTTAAATAAATTTGTCTATCTCTGTTCTCTCCTAATTTTCATTTTCAGAGCCTGTCCTAGATGGGTCACAAAACTCAGACGCATAATCCTCTGCTATCTGAGCAAGGTCAAAATTAAGCAACATAAATTTTCTGTGATTAGAATTAGTTTCCATTGCTTTAGTCAGACCTCTTGAGGGCAATCAAACCCATTAAAATGAATTGATGCAAAATTAATACTATGGAAAAGGATTTTGTTTTTTAAATCACCAAAGTCTTTATTTTGAAACTCCCCACTGCCTTCTATCAACCTTTTGCATCCTTCTCCTGAATTTAGAACATCTTAAAGAATCAGCTATGATATTCCCTTAATTCACTGATACACAGGGGGTTGACTTAGTCTATTCTCATTAAATAGCCATATTTTCTGTCCAAGGAAATAAGTGAGACTCATTTCACTCTTGGAGTGAAAATATTGCACAAGGGTATCAGAATAAGATCCCCCTAGAAGCGTTAAATCCCAAATTGCTGCCTTAAATTGAGAACAACAATTTGAAAGCATTCCTCAATGCCTACCATTTTCTTAACAGATCTTCTGATCCCTTTTCACCAAGTAACACACAGGGCTCTAAAGAAGCAGAAGACTTGGCAGAGAGAGGGACACTGCTGTGAACTGCTGTATCACCACTGTGTTTGATGGCTTCTCTCAGCCTTTGCATTTTTTCTTGTTACTATCTCCCCCTGTGTCATTTTTTGTCTTCAAACGTTATTACTGTTACACTAATCCTACTATTTACATGCCAGTACAGTCATGTCGAGTCCTGTTGAATCCCATGGGACTACATATCTCATGTGTACTAATGGGGTATTTGATTAAAAACTATATGGGACAACTATGAAGAAGGAATTCCAGTGACAGTGAGAAAAAAAAAAATATGATGGGAATTTAACAATTGCATTTTGTGGAGTCTAAATCTTTTCTCACCAGGTATGAAGGATGATCACAGGACTGTATACAGACATGAATATGCACCAAGATTTGCTGAGGACACACAAATGGAAAACAGCTTGACAGAAAAGCACCTGAGGCTCTGGTAAACACCAAGCTGGACACTAGCCAGCAAAATGCCCTTGCTGCAAAGGAGGCAAATGTAATCCTCCAAGTATTGCCAGGAGCCTGAGGGAGGGGGTAGGGGCTGTCTCCCCTTGATTCACAGTTGGTGAGGCCACACAAGGAGTGTTTTACCTGAGTATTAAAGGACCATGTTCAAGGTTCTACACCTGGGTCAGGGCAGCCCTGACCAATGCAGGACAGGGGATGAACAGATCAGAGCAGCCCTGCCCAGAAGGACTTGGGAGTGCTGGTCAACAAGAGACTGGACACAAGCTGACAATATTCACGTGCACACTGAAAAAACAAACATGTATTTTGTGGGCAACAGGTCAAGGGAGGGGATTCTGCCCCTCTGTTCTGCTCTGGTGAGACCCCACCTGAAGTGCTGCATCCAGCTCTGGGGACCCCAGCAGAGGAAGAGCTCTTAGAGCAAGTCCAGAGGAGGCCACCAAAATGATTAGAAGATTGGATAAATTCTCCTGTGTGGAAAAGATGAGGGAATTGGGATTATTCAGCCTGGAGAAGAGAAAGCTTTAGGGTGACCGAGTTTCAGCCCTCCTGTACCCAAAAGATGTACAACATGTACAAGAAAGATGGGAAGGGACTTTTTACCAGGGCTTGAAATGACAGGACAAGGGAGAATGCTTCAGACTGAAATAATGTAAGTTTACATTAGATAATAGGAAGAATATTTTTTACTGTGAGGGTGGTGAGGATCAGGTTGCCCAGAGAAGCTGTGGCAGCCCCATTTCTGGAAGTGTTTAAGGCCAGACTGGCTGGGGCTTGGAGCAATGTGGTCAAGGTGTCCCCACCCATGACAGGATGGTTGGAACAATGAAATAGAAATTCCTTTCTTGAAAAATGCCCATGATCTCTAAACTCAACAGAAAGGTTTTTTTTACTCCTCCCTGTTGAAAGATTCCTTTGTAAATCTTTCAGGCTGGAAGCTGGAGAAACCCATTTGTGGTCCAAAGCATGCTCTGGATAAACCACAGGTTCCTTGGGCAGCAGCTTCCCTTCTTCAGTGGAAATGTTATGACATAAAGGATTTGACTTCTGCTTCCAATTAGTCTGAAGGGAAATTTTTTATATATTTCACAAGATGTGAGAGTATTTTTAGATCAGATACCTCCACCATGGCAGCTGCCAGCACAATTTGACAAGAAATTGATAATATTTTGACATCTGACATCTGGACAGACAGATAGGCAGCTGCAGTATCCAAACACAAATTTGAGCTGATGTGACACTTGCAGATAAGGGCATCAACAATGATTTGTGAGTTGATTCATATTCACTGAAACTATGACTGTGCCAGAGATCTGTTGACACCAAGAGTTCTTTTCCCCCCTGCTACAAAGCACTCTGTTTTCTTTCCAGATTAATATATTATCCTAAACTTCTGTAGGCAGCAGGACCAGAACATTCAGTAGATATGTTTAATGTATTAGGAGAATATATTCTGCCAGAGTGACAGCCTGAGACAGGCAAGGCTGAAAAAACTCCACATGCCCAGGTCCAATCTGATCGTGCACTCCCATGGGCACAGGTGAAAAGAGCACACCTGGACACCTTCCATGCACAGATGTACTTGGCTGATACACAGGACACACACACACAGAGCACCCACATGAACACATAGCACCAAACCTTCATCCTGCTCTCCTCTGTGGATGAGCAGGATGGAGGTCCACTATATGATAATTTAGAGATCATTATCCATCAAGGTGGATCCCTCCAGCAGTGGAGCTCAGATTTTCATTTTTCCCAGTAGTTGCCCCTGAGTCCCAGCCTCTCCTGTTGCTGGCACCTGGATGTATAAAAAACATCAGGGAGATTGGCTGGGCAGGATGCCTCTTTTTCTGAGCATCTAAATTGTGTTTCCACCTGTGATTATGCAGATGCGACTTGGGTGGGTTGATAGCTCCTGGGACTGGTCTGGGAAAAGGTAAGACATTATTTGCCTGTAGTGAGGTGGGGGTTGGCCCCCTCTCCCAGGTAACAAGTGGCAGGACAAGAGGAAACAGCCTCAAATTACATTTGGGACAAGATGTTAGGAAAATCTTTTTCATTGGAAGAATCGTAAAGCATTGGAAGAGATTGCCCAGGGAAGTGGCAGAGTCGCCATCCCTGGAAGTGTTCAAAAAGAAAGGTTTTTCAAGGGCATTGACATCTTAATATAAAGAAGTCACAGACTTTTCTGTACCTGTAATTCAACGGTTTTTATGGGTCTTTTTACCCCTGCTGTTTGTGGCATATTTTTTTCTTTGCAAAACTATATGACAGGCTTTACTTGAGGAAATTTGACAGCCTAAGATATGCCAGGGGCAGGCATCACTACTAGAAAGAACATCATTTTGGAAATTTGAATATATTAGACAAGCCAGAGTAGTCAAAAAATAAAATATACAGAGATGGAATGGGGAGAGTTTTGGGATGTAGTGTGGAAAATGACCTTAGAAATATTAGGGGAGGAGAAGAACAGGATACTATAACAACTGTGTGCCAGCTCATCTTCTCTCACATTATTCATTAACACCTTGGCATGGGTCTCACAATCAGACTGCTCTTGTCTTTAGATCTCCTGTTACTGCTCATCTCTTTTTCAGCTCACACTTTCCTTCCAGCATATTTTGTGAGTCACAGACCTGACTGCAACAGCAACTGGATGTGAGGATGAAAAGCTGGGCAGGGCAGTTATAAAAATTACAGTTTTATTTGTAGTTTAACTCAAGAAATTAAGGGAACGAAGGTCATAAACAAATTGTAGGATTTGGCATATGTCAGAGCTGCCCTCATCCAGCTTGCTGCCCATTGGATCAGACAGGACAGCTCAGAAGCAATAAGAAACTGGGATGGTTCAGTTGTCCTTAAGGAAGAGCACCCTCTTCAGATGCTGTATTTGCATCCCCACTTCATGTTTCTCAATCTTTCAGCAGATCTCATTTTCCCAGCCTCAGTTTCAGAACCTGTTCTTTTCATCAACTGACACTTAAGAAAAATACAGTACTATAAGTAATTGTCTTATTGAAGCTCTGATCTTTTTGGTTGCTTTCTGATTTCTTTGGGTTTTTTTGGTTTTGTTTTTGTTTTTTATTTTACTCCCTTAAAGTCAGTTGGCTATGTGCATATAGAAATAAATTAAAGGAAAAAGTAATATTTTTTTAATAAATATTCTCCAAGCAAGCTGGATGATTTGTGTTGACTAAGTCCGCTTTACATTCTTGATAGAATATATATTAAAAAAAAAAAAAAAAAAAAAGAAGTAAATATAAAGTAAATGGCATGAGGTACTTAATCCTGCATTACTTTCCAATTTTCTAAGGCTGGAGTGAGAATAACAATGAGAAACACAATAGGTTGGGTTTTTATAAATGGATGTGAAAGGTTTCCTGCCCAAGGCAGTGGGGTTGGAACTAGAGGATCTTTATGATCCCTTCCAAACCCACATCATTCTACAATTCAATTATTCTATGTATTTGTGATTTCACTAAACATTGCTCTTCATTAAAAAAATAAATATGGAGGATATTTGTGTTTGTTTGTGTTCCACATAACAAACATTTTGACAGGATCTTCTGGCAGTCATACACTCTTGATTAATCACGTGTAGTAGCCGAAGAGCATGTGGGATGAAGTAATTTCATACCAGTCACTACCCATTATCTGAGAAAACTTTGACATGCTGCCTTATCTGTCCCATCAGAGACCATAGGCTGAGAGAAAGTTCATTCTGATATGTGTTTCAAGATCTGGTGGAAATCACGGGAATGTTGACCAAGACCATAGAGGTAAAACATTATCAGAGAAGCTTGCATTTCCTTTTTATTACAAGCAGTGGGGACTAATAAAGCTATAGGAGTAAAACATATGGTTTTGAATTAATAACCATTCCTACTTTCATGGCAGTGTGAAGGATTCCCCTCTTGTGAAAATCAGGTGCAGGATTTAGACTTACCTGATGGTTTCACTGCTGGAAGAATTCTTGGCCTGAACCTAAGGCCTAAATCTACAAAAGGCTCTGATTTCCAGACACAACCCCACATCCTGCAGTCCTCACAACTGCTTCTCCCATGAAGTTGGCCACAGTATCATGCAAATACAAAATCCTTGGGTTCGTATAAATGGCCCTTTCATCTAACAGGGAGGGATTTACAAGAGTTCTAATCTCCTGGTCAAATACCTTTCCTACTCTCCTTCTCCCACCATCTCACAACCCTCCTATTTGCTGGAGGTATTAAATATTACTGGGTCAAGTGATACACGATCTCTTAGTTTCACCCCTTAACTGATTATGGCTTAATTTTCTCCAACTTCATGATCACAAAAACTAAATCCCAGAATCCCAGAATCCCAGAATCCAGAATCCCAGAATCCCAGAATGGGTAAGGTTGGAAGGGACCACAATGAGGTCATCTAAATTCAAGATGTTTGGATGCACATATTTCACCAGGGAAGTGGTCTGATGTAGAAAAAAAAGGGATAGGACAAGGTGAAATAAGCTTACATGCAAAGAAGTAGTAATGGGATGAAAGTGAAAAGAATAAAAGGAAAAAGGGATGTGGTTGGGTTGCCACTCAGGACAGTTCTCAGAGAGGAGTATGCCCATTTCCAGCCATTTCAGGGCTGGGTGCTATTGAGCAATCAATAAATGCACATTGGCACTGAGGTGGCTCTTCAGAAAAAATACCTGAAAGCCATCGGTGAAGTGGGTGAGGTTTGATTTGGCAGCATGCCATGCAAAACCTCAGAGAGCAGGCACACAGAGTACTGGCAGGCCTAAAAGAGTTGGCCTGGGAGGAAATGACTGAGCTCCCACCTCAGCATATGAAGGCACAGGAGAATGGGAATGAATTGGGTCTGACGTAACCAACTAATGCCTTTTACTTGGTTCTAGTAACATTAAGGCATCTGGAAAACTTCTCATCGTGTACCTTCCTTTCTTCAGTGATGAAGACAGTAGTGCCCTTAAGTTCCCAGCAACAAGCAAATCCATCTGAATGGACAGTGATTGTATATATATGTATATGTATGCATATATGTATATGTATATATGTATATATATTTAGCATATGCACACACATACATATATACATTTCATGTTGTAGTTGGAGAAGGCAAGAATAATTTTCTGAGGAAATATTTTTTGCCTTAATGTGTGTATTCCATTATATTAATTTGTTGACTTCATGGGTATGCCCCAAATATTAAGCATGGGAACAATGCATTACTTATTTTCACCACTAAAAGCTTCAAGGTTTGCTTGATTACTGGCTAGATTTTTTGTCAAATCTTAAATGAACTATTAATCTCTCAGCTTTCACAAGAGTTATGGGAATTGATAGGATCTAGTTTGCCACCAATGGATCATGTGCAATTTGTGTTAAAAAGGAAGGTATTTAAGGAGAGCTGGAATGGAACTAGCAGTGATGTGTCTGGCATTTTGTAATCCTGCCATTGGCTAAACCTTCTGACAATGTATCACAAGTTTAATCATATTAAAGCAGAAAGCAGAAAATGTCAGGAGATACTGAGATGGTTTAGCTGACAAATGGTAGACAGTTGGGGAAAAGGAGAGGGGATTTCACTTTTCAGTGGTTGCCCATCATTGTATAAACAAGAAATTTTCACAAAATTTACCCTCATCCCCTTTAATAAATAAAATATAGGGAGTGTGTGTTCTGCAGATAAAACAGATACCAGGATGCAGAATCTGATCATCCAGTTTTCTGCTTAGAATCACAGAATAACAGAATGGTTTAGGTGCTAAGAGACCTTAAATTTCATCCAGATGAGGGTTGCTCCAAGCCCCATCCAATCCAGTCTTGAACACTTCCAAAGATGGTGCAGCCACAGCTTTTCTGGGCAGTACATACCATGGCCTCACTGCCCTGAAAGTGAAGAATTTCCTCCTAATGTCATCTCCCAGCCAGTGCTGGTATCAGGGTTTTCTCTGACCCAGGTGTAGCACCTTGCACTTGGTCCTCTTATACTTCATGAGATTCCCACGGGAATGTTTCACAGGCACACTGACATCCAAAAAGCCAGTCTAATTGCAAAGGAAGGATACATTGTTAAGAAACACATGAGTAGAAAAGTTTCCTGGGGAAGGGTTTTCTTTCCTTCACTTCTCTTGTCTCATGGAGAATAAAAAAGAAATTAAGAAGAAAAGAAATGCAAAAAGCCTTTGCACGCATTCTTGTGGATGGATTTTGGAAATGCCTGCTTTTTTATTCAATTCAGTAAAGTTGAAACTCAGTACAATAAATGCTTTTCAGAGTATACTTAGAACTGTCCTGTCAGATGTCCGCTGCTAGGATTGACAACAGAAAAAGTGTTTCACTTAATCACATCCAGCTTGTCTCTAGTTGTCTCTGGTGTTGTATGTTCTTTCAATGTGATATTTTGAAGAAACAGTTAATGCCGTGTAAAACAGGTGTTGTACTTATGAATGTCTGTAAAGTATAATTTGGTATTACCCAGAGAAGCTGCGGTTGACACATTTCCGAAAGTGTTTAAGGTCAGGCTGGATGGAGCTTTTAGCAGCCTGGTCTAGAGGAAGGTGTTTCTGCCTATTGCAGGGGTTGGAACTGGAGAGTTTTTAAGGTCCCTTTCAACACAAACCACTCTTTGATTCTGTTTTTATGATAATAGGTGAGGTAAACTGTTGGAACCCTGAATGCTGAAAGCATCAGGCTTTCTGCTGTGACAGGTAGTGATCCTCAGATGGATACTGCCTTTGACCTGAGGCTGTGGGAAGACTGAGTGACAGCGCTGAGGGTGTGTGTATGTAGTTGCATAGAAGTGTGTAATGTCACAGGGTGAAATATTTAAGGTTTGGGGTTTTAGGGTTGTGCAATATAGAATTGTTATATATATATCTCTATCTATCTATCTATCTCTATCTATCTATCTATCTCTATTTATCTATACATATATATATATATATATATATATGAGACAATATTTAGGTGGAGGGATTTAGGTGTTGTCTGAGTCCTTCTTCACTTTCTTCTGCCTTCTTCTCTGTTTCAGGGGACCTTTCCTAATCGGTTAGTAAAAGTCACATTGCAGACATTGAGTGATCTTTAATTGGGTTATAAATAAAAAATTACTTAGGTGTCAGGTTTTAATTGTTTTTGCTTATTGTTTAAAAGTCTTTGAAATGAAGTAGAAGGAGACATTTTCTTGCCTTGTAAAACAGAGCTCACATTGTGTGAGACTGTGCCATAGATAAGATATAATAAACAACCGAGCCTGAATGAGATACCTTCATGTCTAGTGTCTTCTGTGCAGACCTGACTTAAACCTAACACAGTAACAGTAAACCTTTTTAAAAGATATAGCAGTTTCAGGGAGGAATTATTAACACTGAGACTGTATGAGGACCTAGTGATGACATCCTGTTATTTCTGGTAAAAAATGTCAATGATGCAATGTTTGACAGATGTGTAAAACCAAGATGGATCACTTGGAAAAAGAACAAAGCCATACACCATGTTGCAGACCATTTGCAAATTTGCAAGCTGATGAACAAGACTTTGGAATGAAGTATTATAAACAACTTGTAAATGATGGAAGTAGCTAGCTGAATCAAGATTTCAAATTGCTGTTGTAGCAAAGGGGACTGACTTAAACCCAGAATACATTAACTGAAAAACATCAAGTAAGAGTAGAGAAATAGTAGTGAGATCATTCTGGAATTGATTTAATGTCTACATATTAAAAAAAATGGCCAGTCACAAAAGGCTTAAAAATAACTTTGAAATTTCATTGATATTTAGGAAACTTGAGTTATAGGCAAATAATTTGAAAGCCTGAACTCTACACTTCACCCATGAACACTCAACAATGAAGTGAACATTTACCAAGTGAAATAAATGGGTGGGTGGATAAGCTGGATCTGAAATTACATGAGCTAAAAGCAAGACATTTTATTTTAACCAGGGATCATATTAGGGCAAGGAGGATTCCCCTGACTTGAAACCTTTAAATCAAGATTAGGTTTTATTTTCCTGTTTTAAATATACATTTTAACTAGACATTATAGACTCAGAGGAGAAACTTCTATTTCATATCATCTGTGCTATATAAAGATGAAAATGGAAGGTCACCACAGGTCATTCTTGACTTAATATATAGACCTGCATGAAATTAGGGGCTAGTGAGTAGCTGGATTTTGGCCAGCTGATGCAATTCTGTTCAGTGTCAGTGACCCAGACTCTTGCTGCTCACTGGCAGGCTGATTACACTAATTCACTCTTTGGCAAGTGCAGTTCCCAGCAATCCCTCATTTCTATCACCTGGGTAAAAACTGTGCTTGAAATAGAATAATAGGTCCAAGGAAAGCTTTTTAATGTTTCTTTGAATGCTGTGGGCTGAGGTTGCAGAATTTTCCACACAACCATCATGCAAAAACATTCAGTCATTTTATACCAGTGATAAATATACTTGTGGTAATCATTAATTGACATCCTTAGACTTTATCTAGTTCCTGTCGCCACGTGAGCACCCTAATCCCAGATTTGATTGTAGGCTCCAGACACCTTTTTTTTTTTTTCATCCAAATACAACATCCACACAAATCCTCTGTGCCTTGGTAAGAGGAAAACTCAAATACCTGTCTATAAAAAGGACCAGTGACAGGAAAGGAGATAAAAAAAAAAAAAATCTCATCAAGGAAAGAGAATCTAAAAGTCCAACTTCATAAAAAGTCTATGATTACAAATCTCAGTAAAGGCTACACTGCCTCCACTTACCCTGCACCATATTATTCTTTTGTGACTAAAAAAAAAAATATTTGGGAAAACTACACTCTTACTATCAGAGCTGGGAATTTTTTTCCCCTCCAGTGCAAGGAAGAGTACCTGAGAAAGGAATATGTTAATATTTCTGAGGAATAATACCTAGATTTCAAGTATTTTGCTGAGTTCTTAAAAAGAGACATTTGAAAAATAATCATAAAACCAAACAATCTAAACCAACCAGAAAATGGTACCAAACTCTGAAATGAGAAATGGTTAGTTATGCTCAATTATTTTCATTAAAAAGTTGCATTTAAACATCCTCACACAGGACATCATGTATTAAATCCAGAAGGGAAGAAAAAAGTTGACAAAATAACTCTCTTAATATTTTCATATTATTTGAATTAAGAAACTATATATTCTGCTATGTACCTCTCTGAAATAACAAAAGTGATGCAAGGGACCAGAAGTTGAATACAAGAAGAAGTATAAACAATTTGGCACACACACTGAGTATTCTTGGAATAGTGAAAGTCACAAAGTTTGAAAATCACCATGAAGAGATGTAGTTCATTACTTGACTACTTCACAAGGTTTCATGTGGCAGCTGTTGCTCTGAATAGAAGCATGAATTAATATGGAAAGCACCTGTTACAACACTGGTGCCTTATGGAGCATCAATGGAGAATCTAAAACTAAAGACTTAGATCTCTCCTGTCTAATTTAGTACCTAAATGTTTTGCTTTTCCATAAAGTTAATTGCTGTTGTATTTTATTCTATGGAAACACGCATTTATTATATATAGCAAAATTTGCCCCTTACAAAGTAATAATGAAAGAAATTTATAAATGACAAAAGAAAATTGTTCTTTATATCATTTAAAGCCATGAAAGCTATTATATGGTGAAGAATAAATCCATGTCTCCAAAGTCTTGGCCCTGTGCTTTGACCATGTGAGAAAACATCTCTGAAGTGAAAGTCTAAAGCCACGATGAATAATATGAGGTTCATAAAAATGTTCAAAATATGAAATAATGTGCACTGCCCTGCAAATGTCCTTATGGAAAACACTCAGTAATGTGAATTCTTTCTAAAAGAGACACTCCATTATTAGGTGGACAACAAGATGCAGCCAGGGATTTATAGAACTGTCGCTCTCCATTTTCCATATGCTGCCTGAAGATCAGGATGATGAACACATTATGCAGCAAGATATAAATGAAGACAGAAAAGCAAGCTTTGGCTTTATCTTATATAAACCAATACAAATCTTTTGGAACCAGAGGTTTAAAACTGGCTAGCACTTGCTGTAGATACATTTTCCTTCTGGATTTAATTTCCTTCTTACATACACTTTTACTTCCATAGTTTTAGGCATCTCATGAAGAATATGATGTGCAATTTATTAAAGCAGACAACACTTGATACAAATATTTGCAGTAAATCATCAAATAACTTACTCATTACTCACTGGGAACAAGTTAGAGGTATTTTAATTTCTTCCTGCAAAGAATATGTTCTGACTTGTTATAAAGAGTGGAAAGTAATATCATAGGTTAAACACCTCATCTTATAAAAGTTTTGCTGTTCAAAATAAGACTTTGAGAAAAACTATGAAGAATGTCTTGAAAATGAACAATATTATTTTTAATACATAAATGGTACCTACTTTGAGCTCTTTTTTTTTTTTTTCTTAAGGGAGTCACAATATGTTCTGTTGATTTTTGTCCTGTTACAGAGAAATGACATTTATTATGTCACTGGTAAAGTGTGAGATAATTCTTTATTATTGGCCATGAATATATTTGGAATGGAGATTAGATATTTTCTATCACAGCTGTGAGGTCCTAAAAAGCTTTTCAGCAGGATAGTTGAGAATAAAAGCTCTCTTGAATCTTAAAACAGTTATTTAACAACGAATAAGTTGAGTGATTGTGAAGAGATTGAATACTGTGGTTGTCTGTGATAACAGTGAGACTGGTTTTGGTAATCCAGAAGTTTCTTTTTAAATAATCTAAAATATTTGTGAAACATTCCTAGAAGTCATAGAAACTATTTTCCTTACATATATTTTCATTTATAAATGACAAAATGAAAGAAAAAAAAATCTCTATATTAAATGGAACCTGTATATTTTAATATTGTTAGAAAGTGTTATTTTTAATCCCTTCCAAAAGATTTTAATAACTAATATATTAGTTGTTAACACATTTTCTTTATTTCTGGAGATGACTGAGTTGCTCTTCCCTTGGATGTAAGTTCTAGAAATTCTGGATATATTTGTATCTCTATTTTACTAGTCCTTCAGTACTAGTAAAGTCCTTCAGTCCTTCAGTACCAGTCTGTTCCAGTAAAGTGATAGCAATCCATAAAATCAAATGAAACTGTACACATTTTATAAGAAAACAGCTTTATGTATTTTCCTGGAGTTTTTTTCCTATTGGCCAGAACTACAATGATGATTAGAATTTCTGACTCTTGAATAAACATAAAGTGAGACCTTTTAAAGTTGCTTAGATTTTTTTACAAGTGATTAAGAGGTCATTGAACAGATACATTTAAAGGGTTTTTATTCCAGTCTCTTGTTCTGCTAAAAATTGCTGAACTTAGTGAAATCTATTTTAATTGCATTTAACATATCATACTGGACTAGTATTAAGCATTTTATCACCTCTAGGTTATTCATGGCAACCAACTGACTTTTTAAAGTTATACTTGAACTCATTAGGAAATCATAGCAAATAAGTAGATTTTTTTCCATCTGCTAAACTATGGAGAGATTCCCCTGTAGTATTCTATATACAACCATGTTCAAATTTAATTAAAAAACTTCCAGCCACTGAAAAAGCCTAAACCATTATGGGCAATGTTTTCTGTGTGCCCACCAAGTATCTTGATTAATTTCCACTATTACTGTCTCTTCTTGTATTTTAATACATTGTTTCTTCTCCTGCCTGTGGTAGATACAAGAACTGATTTATTCCCTCTCTGTTTCTCAGGGATTTTTTTAATCACTGAAGATTTTTCCCATTTAATTTGACTTATTTAATTCTTTCCGTACAATGGATTATGAATTTCTGATCACTCTTGTCCTTATTGCTATTATGTGCAGCTAGCTCACATTTCTCTTCAACAGTGACATCTCAATTTAGACAGAATTCTGGCTGCCATGTGGGACAGAGGACTTCAAGATATCATGTCTCCTTGTACACCTCCACATACTTTTGCTTTTCTCTTGTGATATTTTGGACTCCAGGATGCAGTAGTCACTCTTAAATGTATCATTAAACTTTTTCTAAAATAAAAAAGACATCAGAAAAAATATATACCAAACAAATCACTACTTCAATATTTTACTGTTTTGACATTTTGAAACGTAATTTCCCTGAAAACAAATTTTCTTGGGGAAAATTGAATTCCAATCTATTTCTAATTCCCAATTTTTGTGGGGGAAATCTTTATGTTCCCATATGTTTGGATCTGATGTTCAGAAAAGAATCCAGTACTCTGATGAGTTTAAGCAGATATCTCAACATCTGAGACACTAGGAAACAAGCAGATTCCACCTTGTTGCTCTCTGCAGTCACAAAGAGCTGCAAAAACAGATAAATGGCCTAGAGATATAAAAACACACACAACAAGTTTATTATGAAGTAATCATGAATGCATTCATATATTCAGCTGAATATTTTAGGGATATTTTTAGTTTATATGATCAGTGATCTGGTATTCAGAGTCTGACTCCTGTTTTGAGACATGGTTCTGCCATTGTCACTGTCACCCTCATATCCCTGACTGTGTTTTTGTGTCAAATTGTCATTTTCCCCCAGGGCAATTGCTGCATGAGCACAGGACATGGCAGCATAGCTTAGCTCAGGTTGTTGGCAGGAAAGACACAGCTGAAGAGAAAACAGCTCCAAATTTTATGTGTACAACAGATACAACGTCTTATAATTAATCTCAAATGTGTACCGGAATGTTTACATTAAATTATAATAAAATATTTCAATTTGAAAGTGTTTAAATAGTCTTTTCTCTGGACTCCCAGTAGTTGCTAAAAGTGTTGCATTTAAATAGGAATTTTAGCTCTCCCACTGAGGAGCATCATTAAGAAAAAATATTAAGATCTAGTTCACTGGTCAGTGATTTTCCCCAGAAATAGATCAAATATTTCAGCATACGATGAAGGAGAATAAAAACCTTTACAGGGATGCCACTGATTTCTATTTGTACCCCTCTCTCTATGCAAATATACACAGATTATGTCATGGATATATATATGCTTAATTATTAAATATATTCTGTCTGTATTATATAATGCAAATGATATAATGAAAAAAAATTACTGAAAAGACTTGTGCCAGTGAGCTTTGGGATGGATGTTACATACATACAACCTATGCAAAGAATAGAAGGTAATCTTTTTCTTCTTTTTTTTTCTTCCATAACAAAATAAAATGTCAAAAAACTTGAACGTTTCTATTCCTTAAATGGCTCATGTCTCAAAATTTAAATCTTTACCCACAGAGTAGATATTAAGAATTTAGCAATTTAGCTAACAATGATGGTAATGATTTCAGAGATGGAGGGAAGTCTGACTGATACCCATCACTGGCTGTTTGAAGAAATAACTAATAAAAGCTTTCATAGGATGAGTAGGACAGTAAAAAATATCTTGTTGATTACAATTTCTAGATATTTTTTGATAAAGAATATCATGAGCCACACTGATACCTAAAGAGGCTGACCTGGAACAGAGGCTAGACAGTGTTAAAGGAATAAAGTAGGTGTTTATTAAAAGGCCTTCAATGGACACACCTTGGGCAGTACAAGAGCCTGGCTGAGGCTACACCCAAGATGGACAACCAGTCATGAGTCTTCACTTTTTTGTAAGTTTTGGTCCATTTACGTATTTGGGTTAATTGCCCAATTACAGCTTCAGGTTATGAAGTCCCATCCTCCCTGATTGCTCTCTTCAATCTGCTGTTGTTTATGCTTTTTGGGCCTGAAACAGCTGTCCTTGGCTCTCAAGCTGGAAAGGGATTGTTTTGTCTAACTACCCTGTGATGAGAACTTCCTAACACTTTATATGAAGTTCAGAATCACACACTAAGGCAGTACAGAACCTAAAAATTATGAAAGCTAAAACTTAAGGGATCAACACTGTGAAAAGCAATTAACAAAATACCTGGATGCATCTGGTTGAAGCAGCTCATGAAGTCAGGGCTGTGGTGGCACTCCTTCCACAGGCATGGAAACACTTGACCTGATGGTGGACATTTGGTGGGTGAACCCACCTGGACATGGCTCAGTCTGACAAGAGGCAGCTCCTGGACTCTTCTTACAGAATCCACTCCTGCAGCGCCTCCACTACCAAAACATCACCGTGTAAGTCCAAAACACTGTGACAAATTAAAAAGAAGTGAAAAACAGATTTATGAGTCAGGTCTGAGAGTGGTGATATGACTGTGACCCTGTATCTAAAACAAGGAGCCTCAAGTTGTAATTAAAGGTCCTGCAATCTCAAGGCAGCAAATAACTCAGCCATGTGCTCCAATCCTGTGGAAACATCCTCAGCAGAGCCTCTGAGTAGTTCTCAGAGTGAAAAAGATAACTATGAAGAGCTTTTCTACATAGGATAACATTTCATTTAGTAGAAATGGGTAGCTGGGAACAAAATATTTATGGATTACCGCCAGGGATATAACTCCCTTGCAGGGTGACTATGCTATAGGAATAGTTTGAGTATCACTTCACACCACTGGATTGGGCAGAATGTCCTTCTGAGATATTTTTAGATCAGGGAAAGTAAATGGACACAAAACCAGTTTGTTTCTTTTCCATCCTCCACAATTACATTCCACATGCAAGGACTTTTTATGAGTCCCAGAGCGATGGCAGAGGTTTAGTCAGACTTTGATGTCATAAGAAGGGTGAGCTGATACATTCACCATTCCTAATCCCTCTCAGTAAGATTGTACAGTAAGGCATCCTTTTTACCCCAGGGTCCTGCCTTCAAAAACAGCCACAAGAGTGAACAGGAAAAATGCTAGGAGATGACAATAACAAGCATGAAAAACCCTGTATTGACTTGGCTCTCTTCACAAAGCAGGTTTATTTTCTGTCCTTGACTATAATGAACTGTCATTTGCTGTCTTTGTTCACAGTCTGCACCACAAAGGTAAGCAGGATGTGTGACACAAATGAACCCTTAATCTGTTGAGCAACCTCACAAGTCAGCCTCTGGATTATATCAGGACAGTATTTTCACATCCCAGGATTTTTTTCTCCATTCAATCAGCTGCTGAATATGGTCCTTAATTTGAATTTTTTGCAGTCTTTCAAATGCTGTGTCTTTCAACATTTATGATTCATTTATTCCTCTTTTTCTATTCCACTGCTGATAAAAAATCCCCAGTGTCTACCATCAAATATGTGCATTCAGTATTCCTTCAATTTCATCTGCATTTGAAATATGTATATGTGTGGGTAGCAGCAGGTGTACTTGCCTGAGACACTAGATCAGAAGTTGAGAAACAGAGAAAGAACAATTTAATCTTTCAAATTTTTGTCATAAGTCAAACCTTAGATGTGCAATTTCTTCCCCTGATTTCAATAATATGATTATGTTTTCAATCCTCACACATGTGCTCAAAGTGAAGAAAAAAGAAGTTCCATTTTACAAGATGTTTCATTTACACCATGCAGACTGCCATTCCCATATTTTTACATGACTAGAACCTCCTTTTCTCCCAGCTCAGTATCACCAAGTGTTGTTGCTCTCATGTGAGGGTTTAGAAACTATGACACTACATGAGAAAACAAATGGAATGGAAGTCAACAAATGCAATTTGGGGGCCTCAGAAAGAGCATTGCCCAACAATAGGACAAGAGGAAATGGGCAGGGATAGATGCACAGGAAGTTCCACCTGAACATGAGAAAGAACTTTACTGTGCAATGATCGAGCACTGAACAGATTGAGAAAGGGTGTGGAGTCTCCCTCAGTGGATATTCCAGAACTGTTTGGACACAATCCTGTGCCATGAGTTCTGGGATGAGCTTGCTTGATCAGGGAAGTTGGACCAGATGACCCACTGGTCCCTTCCAACCTTCCATTCTGGGATTCTGTGAAAAAGAAATGGTTAAATTAGCTCATGGAGTAATTATATAGCAGTCAATGAAATCACAAAAGCAGGAAGAAATCTTACTCTCACTGGGCAGAAGGGTCACAGCCTGGAGTAAAAGTAAATCATGTGTAAACCTGGTTTATGAAGCAGTTCCATTGCCCTTCAAGCACTTGAAGAGGTTTTGTGTTCATTAGTGGGTGAATTTCACATAGAGAAAAAAGCTGCATTTAATTTACTATGCAACCCATGCAAACCACTGCCTAATTTTGCATTGATAATTCTTTAAAATATAAAACTTTCTTAAATAAAGGTTATTGAATTAAAAATCTGCCTTTAGGGTGGTTCCACACACAGAGAGAGGACAGATATGTTAACATCTCCTTCCTCTCAATATGGGAGTAGTGTATATTTGGGGTTTATGTGACAATCAAGACTTCCTCTGACTTTCTTCTTGGAGGATAATCTGGTCTAACAATGCCAGATGAAAAGAAACTCATAGAGAGAATGGTAGGAACTTACAGATGTGGGGAGGAGAGAAGTTTTCATTATATGAATGGAAAGTGGAAACCATCCAATAACATGAGACTGCTCAAAACTAGAGGACTTTGCTAACTATGTCAATCTAAAATTTCAGTGTCTGCTTGGAGGCAACCCTGGCCAGTTGAAGAGAGCTGTAGACAATGATAGATCCCATGCTGAGATATACTTGTAATATATGGGATTATATATGATCACTTAAAAGTTCCTCTTTTCTCATTCATTGCAGAATTACTGTGATGACCTGGTAAATAGCATTCTTATTCTATATATGCTGCTAAACAGGGATTGTTCTCTACCTCTGAGGCATATTTACACTGACAAACCATCTCAATGTTTAGTAATTTTTACGAGGTATTCTCTGGAAATGCTGACTGCCTCTTTAGAGTCATAAAGAAACATAATTTTTTCTGTCTCTTTTTTCTCTTTTTATTTTTTTTTCCCAGTTCAAAGTACCATGAATAATGTGACAGCTGTATAGCAACTCCTCACAGTGGTGTTTTCACACCACAAAACTGACAGTGTGTGTTACAGCCCCATGGGCATAACAGATGGTGGTGTTGGAGAGTGCTCATCCTGGCGGGTCACTGTTAGATGCCGTGCAATGTGTAAAGAGCCAAACCTGGTGCATTACTGACCTCTTGGGTCTTGTTTTTGGTTCCTGGTAGATTCTGAACCGACTGAGCAGTGTTTGGGCACATGCTAGCTGTCACGTGATGTTATTTCAAGATAAACACAGTCTAGAACCTAAGCCTACACCCTGGTGCTGTTTTATTTACCAATATACACTTAGTCCCAAATGGCAGAAGATAAGTGGAAAGGGACATTCAGACTCTTAAAAACAACAGTCAAGGCTGTAATTGCTCACCAGCCATATTCAAAAATGAAAGGCAAACACTCATACTCCTTTCATTGTGCTTATTCCAGTAGAAATGAAGAAGAAAAATATACAAAAAAGTAACTTTTGATTTTATATTTTAATCTGCAATTTTAAAATTTTCTAAGACTGGTTATTTTAAAAAATTTAGGTGGTGTTTATTTTTATTGGCATAAAATGGAACTGAGTATGGGCCTTTTTTACTATTTTTTCTTTTATTTCTTCAGACAAAACTATTCCCTAATGTTTAACCTAACCAAATGTGAATTTTCATGTGTGAGATTCAGTTAGATATAATTTTTTTTATTCTGTTTTCTAAACATACGTCTCTTGTATGAGCTTTGCATATCTAATCTCAGGATCCAATTCACTGAGTGGAATTAAAAAAAAAAAAAAAAAAAAGCAATAAACACAGTATTTTGATCAGGGTTTTTTGTGAAGTTAGAAGTGGATTTTTTCAGTTCCTACTGGGCTAGGCTACACTGTGTTCCCCCATGAAAATTAAACCATCTCACTGTGACAGGCACCTGGCAAATGATTGTGCTGTGGGAGAGGAAGGCCCAGCCTTTGCTGATCAATATGCCTTTATGGCAAATTTGGCAAAGGGAAATTCACAGAGATGACCTGTCTCAGATGGAAATTGCCCCTGAATCCTTTCGGCCGTGCCAGACATCCTCGACTGATAACTTCAAACTTAACATCACAAACTCAGTGCATTTATTTCATTGAGAACTATTGTGAAGGTGTTTGCAAACAATGCTTGATACCTGAGATCTCAGCTGTCATAAGGCCTTAAAATTGATTCTCTCTTTATCCAGAGACTATTCCTAATCCCAACACTCAGGTAAGATAAATGGAAAGTAATAACAAATCTCAGGAAAGTGATTCAGAGGCTGCTGGATGGGGTTTTTTGCCTTTAAAGAGTTTCTGGTTGGTTTGTTTTTCAGCAGGCCACTCAGGACCTCAAGTAATTAAGAAATAAGCAGCCACTAATGTTTCAATTCTGTTGAGCTTCTTTAGAGCTGTGGTTTCCTGGCTCAATAAGTAGCTAAACTCTTAAATACAGGAGAAAATGTCAGTCTCAAAGTATGTCCTTGCTGTTTTCCCATGGTTTTAACAGAAAAACATTTACAGTTTCATACAATACTGACGCAGATGATCAAGTGGTTATCACTGCTGCTGTTCCCCCAGCTCCATGTTTTTTAATAGCAGTAGTGGGTTTTTTCCCCAAATTGCTCCAGCTCTGAATAGCAATAAAAGTGAGGTCTGTTTACCAACACAAAGCATTTCATTTCTTCATGGTGTCATGAATATAAACCAAAGCAGAACATTACACAACTGGTGACACTTAAATGTAAGTCAATTATCCAGGTTTAATGTATTATACACATAACATCTGTACATGGAGCAGCATGGGATCGAGAAATACTTAAATAATTAAGTTAATGGGAAAGTACTGAGAAATTAAAGGGCACTGAGAAGAACAAATGATATTTGTTTAGTGAGAGAGTTTATAGATTTGTGAAACAGGGGAGGATGGCATTGTATAGCAAAGCTATAGTGTACGTCTCAGCTGAAAGTTAGATGGTTGAGGAGAACTTGTCCGGGTCTTTCATTCTGGAATTTCCTTCAAGTCTTTTTTATGGACTTTATTATGATTTTATACCACAGAGGCATTGCCCCTGGTTTATACTGGAACCAAGATCAAAAAGAGACACAAAAGCAATTTGGGATGGAAGGAAAATGGCCTAAAGTTCATTAAAGAGTAGCAGAATGTAGACGGAAAACACATTTTCTGTAATTCCAGTAATTCCTGGTACGCTTCCTGCTGCACTTATGACAACAAAACTGTGAACATTTGTGTTTCTTCTAATATAACGATCAGTAAAATAGTTGATAATGATGCTATAAAAATGAACAAATCTGCTTTGCAAAGTATAAGAACACGTGATCTTGTAACAGAAGATTTCTGCCTCCTGTGAACCCAAAATCCTACCTGTTAATTGTCTTGTTAAACATAACTGACCTTGGCACATTTCCCTCCATCCTGACTTACACTGCCTCACAAACATCAAAAAAAATTTACCTGTGGTCAGAAGCTGCTGCAAGTCGTATGTGCCATTTATATCCTACTTATGTCTTGATGGCACTTCATGAGTGATAATGAATTTTTGTTAGTGCAGTTTAACAAGGAGGAAACTTTCTGTGCAGAGGTTATGTGACTTGCTTATATTTTAGTCAGGAGAATAAATGGAGAGTTTAGGCTTGTCCAGGGGTTATATTAATAAATAAATCAAAAAACAACAGTCATCATTTCAAGGTCTTCTAGGAAAGTGGTTGAAAAGTTGACAAAAAGAAAGGAAAGTTCACTTTAGCTCTTCTCCCCCTCTCACTCCCTCCCTTCTTCTTTTCTGTAGCATATAATAAGACAGATCTCTACACTAATAGAGTTTTTTTAATTTCTCCTTCTATCTTTCTAATAATCCTAGGATGAATTTCACTTGGTCTTGATTGAGTCCATTTAAGCACTTTAGTACTAGCTCCATATTAATCTGATCTCCTGAGATACTCAAAAAAGTGACTGTCTGCTAAGGACACTGTGTCACTCTTTAATGAGAAAAGAAATTAAGTATATCACAGCTTTGTCAGGAGCCTTTGTTATTTGACTTACAACCTTGCTCCAATTTAGATTACTTTAGATAAAGAAACCTGCTTTCACATTAACCAGTGCCATAACCTTTCTCAAATATGTGGTTACTTTTCCTTCTATGCTAACACAAATTCAACTAAAATAAATATGCAATTATTCACTCATCTAAAGAAAATTACTATAATTTATTTAACAGAATAGAAAAATATACATGCAAGACTGATCAAACATGGTACTATGATTTGGGGTTCTTTTTCTCTTTTGTTCAAATATCTTTAGTTTCCATGAAATTTTGTTTAACAAAATATGTGCTAAAATACAAATATACAATATTTTGTATAGCACCATTTAGACATAAAAAGTAATAAATATAGGGGCAGCTGAAGTTTTTCTTTCATATTGACAGAAAAACTGTCAACTTGTTTACCTCTTCCTTTACAAGGCTCATTTTATCCAACATTGCTTTCTTTGACCACAAAAACAGCAGAGAAAACTAATCAGCAAATGGCAGAGATTGTTTAAAACAAGATGCTATTAAAGTATCAAAATCTAAATGTTTATAAGTGCTCACAGCTATGCTTTAATGGGGTGTTAATTAACCAGGGTCAGCTTTAGCAGAATAAAGTGGAAAATGTCAGAAACATTTTTAACATTTTTTCTTGCATATTTATTAAAAAAAAAAAAGAAAAAAACCCCATGAAAACTAAAAACCCAAACCCCAAAAACAAACTCACAGAAAATATGAAAAGGCACTACTGTTGAGGTTTGCCCTGCAGAGGAGGGTAGAGACCTTGGCTTCAAGCCATGGATAAGCTCTCAATCAGGGTGAACTAAGACCCACCCCTGAATACCTCATTTGGTATATGAAAATTGTTTCTAGAAAGTTCTCAGTTCTTGTTGCTATTATTGGTTGTATTTCGCTGCAATATTTTCCGTATTCCTAATCGCCTTCCCCCATTGGACTGTCCCCACAAATCCCCGCCTTAACCCCAGTGCACAAAACTTCTGCCACCCTGGACCCTGCCCTTTTTTGTATCCCTGTACTGTGCACAGCATCTAGTTTTGTTGTTTTTCCCCTATTAAAATTTCTGTTTCTGGAATACTGAATCAGAGTGGTCTCTCTCATAAAAGTCGCCTAAGGTGGGTGCCCCAAGGAAGCAACTGGTTAAATTATCCAGGCTAGAACTGGGTGCTTCCCTCTACAGTGATTTTACTTGTCTGAACTCAAATCACCCAGGAGAAGTTGCTGAAGTCACTACAGAGGGAGCCAAGAACACTTTTGATTATATAGGTGCTACAACCTAGATGCCATTATACACACCACAGAAACTTCAGTGTTTTGCTTCAATCACAGCCTGTTTCCACGTCCTCTGGAAACAGGAATGACTTTAAAGGACTCTGGGATGACTTTAGAGATCTTTTGTAAATAAAACACTCTTAATTCATACTTTTATCTGCCACCAATGCCAATTGCTGTGGAACAATCCATGTCCCTCCTGTTGTTAACACCTGTTAAACACTGTTACTCTTAAAAATCATGTACATTCATCCAAGGTGTTTATTGGAAATAATCCCTAGAATGTGCTAACCCTGAGTGCCGTCTGGGAATTGATTGGGACATTTGTTATTGAAGCAGGTACTGTGCAAAGGGCTGCTCTACCAATACCCACAACTGTTTCATTGCCAAGGAAGATTTTTGGTCCTTCACTAAGCAGAGCTGTAGCCTTGTCCTTTATAGACCTTCTTTGGGCATGGGCTAATAGTTGTACCCAAAATGAGAGAATATTCCGATGAAGGGACTTCCTGCTGTTAACAACTTTAAGGAACACACACACATAAATTTCTATTTGTGAGTCAGACATGACTGCAGTTTCAGGAAAGAAAAAAACAAGACAGAGAATTTGTTAATTGACTGATAGCACATCTTGTTTATTGTCAGTCTGTTTGAATGTCAGTAGACTAAGGACACTGAACAATATAATTTGAATTTGAATCCTGTTTGTTATTGAGCTTCAGCTGTTCCTGAATATATGACAGATGGACATGGTGAGGGTTCATTCACTACCATTGTGTCCCTCAAAGTTACCCAGAAGATTAAGAACCACTTTGTTCACTCTCCTGATACTCATTTGAGCAATAATTTCAAGAATTCAGAGAGTGAATCAGTAAAATTTATTACTCCTTTGTAGGAATCTGGAAAACAACAGACTCATTTGTAGTTAAGATATCTTTCTTTCTGCTGACAGCCCTGATGGATGATGATAATTTCAAACCCTTCTCTTTCATTTAATATATAAGAAGGTCTAAAAGCTTAAAATTCTTTTACTTTGTTTTCTACTTTTCACTAGATATTTCCTGATCCAGTGGATCATGGGCTTTTCCATTTATCATGTTTTTCTCTTTCTCTTTGGAGTGGTGTCATGGAGAATTGTCTTTGATGACATTAATGACAATACCATTAAAAATCTACCTCAAAGGCAGACTGAGCACTGAGTAAATAAATAGGACTCAAATGAAGGCAAAAGATAAGTTTTGAACTTTATCCAATTCACAATATCAAGCTAACTCTGTACTCCAAATGAGTATGAGATTCAAAAATAATTGCTCACAATCTCCCATGAGTAGACCAAACCCCAGTCAATTCCTGAACCATAGATGGCTAACCTCTCTAAATCCACTTCTCTCCCTTTTTACTGGCATGCATGTCAGGTGCTGGACTTCAACGATCATTTTGTATTCCTTTTAACCCAGGATATTCTATGATTTTGTTTCATATGGCATGGAATATCATAGAATCTCAGAAACACAGAATGGCTTATGTTGGAAAGGACCTTAATGATGAAATAGATCCAGCACCCCTGCAATGGGCACATTCCATTAGATCCTCAGAAGCCCATCTAACCTGGCCTTGAATGCTTCCTGTCATGGGACAGAAAAAGCTTCTTTGGACAAACAGTTCCTGCGCCTCACCACCCTCACAGGAAAGAATTTCTTCATAATATCTAGTCTAAGTCTACTTTCCTTCAGCTTGAAGCCATTCCCTCTTGTCCTGGCACTCCAGATCCTTGAAAACAAGTCTCCATCTTTCTTGTAGGCTCCCTACAAGTACTGGAAAGCCAAAATTGGGTCACCCCAAAGCTTCTTCTTTTTCAGGCTGAACGAACACAAATCTCTCAGCCTTTCCTTATAGAAGAGGTGAACAACCCTCTGGTTCTTCTTGGTGGCCTCCTCTGGACTGGTTCCAACAGGTCCTTCCTGTGCTGAGACCTCAGAGCTGGACACAATGCTCTGTGTGGGGGTCCCACCAAAGCAGATCCTCTGGTGGGACCTCCCTCAACATCTTTAGTTAGTTCAGTTTTTGTCCTCTCCCAACATCTTGTTCACCCCCAGTCAATTTAGTGTGGGGAAAAGTGAGAAATAAAGCACTTAATGTCGTGTGAACAGAGTTCAGCAATAACTAAAACATGGGTGTTTTATTAGTGGGGTTTTTTTTGTCACAAGTGTAAAACACAGCTCTGGAACAGCTGCTGTTCCAGTCAGACTCAGGTCAAGGAAGCATGAAAGCCCAAGACATCATCTGAATATTATATTCACTTTGTATCATGCAAAATTAAACATTATGAAATACATTGAAATAAATTTTCTGATTGAAAATTTTATTTCATTGAAATAAAACTCTTATGTGATCCCCTAGATTCCTCTGTCTCTTGGATGGGCTATATCCACCTCTGAACAAGAAAACTGCACTGCAGCAGAACAGTTAAACTGCTACTACTACTGTGGAAATTATGTGAAAGTTAAGTTAGTAATTCAATCTACAAAAAAACCTTAAGACAGAAGTAACAAACTAAAACAGCCATGCCCCAAACTGTGTCTGCTTCAACCAAATTCAATTTTTGCTGAAGTAGTTTCAAATAAGATGGTACTGCTTGGTGTGACACCATCTGTTGAATTTCCCTTGCTTATGTATTACTAAAGAGTAAGTGGCAACTTTGCATAATTTAAGATAAAACACTCAAATGGGGAAACAACTTCTCAATTACAGTCATGAAAAGGATCAAGTGGGCTCTTATTCATCCCACAGACCATTGCACGTCTGACTTCACATTTGGGAAGCTTAATCTTTAATATAACCAGTGTTTACACAGGCTCCAATTCTGTTGGAAAAGGGTTTTTCAATCTTCAGCACCTCATTAGTTGAAGTACTAGCTTTTTCTGGTTTTTTGAGGTTTCTGTTTCACATGGAAGAAAGACAAATGGGAAGTTAAGTGTATTTTCAAGAAATAACAATGTGCGTCACAATATTTAGTAATATTATTTTTTTCCTTACTTCTAGTGTTTTATATTCCAAATCAAAGTAGAAAAAAAAATCTGCTTTCTTCTCCTGTTATTCTGACTGATTTGTTTCTCCCAATTATTTGTGAATTTCAGATGATGGCAATTCTCATGACCTAGATTTTCAGCACCCTTAGTTGAAAGTTGATTCATGGAATATAAAGCTTTAGTACTGGTTAGAAGAAGAAACAGGGAGAGACCGATGAACAAGGACTGAAACGTATTCTTCTTTCCAAAGGATCCACATGCATTTTTGTTCAGGAAACTTAAGAGAGGATTTGGGGGCTAGAAGGAAGAAGATAGGTGGACATTGGATAGCAAGCCCTAAAATTATTTTTGTTACTTGCCATGAACTGAAATATTGCCACTTGAAGAAGTAAGAGCACAGGACATTTCTACTGATATGTCTCTTTACTAAAGATAAGGAAATTATTCAGTTTTCGAGGAAGGAACAGTTATATTTGATGCTTTCTCTAAGCACAATTCTCAATCTGAACTCGTTCTTTGATACAAAAAGCTCAGAACACAAAAAGAGTTTAACCCTCAGAGATGCAGTCATGAGTACAACACAGACATGTGGGTTAGAAGACAAGTTTGTTGAGACAAGGAGCTCCAGGTTTCTGCCAAAATTATAGATACTGACACAAAATGCAAAAATTCACCTTCGTTACTGTGTAACATGAAAATAAATCATGAGAAATCGGCCTCCTCAAATCAGATAATGTATCTTCTAGGACTCCTTGAGCACCAGCTGCATCTTGCAGACGAATATTTATCTCAATTAACACAAGTGCACCCTGAAGAAGCATCGCACGGTTCTGCCATCAATCTGGAGAGTGCATCAGCAGCTTAATGCTCCAGCACACAGTGATGAGGCAAGATAAACAGGAGGCTACCCCACACACTGCACTACTGCAGCTCTTCTGAATCCTTGATTTTAAGTCCTCACAGCCCCTTCGAGTCTCCGTAGCTGATTGCAAAATTTATGAAAATTCAGGTATTGAAGCCAGACGCTGAGGCTGACGTCATTCAGGGGCTGGAACCTTCCCACAGCAATCGAGCAGCAGAGGTGATGTATCAAGCTCCAGTCCTGCTTCTGGGGCTCTCATTAGCAGCCGGGCATTTTCATGTTTATTTATTTATTCTTTTTGAGCTTCTTGTGGACTTATCACAAGGGAGAAATCTTCTGACATCAGGGACTTAAGAGGAAATTTATTTTGAAAAACAGTTTTTTAAAAAGCTATTTTATTTTAATGAGCAGTCCCAAATACCCAGAGCTCCTGTCTTACTGTGGAGATCAGAGCTTTCCCAAAGTATCCTAACCACAGAGGTGTTGATACCCATCCCAAGAGAACAAATACAGTTTAAAAGTCTAATTTCAAGATATGTTTTCAGCAGTGTCTTCCTCTCTGAGCCATATTGGCTTATGGAGCAGGAAGTAAGGAGGATATTTCTTCATTATTTTATAATTAACATATACAGACATACATATATATGTGCACAGACACACATACATACTACACCTCTACTCCATGAGCCAGGAATGTGCTGTATTCAGCCCTGGGGGCCCCAGAACTGGAAGCACATTGACCTGTTGGAATAAGTCCAGAGGTCTGGAATCCTGGAATAAGTCCAGGGTGATCAGACGGATACAGCACCTCTCCTGTGAGAAAAGGCTGACAAAATTGGGATTTTTCAGCCTGAAAAAGAGGAGGCTTCGGTGTGACCAAATTGCAGTTTTCCTGTACCTGGAGAGAACCTACAAGAAAGATGGAGGACCTTTTACAGATAGATGTAGTAACAGGACAAGGGGCAATGGCTTCAAAGTGTCAGAGAACAGGTTTAGATCAAATAATAGGAAGAATTTCTTTACTCAGAGGGTGGTGAGGCACCAGATAGGTTGCCCAAAGAAGCTGTGCTGGTGCCTCATCCCAAGAAATGTTCAAGGCCAGGCTGGATGGAGGTCTGAGCAGCCTGGTCTATTGAAAGGTGCACCCATACATGGCAGGGGACTGGAACTACATGAACCTGAGGGTCCCTTTTCAACCCAAACTATCCTGTGATTTTATGATTTTATTACTTTATGATATATACACCATGTAACCATATATATATATATATATATTTTACACATACACATGTATGTGAGTATGTGTGTATCTTTATTTTACTACAGGTTATCTGTGCCAGAAGTCATTAGTAGAATCCATTTTTTATCCCAATGTCCAGTAGACTATAATGTCATTGTCACACAGAAATTATGGCATGAAGGTTCCTGCAGCCCTGGATGGACACTTTTCACATCACCAGCAGGAAGATTTGATTTCTTGGCTGTTCTTTGCTGCAGCCATTTCCAGTGCATTTGTGCTATCAGACAAAGGACTAGGAGCTGCAAGTCAATTATTGATAACCTTCTGGAGGAGCTTTGGCTCACTGGACTCAGCCCAAAGCATAATTCAACCTTCGGGATAGAAAATAGAGTTTGAGAACACTTGTCAGAAAAAAGAGGTCTGAAAGAGGATAAGCTTGAAAAGAAGCCTTGAACTAGAGTTAAGACTGTTATTTGGGAATTACTGAAGCCTCAAATGAGTTATGACTTTTTAAAATGTAGAACTACAGTAGAAAGTGAACTTTTAAAATTGCTGTTTGGCTACACCTAGAAATTCTTTTTTTCCCCATTTTGAAATTATTTTTGATCTGTATATTTTCGCATAGAAAATTATGCACATATATCAAAGAAAGCCAAAGGTTACTACATACATATTTTTCTGCTTGTATGAGACCTGATCTGCCAAGTAAGTGTAACTTGTAGATACAATGACAGTGTACAGGACATTGCTAGAATACATATATGGATTAAAAATAAACAATATATCTGTCTCCCTATCTATTGCAAGAGCGAATGACCAAGGGAAAAAACAAACCAAAGAGTTAACAAATGATAATCAATTCCCTTAAGCATTTTGCTTAGTCACCTGACATTGTGGATTAAATGCACAAATAACTTCTCTGGGAAAAACTGTCTGATAACAAGCCTGGTGAAATACTCTAATTGAGAAAGAATGCAGAGTTAGTGAATAAGAAAACTAGTTAGAGAGGGATCAACCTTACACAGATCAACAATGTAGCTTTGGAAAAGCTACCAGAAATCCTGATATTCTTCTGACACCTCATTTCACTTTTAATATATATGGAAAAAATTTTTACTATCACATATCCCTCTCCTTCAGTTGCCCTTGAAACTTTCACTTAAACAGAGGCTTTGCACTTTTCTGTCTCTGCTGCTTTTAAATAGCACATTCAAAGTGATCTGGTGTATTTTACAGTAATCTGCTGTGTTCAGTCTTGGTGTCATGGTGGTTTTCAGGGTTGGACAAATGTCTGCTCTGCTCTGCACACCTTCTCAAATTTTTGCCTCCAACGACTAGTTTCTTCCTTTTGCACAAAGTAAAACTGTTACTCCAACTTACTACATTGTTTTTCGTCTTTGCATCAGAGGGAACAGACCGGTCCTCTTCTTTGAGTTTAGTCTAAAGGCACTAGGACTAGATTATTCCATCTCAGAGCTTAAACGCTTAGAATTTTCCTACTGAATATTGCCTTAGGAACATCTAAAAAAACTAATATTTTGATAGAGAGACTCAAAGAATATACTTTGATTTGAAAAGTCATCCTTCTGTTCTTTGAGAGATTTAATGATAAAGAAGTGGAGAACACTGACTTTTCAAAAAATTAATGCATAAGTCGATCTGAGGTGGTATGTACTTGAAAAATTTTATATAAAAGGATCATGCCTTCTTGCAGATATCCTGACAAGGAATTTTTTGATAAAAAAAAGCCATAACTCCCTGAGAAGAGATCAGTTTTTCTTAATCCCACCTCAAAGGAGATTTCACTCAGTTTATTTCACTAGTGTCCATCAGCTCAGTAGTATAACAGGACAAGGAGCAGAAAGTTTAAACTCTGAACAGATCTCTGAACACTCAATTTTTTTTTCTGATTAAAGGTGGCTGGTTATACTCGAGACACTTAGGGCATCTACCACATCCATATTGTCTAAGGGATATAACAAAGGCCCAACAAATGAGTGGTGTTTACTGGGATTGGGACTGACATTGACATCTTTGTTGGAGATGTGGACAGTGGGAATGAGTGCACTCTCAGCAGTTTGCTGCTGACATCAGGCTGTGTGAGGCAGTCACATCCTGGAGGTCAGGAATGGCATCCAGAGAGACCTGGACAAGCAGGAGAGGACTGTGCAAACCTCATGGAATTCAGCAAAGCCAAGGGCAAGATCCTAAACTGGGGCTTGGGCAATCCCTGACACATGGTCTGGCTGTGCAGAGAATGGATTGAGAATAGTCCTTCCAGGAAGAACATTGGGGTGCTGGTGGATGGGAAGCTGGACATGACCCAGTAATGTGCACTTTCACCCCAGAAAAACAGCTCCTCCTAGGCAGAGCAGTGTGGGCAGCAGGGTGAGGGAGGGGATCCTGCCCACCAACTCCACTCTGGTGAGGTCTTCCAGTATCTAGAGAGGTTACAAGAGAGCTGGAGAGAGGGCATGGAGGGATAGGACAAAGGGGAATGGTTTTAAACTGACAGAGAGTAGGCTCAAATTAGATATTAGGAAGAAAGTTTTTACTGTGAGGCTGATGAAGAAATAGCAGAGGCTGCCCAGAGAAGCTGTGGCTGCTTCATCCCTGGAAGTGTTTCAGGCCAGGTGGGATGGGACTTTGAGCAGCCTGGTCTAGTGGAAGGTGTCCCTGCCTATAGTAGGGGGTTGGAACTGGATGATCTTAAAAGTCCCTTCTGACCTAAACCCTTCTGGGATTCATAAGGCTCAGAGAGGAGATGGAAAAATATTTGTTGAAATCACCAGCATATTCTGGTGTAAGCATATGAATCTCTACATTTTTACCTGTAGCTCTTACATTTCACTCAGTAAATCATGTTGCAAAGGATGGCTCCTTGCCTGTGTTTCTGCAATACCTAGAACAAGGAAGCCTTAGCTTATTTCTGAAGCTACTGCATACTTTTCCAGTAATAACAACAGAAATCAACTGTATTAATGAATTAGTTTAGACTCTAAACCCATAAAATATCCCAGACTCATGAAACCACCTAATTGAAAATTACATGAAAGTACATGAAAGCTTTGTTAAAAAAAAAAAAAAAAAAAAAGACAAATAAGGCAGTATTCTTTTGCATAACTCAAAGGTTAGCTATATTTTCCTGCATAACTGCGATCTTAATGGAATCTATTGAACTGGAACTTAGTGATTTAAGATGCTATAACAAACATAACAAAAAGAAAGCCCACGGACTTTCAAAGAACTGAAGAATTACCTTATTCACTCCTTTTCTTCTTCCCTTCTCTTGTCTCTTCCTCTTCCCATCCATCATTATCCATAACACCATTTTAAAACAACTAAAGCTGGTTTTCCAGTATTGAGAGACGAGAGCTTTTAACTGAATAATATCCTATATGGAGAAGCATGACATTGCTTGGCTGATTGGAGCATGAACTGCAATTGGTTTCATGGATCTATTTATCTCCAGCATCTGGAGATTTTAACTGAAGTGCTAATGAGTGCATAACAGAAGCATATTAATTAAGTACTAACCACAGGCTTTGGCTCTGTGACAGCATACACTAAACAACACACATGGAATATAGGTCAAAGAAGCAAGATATTAGATTACTTCTGAGCGCAAAAAATAGTGTATTTGATTTTAGTGGGGTATTTCATATGCAAATCATTAAAGTGGACACTGAGGATTTCTGTTTCTATACAGAGCAGCAGTACTTGTTAATCCAAAGAACACATATGCAGAGGAAGAGCTACAGAGTGTTTTTTATGTGAAACATTTTGTATTTGCCTACTTGAGGTAGCAGTAATCAGTGTTCTAATAATCTATGCATAACTGAAAACTTTGTCCTAGAGTGTTCACAATAAGCAGTTCTGATATGCAGGTCTCCAATTAAATGTGGAGTTTACTTTTTCAACTCATGTGAATCTGTCTAATAATCTGAGTTTCTGGAAAGTTTAATGTGGTTCATTAAACACTGTAGGAAACCCAAAACTAAGAAATAATGTCTTAGTAACCTCATCAATGCTATTTTATTGTCATTATAAGCAAAGTATCATCATAACTCTGTGAACAGTGAAGTATTTTGTGGTTGAGGTTGCAAAAGCAGAAAATCATCACAGAATAGTTTGGGATGAATGCAGGCACTAAAGATCATCTATTCCAACTCCTTTGTCATGGGCAGTTACAGCTTGATCATGGATGCTACCAATGATGAGGCATTCACCATTTCTCTGGGCAGCTTCTACCTGTAAAAAATTTCTTCCTTATGTTCAGTCTAAACCTAACTGCTATCAGTTTAAAAATTCTATCATTTCAGACCTTTGTAAAATAATACTTCTCTTTCTTTGCTAAAAATCCTTTTTTACAAATTGAAAAGCTACTATTAGGTCTCCCAGAAGGCTTCTCTTCTCCAGGATGAACAGCCCCAGCTCTCTCAGCCTGTTTTCACAAGGGAGGTGTTTTAGCCTTCTGATAATTTTTGTGATCATTCTCTGGATCCACTGCAGCAGTTCCGTGTCCTCTCTGTGCTGGGAAAAACACTGGATGCAGTGTTGCACATGGGATCTCACCTGAGCAGAGGGGCAGATTCCCCTCTCTTACCTGCTGTCCTCACTGTGGGATTGGTCCAGGACATGGTTGTTTTTCTGAGTTGTGAGGGCAGATTGATGTCCAATTTTCATTCCCTTGTATCCCCATATCCTTCACACTGGATCCTTCACTGCTCTCAGTCCATTCCTCCTCCAGGCTGCATTGATGTTAAGATAGCTCCAAACCTGGTGCAGGACCCTGCACTTGGTTCTGCTGAATTTCATGAGGTTTATAATACAAAATAACACCTAGCAGAATACCAATATCCATTTGAGAAGTTTGTTCTTGAAGGACCTGACCAAACAAAAGTTTTAGAGTTCCATAACATAATCTACAGTCTGGTTAGGGCCTTTGTCACTCTTATACAACACAAATATGCTGTATTAAATGTCCTCAGTTACCAATGCAGTGATTAAGAAAGGTGGAAAGAAAACTTCTTTTAACAAGGTTACAAATGGGCACTGAATAATATTCTCCACTCTGCACTTCAGGAGAGGAAGAGTAGTGTTCTGTAGTGACACCATTAGAGATAAGTGAAATGGTTCCACTTATGGCCAAATGCCTGCTAAAGATTATCTTTTCACAGTGAAACAGTGCAAGAATTCATAGGAGTCTTAGTTCATGAAGAAAGAGAAAAACAGGGTCATCCAGAGGAAAGCAAGGGAGAAGAAAGACGTGTCATCTATGTTCTGATCGATGAGACAAAGTGAAGTGGTAAAAAGATGCAGTGAGAGATTCAGAGTGAGGATAAAATTTGTTGAAGGTGTCTAAAAAGATCTGAGAAAGGTGCTGGTTCTGGAATTACATTACAGCATCCCTCTTCCTGTCAGAGCAGTTCTTAGACTCTAATGATAATTAATGTCACCTCCTGGTCACAGAGCTCTATGACCAATTTCCATTGCCAAGCCTCAACTGAGAAGATCAGTGCTATTAATCTATTCTCTGCTATTAATCTACTATTTCCCTGCAGTTGTAAAAAACTTCAGAGAAATAGTAATAGCAAATACTGAAATACTCACAGATTTCTTTTTTCTCAATTCTGACATATCACCACTAAGTTTTTGTGTTATTTAGTCTAAAATTTGCATGCATTTATTGAATAAAAAAAAAAAAAAAAAAAAAAAAGCAATGTCACTCTTGAATTTTAAAGAATATTTTAAAAGAAATAATCATTATTTCTAGATGAAAGGAATAGGATCATGTGGTCATCTTGTCTTCTACCTTCCTGTTTACTCTTCTGTCTTTATTACAGTAACATTCACAAGAGTAGCACCAAAATATAATTAACATCCAGAAAACTTGTACTGGAATTTTAACTTTTCTAAACACTTCCCCATCAGAAATGCTGTAATGCACCAAAACAAGATTGATGGGTCATATTAAAACTTTTTTCTTTTTTTTTCTTTTTTTCATTAACTTGAGCCCAATACCCATTCCTGCTCCAGTTCCTGGCTCTGAGTATTACAGCAATATCTGGAGTGCTTAGGCAGGATTGGAGCAGACTTTAATATGCTACACACTCTGCAAACATGTGGGCGAAGCCAGCCTGTATGAAGAGTCTCCTTGTGTTAAGTTGAAAGAAATTATACCTTTTTTATGCTTTACAGGTGGATTTATGAAATGTAGAGACATTTAAAAGCTTCTGCACTGGTATCACACTTGAGAGAAAAGAATTCATCTTAGACCTCTTTGTTCCAGACAGCACTTCAATAAAACTCCACCTCTTTCATCACTGGCCATCTTGATGTCTTGCTTCACCTTAGATTTTTCTAATATGTCTTTTATCTTGAGATGGGCAATGGGAACATACACACTCCTGCCGTTACTAGCAAATTATCATGTGCTTCAGCCTCCAACAGAAAAAAATATGAGCTTTCCCACTGAGTTTGCCTCAAAATAATCGATAAGATTAGATGTAGGGAATATTTTGTCCTCATGGAACATAGGCAGAGTCAATAAAAAGAACTCTGAGGTTAGTCCCCTGGTGTTACTGACCATCATTTGCAGGATCACAGGAAGTTTCAGGTTGGAAGAGATCTGAGGAAAACTTCTAGTCCACCACTTGCTTAGAGCAAAGTCAGATGCGAGGCCAAACCGTTTTAGAACTTTGTCCACAGGCCAACAACATGACTTGACTGAACTATCTCTTCTGATATTTGATGGTCCTTATGGGGAAAAACTATTTCCTTATGTCCAGTCTGAACTTATTTTTCCAACGTATCCTTCTGAAGACAGGACCCTTTGAGAGATGTCAAGCTTGAGGCGGCATGAAAACGGCCTGGTGAAAAGCTTAAAAATTGTTCTTCAGTGGCTGTCATGAAGATACTGATAAATGCTGAAAGACAACACTTTGACTGGAATCTAGAGACCAATGTAGGAAATAGGAAGCAAGAGTTGAGAGTATTGGAACATAGATGGAAATCAAGTGAAAATAAATTTTTAAAAAAGCACATGAACATGGTACATTTAACTAAGTTGATTGAAAGTCATTTCCTTCTGCAAAGAATATACTAAAAAATCTGAAACAAAAAAACAACAACAAACCCCCCCCCCCAAAAAACCCAAAACAAACCCAGAGACATTTCCATCTCTTTAGGAAAAGTCTGTCTTGGGTTTTAAAATAATGTTTTGAGTGTTTGTCAAGATGCAAAAGTCTTTCTCCTCAGCCAGAGATTGAAGAAATGGTCAAGAGCCATCTCCTCTCTTTTTCAAGGTTATTTATTCTTTCTTATCTATTACATTCTTTCCCTGACTAGCTGAGCTCCAGGCAAGTCAGTTCCAGGCACAATCCCCTGCCCCTAAGGTGATGTGTACTTTTATATTAAAAACTATGCCCACAGTATTTACAAAAAACTCTCCAATACCCATGACCTATGTTAGAAAGTCAGTCTCTAAACCAATTAGAAAGTGCCACCATCACAACAGAAGATGGAGCAAATGAAGAAGAAGGAAGAAGTCTGAAAACCACGAGGTTCCTCCATCTTGTCTTTTCTGCTTGCCATTCTAGATACCCCAGAAATCTACTTTTTGCACTCTGTGATAAACTACATAATATGCTACTATCTGATACACATTCTTGATAGTTCTGTTTTATCCCAGAGCCTAAGAAGTCCTTTCCATAAACAAAGGTCCAAAACAGTGTTTGTCAGAGGTTTTTCATCCCATAAAACATGAAGAGAAATATTTCTCAGAATTCCTGACTCCAACAGAACTACCCCAGATTTTTCTGTGAAACACTCTGATACAATATAAATAGTTCAAATATAACATCAGAGTCATTATCCATCAGCCCCCAATGCTGAGATTGTCATAGTTGGCCCTTTAAAAAGAAATAAATCAGATCTAATTGGATGGAAGCAACTGGATGGTTTAGTTTACCACTGCACTGCTGGTGCTCAGTGAGAGATATTAGACAACTTGGGAACTCAGAGTGAAAGACAGAGAGACAATTAGTAGGAGGTTTGGACTAAAGAAACAGCTGCTTCTCTCTTCTTTTACCTGTCAGAGAGCTTTGTTTCCTAGGTGTTTATTCCCAGGAGTTTAATTTTAACGTGTCAGTGAGTGAATTATTTATTTAAAAGACAATATTCTTTATAAACTTAAAAATTATATTCTATTTCTGTATAATTTTTGAGGCGTTCTTTGTGTGTGTGTATGTGTGTGTGAATAAGTTAGCAAATTCAAATGCCATAACACTGGGAAATCATATTTTATCCTATAGCAAGCAAGTGAAAGGTTCTTCCTCATCTGAATCATATTTCCAAGGTGAAAAGATGAGACCAGAAGTTAAACTAATAGTCAAGAGACCAGGAACATATTT
Source organism: Certhia americana (assembly GCA_018697195.1). Taxonomy (NCBI): domain Eukaryota; kingdom Metazoa; phylum Chordata; class Aves; order Passeriformes; family Certhiidae; genus Certhia; species Certhia americana. The sequence goes on along the minus strand of CM031858.1, from coordinate 147,877,533 downwards.
CTTTTATTTCTAACCTCTGTTGTTTGCTTTCCATATAAACTTAGATGAGTCACATAGGAGAAAATTTTTTTTTCTTTATTTAGGTACCTAGTAGATACAAAGCTACTAAAAGAAAAGTTTTCTTTTAAAGTGCCTTGACTGAATGAAAACTGAAATGTTCCAGTTGACATTTTCTGCTAAAAAAATCCACGCACTTTTTAAAAAGCAAGATTTCTACAATTATTTTCCTGTCGGACAGAAATTATATTGTCATTTCTTCTTTCTCAAATTAGAGTCCTCTGTATAGAGATATCACTTTGGTACTGGCTATATTTTTGGGTCTGACAAGTCCAGAGCTTTTGATGAGTATGGATTGCTTACATTGCATTTCAGCTGCCTCCCACACAACCATACAGTACTTGATTTTCTGCTGTTTGCCTTTTTTTTTTTTTTTTTTTTTTTTTTTTTTTCTTCCATATTTTTTCCATAGCTTACTCCTCATTATCAAGAATCACAAGGTTTGAGTTTAGGTTGGCTATGTGCTGTGTGGTATCAGTGATGACAACAATCAACAACAATAATTTCTTTGCTGATTCCCATGGCAGGATTGAAATATGTGTGGACAAGCAAAAAATGCTTCATGGAACAATTGTGTGAGAGTCCAGACATTTTTTAGCACTCTGCTGTGCGATCATGTAGGTAATTAAACACACATTTTAATGAGAATCAGAAGAGAAGAAAGCTGGCTGGCACGTATCTGAACTCTAAACCAGTGTCTTGGAAATACATTGGTTTAGAATTGGATGTGTTTAAAGCCAGTTTCACATCACATAAGAAACATGTTATATGTCATGCAAACAGCTAAGGTATGGTGATGAGTAGGAAAGGAAATTGTCCAAACCCTAACAATAACAAAACAGGGTCTCTGGGGAAGTGGTCATGGCCCTAAAACCTACCAGAGTTTAAAGAAAGCATTTGGATGATTTCAGGGACATGGTGAGATTTTTGAGGTTGTCCTGTGTAGGACTCAATGGTCGTGGTGGGTCCTTTCCAGCTCAGGATGTCCTATGATTTTATGAAAGTCAGATACAGAATTTGTGGCTGAACAGTGATTCAACATGGCAGAAAGAAATGAAACATCAGAGTGTCTGCACAACAGAGTGGGGTAAACTGGGCAGATTATGAACAGATTAAACACAGAGAGTGATAAAATGCGATGAACCCCGATAAAAGGTCAGACCTGATAGTGTGCTCATGTACAGAAAGTTGGTATCTGCAAAGGAAGGATGTAAACAAGTCCTTAAGCCTCCTATAAAGGACTACTCTCTTGAAATGCTATATGCATCCAAACAAACAACTTAAACCATGGACATAATTATTTTATAATTACTGCCTCCTTCACAAAAGAAACATGGCTAGCAGGAAACAGCAATGCCGTATTAGATAAAGTCACACTATGATGAAACTGCAAAGGCTGAGATCACTGTGTTTTTTGAACTTAAAAATGGCCTGGTTACTGCTGAAGGATGCAAGAGATCATAGCTAATAAAGAACTGTATAAATGAAAAACTCTGCTTCAAAAAAGCTTGATTCACTGTAGTCAAAATCCTTTAACACAATATACATATGAAAATATTTCTTGAGTATCTCCCACTTCTTTATGAAGTATGTGAATATTGATTTTCACAGATATTTGACATTTTATTCCTATTCATAAATCTCCCTCTCACATGTACACAATGTTCAGAGAAATGTGAGAAAATATGAGTTAACAAAATCCCACCTCAAAATCATCCAGAGCTGATAAATAAGTTGTAACATTATTAGTATGCAACTTTCTAGTTGCAAAACATGCACCAAAAAACGTGTGCATCAACAGCCATATAACAGCTCTCACACAGCAATAGCTTTCTCGGTGTTACCAGTACTAATAAAAAAGATATTTTTTAAATCTTTATTTCTGCTTTCTAGTAGTCAGGGTTGCTGTATGACTTGCCATGTGTGTGATAATTAAAAGTAGATTTCCATATTTGGCATTTTTAATAAAGAACACTTCTTTGCCTCTCTCTCTTTTCAAGATGGAAGTCTTGACAGACCAAGGGAACTCACTGACTTCCCCTTCACCATTTGTCAAGAGACAGGCACACCTTTCCTTCTTCTCCAAAAGCTGCAAAATAACTCCCTTGAACAATGCCACTTCTGTTCAACAGAGACAGATGAAATATCTGCAAGATATGCTCTTTTACACCTTCCCATGTGAATCCTAGAAATGTTCAGGGACAGCATGGACGGGACCCTGACAGACCTCGTCTAGAGGAAGATGTCCCTTGAACACCCTTGAAGGTGTTGGAAACAAATGGTCTCTAAGGTCCCTTTCAGCCCAAACCTTTAACGATGGTCAGCTGTGATGTTGTAGCTCCCATGTGGCCACCATCACATTGTCCCTTATACATTTTAAAGTCTTGACTCTTCTCATACAGTGACTTAAATTATTGCTTTTGGAAAAAGAAATCTAATGACCTTCTATCTGTCAGACTAAACTCTATTATTTTTGACTTTGATAAAATCAAAACAAAGACTGGCCCTGGTTTCCAGTATCTTGTATATCTTCCCTTCTATCAGCTCTATCTGATGTATCCAGTATATCAGCTGAATTTCAACAATGCTCCAATTCTGATTTTTGTTATTCTTGTTGCTTGTTTACATTGATGTCTCTAGATCTGCTGTAGTTGGTTTAGCATTTTTTGATTTTATTTTTAATTTGGCATCTGGGTATCAATTTAATATTTACATTCAGTAAGATGAAGAATATCTTTCAAATTCCTTTATCTGGTTCAGATATAGTTAATTTATCTAGTTCAATCAATTCAATTAACTCATCTAATTCAATTTGTCTAGTTCTGATATAGTTCATTCTAGTATTCTGGAAACTATGAGCCTATATGTCTCAATGATCTGTCCTTCTCCACAGGTCTTCTGCTCAGGTCTGCTACATTGGCATTGTTGTCATGGTTTGAAGGACAGGTGTCTGCTAAGGAAGGCAGGAGCCACCCTTGGAATGGAGAATTTAAACCCTCTCCCTCTGAATTATTATAGCTTTGAAAATTAATGGGCTCTCAGGCAAAGATGTGGGAATAGGAATAAGAATTCTTTATTAGGGGAACTAAAACAAACAATAAAACAAAAACACGTGGAGTATTAACAAAAGAGAAACAAACAAAAAACCAAATAAACCCACTGACAAAATCAGGATACAGCCTGACACCCTGTGGGTCAGAGTGTTGGTGGCAGTCCAATTAAATTGTGTCTGCAGTCCCAGTGGCAGATGTGTCTCTGTTGAAGTGGTGCTCTTGTGGAAAAGTAGAGATGTTTTGTTGAAGGTCCAGGGGTGAGAGATGGGCCTGGTCTTCCTCTGGGAATCCAGTGGAAAGGTTGCTTGGTGTTCCAACTCCAAAATTTTTATCCAGGTAGGAATACTTGGCTCCTCCCCCTGGATGGAGCATTTCCCAGTGGGATGATGGAATTCTCTCAGTGACACTCACTGGCCCATGAGGAGAAGATATCTCCCTGGAGGGAGGCTGGGCTGTGGAAGAGATCAGAAAACTTCCCCAGCAGGTTTATTGACAGTTGGCCATTGACAGACAATTACACCACCCCCACCACCCCAGTTCCAACAGATGGTGATAGAATACACAGTTTTGGTTACATTCTGCACTACAACCTATGACAATTGTCTATTTCATATTCTTACTTTATTTCAACAATTAAAGCTGTCCTTTCTCTTCTACACTCACATCCTTCCTGGCACAGTCCTTACTTCACTCTGCTCCACTTTATTGTGGAACCAACTATTCCTTAGCTACTTTGCTGGGTAACACTTGACACAATTGCACATCCTGAGGGTTTTATTTCAGATTATGTAAGTCCTGTGCCATATTAAAAATTAAGTAGAAAGTAGTTGCATGGACACGGCAAAAGAATTAACATAAATCTCTCAAAAACATAACTCATACCTAATTAATGAGATACAGCTGTAGTCCGTCATGGGATTCTGGCAACTTCTGAATTATAGCATCATATGGCTGGAAAGAATCCATTGGGTTTAATTCCTCAGAGTAAGTTCAGACTTATTTAGAGCCAATATTTTTTCCTGGCTGTGTGAGCTGGATGCAGAGATATGGGCATAAGGAAAGAGTTCAGATTGCTGGTTGTTAATATGTAATATGTGAGCTACAGGTAGATCAGTAAGGGACTGTGAAAAAAAAAAGGAATATTCACTGGGTGCTTAGTGCATGAGTTTTGACAGGCCTGAGGTGTGGGATCTGACTCTGAGAAGTTCATATATCCCACTGCAGAGCTCAGGAGAAGGAAGGGGGTTTGTGCCACATGGAATCAGAATCTGAGTGATGGAGAAAAGTACAAGGTTGCTCACAACTGACAGCAAAGGTTTCTTCTGACACCTGAACACTCCTCAGAGGTCTGCTGTCTAGGGAGTGACCTCCTATCAAGGCTCAGATCTCACAAGTTAAGCAGACAGAGGATTAAAAAGTGCCAGGAAAAGTCAGAAGCCAGGCAGAGTGTGACGGACTCTTGCAGGGTTGTACAGTAAGGTACAATGGGACTATAATTAGCTTGATGGTTGAAATGAAGGAACAGGTGTCAGAATTAAAACAGATCAGACATGTAGAGGTTATATCTTAGGAAAAATTCTATATGACTGGCTTTTAGAATGCTTTCCTTTGCATTAAAGGAATGCATCTCCTGAGGAAGCAAAATAGATTAGAATAGACTATGCAAGAGGAATATAACATGATCACAGTGCAAGCTACTCCAAAGCACAGAGAATTAGAATGATGAAATGCTATATACATTTAAAAATTATTTGGGTGCAGTGACTAAATCCATCAAAATCCACTTTATTTCTTTCCAATAACAGGCAAGCTAATCTAAATTTCCTATAGCCAGGATATGTCACTGCTCTATATTTAAGCCTTTTGATGATTTTCCCTCTGAATATATTCTGTTAATATTTATTTATTTATTTATTTCCCCAAGATGATTTTTAATTCCTTATAAGTGCACAGCAAACATGAATCATAGAATCATGGAGTGGCTTGGGTTGGAAGGGACCCTAACTATTACCTAGTTCCAACACACTTCCATGAGCAGGGACACCTTCCACTAGACCAGGGTGCTCAAAGCCCCATCTTACCTGGCCTTGGATGATTCCAAGTGTAAGGCATCCACAACGTCTCTGGACAACTGTCCCCTTGTCTCATCACACTCACTAGAAATAATTTCTTCCTAATGTCTAATGAATATATGTCTCATTTCTTTTCCACTGCTTAGACTATTATTTGATTGTGCTACATTCACTTATAGTATAAAACTAAATGTCCTGGTCTGAGTTCCGTCATAGTGCTCATTATAATGAAACTGAAAGGAGGTAATTTTTTTTTTTTTTGTTTGTTTGTTTCAAAAACATCAGTGTAAAAGGAGTGTTTAACTCTGGTTGCATGAAGGTCTGCACACCAGGTAAACAGTGTTGAGTATATGCAGTTGAAATTGCAGCATTCAGCTGCCAATGTTATAAATTCTTTAAAACTGAATATGTGGCCACTTAGTTCATGCACACCATTTTAGTGCAAGGATCTTCTTTGGAACAGCAGAATCATTAAGGCTGGAAAAAACCTTTAAGATCAAGCCCAATCATTAATAGAACAATGTCATGTTCACCACTAGACCATGTTGCCAAGTGCCACAGCCACAAAGCTTTTGAACAATTCCAGGGATGGTGACTCCACCTCCTCTCTGCTCAGCCTGTTCCAGTCTGTCCAAATTAATCTGAACATCCTCTTACCCTCAAACAGATCAACACTCCCACCCAAAAGAAACTGGGATAGGAAGGACTTTTGAAGCAGGGCATACCAGCAGTATATGGTTACCTTGCAGTCAGCACTTTTGCCTAGAAGGCACTTGCAGAAGACAACAGTAATTTAGGGAGTGCAGAGGACAGTCTGCACACCTGGGGTCTGACTCAGCTGCTGACACATGGGGGCCTTCTGCTGTTTGAGAGAGCCTGGGGTACAGGAGATGTTCACACTTGGTCAGCAGCAGGACCTGTGGGGGATATGGCAAAATCTCTGGAGGTTAGGCAGGGTGTGTAAGCATCTAAAATGACACAAGGTATTTAAATGTCAGCAACCAACCTGAACTCCTTGAGTTTTCTGAATCTTTATTTCTGTGGCAGTTTTAACTTGTGACTGCCATAGTCTTTGCCCTCTTCCTCTGGAACATGCTCCAGGCTCATTCTCCCATTCATTTCCCTCGTTTCTTGTTCTAGTTGAACTCTTTGAGTAACAGCAGCACATTAATCTTACAGGAAGATACTATTTTTAATTTTTTTTTTTTTCTTCTGTACTATAAAACCATAAGACCTTTACAGAAAGTCTTGTAAGGAAAAAGGTGAAAATGTACAGCTGGAAGGGGAAATGCAACGACCAGCAGCGAGGCTGCCATGGAAACATATCCTGAGGCTAACAAAAGACAAATCTTACCAGTACGCATTTAATGAAATTTTGGTAAAAAAAAGCAGGCAAATCTGCTATTAGAAACATAATTCTTGTTGGTCAACATTGCAGCTAAAAATCTGCTACTTATTTCTTTACATTGGTTGTCACTGTTAGTGCAAGTGTTAGCATATTTTTGAAGTGTTCAATACCACTGGTCTAAACTTATTCCAAATGAAAGTGTTTGGCTTAGAAGACTGCTCAAAGGAGAATATGGAGACATAGCCACATAATTTAAACACCTGTATTTACCTGTACTTATGATCTAGTGTGACAATTTAGAGTCATAATGTGGCATGGGAATTTTTGCTTTATTAACATTAAGTATCCACTTGTTCAGAAATAAATGAAAGGAAAATTTATAGCTGGGGGTTTTTTTTGTGGGTTTTTTTGTTTTGTTTTGTTTGGGATTTTTTTTTGTTGTTGTTTTGTTTTGAGGTTTTTTGTTTGTTTCTTTTTTTTTGTTTGTCTTTGTTTTGGGTTTTTTTTTTCTGTAATCAAAAAATACCTTTTGTCTTGACAGCAAAGTTTGTAATAATTTGACACTTCAGGATAGATTGTACAAATAATTAGAGCAATCCAAATCAGGATTTACTTGGACAGCCATACAATATCTTCAGTTTGGCACCTTTTTTTCTTAATAATTTACATAATGGTATATTTTGCAAATAAATCTCGCTCATTAAACTTATAAATCATAATATGTTGATGTGTTCACATTTTTTCTTTGAAATGATACAATCACACAGTCAATAACTTCTTTCTGAAAGGGAATTGATGCTTTAAAATATTTGGGAAAGGTTGTTTTCAGTCAGTCACCCAGTAACACATGACATTAAAGCTAGCTACCATATTCTGGGAATTGAGTAGATCAAACAATACTATGAGCTTAAGATCTAATCATATATACCCAGTCAATCCCCAAAAAGGAAGCAGAATGTTAATTTTCTTTATGTATAATATGCACTTTGTCCTCATCAGCAACCTTGAGATCAAGAATGGATATGCTTATACTGACAGAAGATTAAAATTGTGTCCTTTTGACACAGTAGGAAAAGTTTTATTCTTTCAGAAATGAGAGATTCAGAGCAACTGTCTTTGAGAAGAAACACAAAGAAGCAGCTCAAATATTTTAGTTTTCAAAAAGGCCCTTTTTTCCAGAACTTGAAATCCCAAAATCTTCAATGTGAGACAATACCAAAGGTTTTTCTTCCCTTAATAAGCCCTTGGGGTTATCAAAATCAGGAATGGGAATAACTCTGAACAGATAGTGCCACATGGAAGAGAACTACTGCTGGATGCTGGGTGGAAAAGTGTGTGGCTCCCTGACCAAAAGCCTGGAGCAAGAGGATGACATTGGGTACAAGGGTGCACATATGGAGGGATCTGGTGAAGATTTGCACCTTCTACCTCTGCGTGGTCACTATCCTTGAGCAGTTATCTTTAGGAGTAGTTTACCTCATGAAAAATGAAGATAGACTCGTTTACATCAGATTTAGAATATCAGAAACAGGAAGAAAATGAGCAGTGTGCTGAATGTCTTGGGTATGTGTACACTGACATGAGAAGTACGAAGATAAACTAAAAGATTGGAAAACTTTAATAATGCAACTTATGTTCTGCAGCAGAGCTTTGAGACAATTATATATGACTGCACTATGAACAGGAATTGACTGAAGATCACTAAAAAAAAAAAAAAAAATGGAAAATGAAAATAGTAAGCGACACAGCCCTGTGCACCAAGATTTTCTGTCATTAGTAGTGTTTGATAACTTCTAGCTAAAATTCCAGAAAAGGTGAATTGAAGGGAGATGACTGAAGGAAGTGTGACATTCTTTGAAAAAAGATGAAGCAGCTACATAAGCAAACAATCCCATTGCACATTAAGGACAGTATTTTAATGAAGCAACAAAGTGGTTAAAGCTTTGACTCAGATACAAAAAGAAACAAGAAATAGAAACTGAGATTAATAAAAATGAACATAAATATAAAAAATATAAAATAAAAATGAATATGTAGACAGAGAGTTAGAAAGACCAAAAAACATGGAGTGCAATATGTAAGAGACATCAAGGATAACAAGATATAATTCTTTGAGTAGTAAGTGAAACATCATGGAAAATCTTGATCTGATACTCAAGTTCTTGTTGTTTTTAAGTCTCCCTGTAAAAGATCAATGACTAACAGATGTCTGGAAATACTAATGCAATGAAAAAAGGATAAGATTTCTGCGTTTTCTACCTTGAGTAAGGAAAACAGAAATGAAAAAGTAATTACAAACACTTGATAAATTCCCAATTGCAATAATTTCACATTTTTGTAACTATTTCTGCCTTAACAAGGCAGAAGGGCTAAACCAGTAGCAACCAACAAAACAAAATTCTTTGATTGCCTCAAACTACTGCAGTTTTTTATCTTGAAAAGAAAGGTCTTAAAATATAGGTCTTCTGAATAAAGATGACCAAAGTAAATAGTGAAAAAAACCCCTTAATTTTAGAAAGGCTTATATCATGCTCCAGCATGATTCTAACAAGGAATGGAAACATTAAAGCATGGAACCACTACCACATGAGTCTGATAATCATTCATACAAAGATGTTATCAATTTCAAAGAGAAAGAATATATTTATGGAGTCTTGCAGAAAGCTACAATTTAACTGGTCTATGCATTCAATAACTGTGCCAAGAATTTTTAAAAGTGGGTTTTGTTTTGGTTTGCTGATCATATGAACCTGAGAGAAGAAACACATACACTAAATGAAATTAATAAAATAGAAAGTAAATTTGAAAGTTGGTAAAACACTCTTGCGGAAAGAAATGATTGAATGAGATTAAGTAAGCAGTGACAGTGTGAGGTGTCAAAATTGAAAAAAATAGTCAAGTATACAATTACAGGAGGATGAGGTATGACTGTAACAGATCTGTAGAAAAGGTATCTGTGTGTTAGAGAACAATATAAGTCAAATATGAGCCAAAATGATTGTACGGTGAAAATAGAATACTTTATTTTGTATGGAAGAGACCCTCAAAGCCTCTAGAAGGTAAGAATTCAATCACTATTTTTCTGATCTAGTACTGCATTAAGGATGATGGAACTGCAAGTTTAGACCTGGTAGTGTGCAGTTATTAAGTATTAACCTTGAGAGCTGGGACAAGAATAAACATGAGTATGTAAACCAAGAAAACTGAATAGCTTCTTCAGTTACTGAAATTAAAATTGTCTGATGCTCCACTGACTGCAATGGGCTTCTAAATATCTGGTTCAGAAGAAGACATGTCTGCACTATGGACGCGCAAATACAGTCATGGAAAGTTTTGATGTGAATTGCAGCACAGCAAAAAAAAAAAAAAAAATCCAATTTAGGACTGGGATTGATTGTCTGGAAACTGTGAGGACCTCTATCAGTGGGGGTCCTTAAACAGGATTGGAAAAACTTGTGTCAGGAATGAAGCTGGTGTGTAACTAATCATGCTTCGAGGCAAAGAGGAGAAATAAATGGTCTTTAAAATCCTTCTGGGAAACTGGGACTCAGAGCCTGAAGCCATTCACTTAGCTACCTACATGTTCCTGTACTTCAGCATAGACAGTCACTGAAAAAAAGACACAGTCCTGGGATCTCTGAATGACTCCTGTCTCAGATCTCTTCTCTTTCTTTGACTAAGTAGAGGGAGCACTGGAAATCAGCCACTCTACAGGTTCAGCAGAGTAAAGTCAGGGCTTGGAGGTAGCTGGATTGAATGGCACCTAATATCCCCTTTCTCAGCAATATTAACACTTCTATGGGTGTACAAATAGAAGGGATTGACTGATTCCCCCCTGATTTAGTGCTCTGCATCATTTTGTTGCCTGGTGTCCAACTCTGCTACAAGGACCCAGTCTAGCTCTCGACAATTATGCAAATGTTCTTTTTTTTTCTACTCAAAAATTAACAGTCTGCTAAAAGGCAGCTCTTTAAGTAGGACTTGCAGCTACTGCTTCTTTCCACAATGTTAATTGTAAAAAGCATTTAAAATCACTCTGCATCCAAATTTTTATCCCTGCAGAATGGACTTACTATGCCACTAATTTCATGGATGTTGTGAAGCAAGGAAGTATAAAGTACTATTCCTGGAAGGAACAGACCCATGGAAATCAATTTAGTGTGAGTGCTCTCTCTTTATCAGCAAATAGCAAATATTTTTTTTTCTTTTTTTTGGTATGTACATATATATGTGTATACATATGTATATATATATATATATGTATGTAATTATGAGATGACAGTTCTATTACTTCAGGCAAATGAGAAAAATTTCCCGGTAAAAGCTGCACCATATCCAAATCAAATGGCCCTACTAATGGAACAAGGAACTGTAAAGTTACTCTTTCATATAAATGTTGTTCACAACAGTTAGTATCACTCCAGGTTGATCTTACCATGTGAGGTAGAGTAGGACTCACCAGTAGGTCTGTTTTCTGTCAAAAGTGGAAATATCTGGGCACCCTGGTGCATAGAGGCAGCATTTAGTGCACTGACCAGTTCAAATGAAGATGTGTGAAGAGTGCAAGAAACTGCAAGGCTCATCTCTTCCTTTTCACACTTCTGACATTTTTTAACTCCTACAAATGTTGAATAGTGGGCAATCAAGATCAAGGTGCAGGCTTTCAACATTGGATTTGTTCAGTACAGGACTGATAGGTTTCTTTAGACTTCACTACTTTCATTGTCTTGTACATTGCTTTTAAACTCAACAACAGAATTTATATCTGTCCTTTTTTCATACTTAAATCTGGATTTAGGCATTGATGGTTTTTAGCAATTATGGATTATAGACCAAGCTTTCTGCAGAGTGATCCGTCCATTAGTTATAAAATGAGAGATCTGGTGAAAGTGGCTGATTTCACAGGAAGTTGTTTAGAAAATAATTTTCTCTAGAAAGGAAGGGAGTTAAGTTGGTTTGGGGAGAGGCAAATCTTCCACAAAGTCTTATTTCATAAACTGACTTTTGCTAGCATACCTAAATAGCATATGATGGATTTTCAAGAAAACTTGTGGCAACCCTTAGAATGACTTTCTTAGCTGTGTTTTCAGAAGCATATCCTGCAAATCATTCTCATGCTCTTCATTTGAAAGCTTTGGTTTTTGTTTTTGAAAATAAATATATTAGGATAGTATATTATATATAGTATAATCTTGGTCTAAGTTCATTCTACTTCTTTCACCTTTAAATTTTAATGGTATCAGGAAGTTGGACACAAAATTAATGATACATGAAAGGATGATGAGACCTTAGTTCTCTTGTATAGCCACAAAGTGTCACCCTTTTCCCATGCATTGTCTACTCTGATTGCTTTTATGTAGCTCAGGAAAAAAATATCTCCTTTAAAGGAGAGAGTCCTGAAGTTCAAGGACAGAATCAGGATCTCAGGTGATGTCTGTAAATTGACAAATTTGCAGATCTCTGATGAGTGCAATGGAGATTAAAAAGAAATAATTCACAGAAGGAGATAATATTTGGTATTTTCATTCATATATTGCTGATACCAAATACCTTTGAAGATCACAACTTGGTTAAAGCCTCATGGCTTAGTCTGTTTACAGGGAAGCTTATTTGTCTTTTTATAATCAATTCTATACTACCTAGAGATCTGTATCTTTTGATCAAATAATACTATTTTCTAAGAAGATAAAGCTGTTCTTAAGGGTGGGGGTTTTATTGTTGTTGATGTTCTGGGTATTTTTCTCAAGAAAATTCTAGAAATACAATGTTTGAGAACTCCAGCTATAATAAATTGGGTTGAAAGCAACTAACACTTTCTGAAGTGATATTTAGAAATAGAGAAGTAGAGGAACCCACAAAGACCAGGAAACATGATTTCTGTGGGAGAAGAAGAAAAGTAGTGTGTGAAAAATATGACAAATTATAGTTAAAAAAAAAGAAGTTTAATATATGACAATTGTTAATAAAATGTTTTGTAGTAACATTAGGAAATGGAATTTTCCAGTATTTAGCAAAAATTAAATCTTGTTGAATTTATAGAGATGTGCTACAATGTTTGCTAATGTGAGGGAGGTGACGCAAAAATCATTTTATTGTCTATTTAATAGATAGAGCAAATAGGAGATATGGAAGAATGCCACCTGGTAAAAACAGCAGTACTGGTATGTGAGTCCTAATTTCTGTGTAGGCATTTACCTCAGGTCTTTAGATAAGTTCCTTATTCTGGCAGTATGTCGATATAAAATATGTTCCTCCTAAAGACAGTTTTGATTTTCTGTTTATTAATCCACCCATTCCCTATGGCTTATTCCTGTGACTCTCATTCTGTGATACCAGACTCCCTCCTCTTGTTGTCAACTAAACTTCAGTTTTTGATTCCAACTTCTGAAATTTCTCTGGGCTTTGAGCACATGGAAGTTACAAAACCCCATAAATAAGGAACAGAACCACTCATGGCAAGTGAGCAAGAAAAGCAAAGTAACAAAAAAAAAAGTGGTAGTTGTCTGGTTCACTACCTAATTTTTCTCCTAGCTTGGTCCAAGATCAAGTTCTTTGTAGGAAAAATTTGTTAAGAGTCCTTGAGCAAAGTGCTGGTTTGTATTTGTTTTCAGTCATTCACTTTAGAAACCCACCTTACCTTGCACTGAGCTGGCTTGTCCTTGTCATTGAAGCTCATGTTCTGTCATTTGGCTTAATGTCTTTGGAAGGAGTACAATGCTTTGATTGAAAAAGCCATTTTTATAGTGGGGATGAACTAAATGAACATGGGGGAGGATTCATTATGCTGAGAAAAGCAGGCAGAAGACCTTGACTGTATTTTCTCCTCCCTTGCCATTCTAGGGAGGATAAAAGGTAGGAAGAAGTTCAGTATAGAGAGATGGAGCAGACCTGCATAACGATATTGCTGCCTACACTCAGTTGCAAAGTTGATTATGAATTCTTAAAAAAGCAAATGGCTCTAAGTTGATGGGGTCTAATTTTGATATGAATCTTAACTGCAGAAGTTGAGTTTTTTTTCCTGGAATACAGGTAGGTGTGGATGTGGGAGAATTTAACTTTTATTATTTTTTAAATGTCAGCTCATTCTAAAGGACATTTCAGCAAATTGCAGTATAAATGCCCATGAATCATATGCAAAAAGACAATAATAAACTTCTTTATCTCTTTCCCTCTCAAACTATCCTCCGGTAGAAAGAAGAGGTTACAACATTAGACTAGTAAGAAAATATTTCACTGGGATGCAGAGAAGAAAGAACTTGTGTAGGTACAAAAGAGAAACCTTACAGAAAGTTTAAAGTGGTAACACTGAAATCTCACCCTTTCAGGTATAATTATGCATATATATATAATCACAAAGATATGGATGGAGCCCTGAACAATCTGGTCAAGTAGAAAGTGTCCCTGCCTATGGCAGTAGAGTTGGAATGAGATGACCTTTAAGATTCCTCTCAACAAAAGCCATTCTATTATTCTTTGAAAGCTGTGTCAGGTAGGACAGGATCCAACACCAACTTGCGTGGTTTCACTTTCCTGAAAGTTATACTAGACTTTGTTAAATTCCAATTAATTTAGATGTGTAGCAGAATAAGTTTAAAATGGATCAGAAAATAATTTTACATAATATGCAGGAGTTCTTAGAAAGCATGAGAATCTCTAAGTTGATTTGTTGAGCTCAAAAAGTGGGCTTTCTCTCTATAGATCTGTTGTACATACAGTATTTACCATTTGTTTAAATTTTGCTTCCAGCATTGACCATGTGTTTTAATATTACACATATTAGTAGCAAAAAGAGAGGGAAAAAAAAAAAAAAAAAAAAAAGAGTAAAGATTTTGTTTAAAACGTACATTTTGCAGGGTTGTTTTCAAATCCAGTATGACACCATGGAACAAGCCGTGACAGAAAATTAGGATCATAACAAAGCTTGCTGTTCTCTCTTCCTTTCACAAGTTTTGGCTCCTGCCTTCCCACTGTACACACTGCACAGCAACTATCACATATGGATCAAGAAGTCAAAAGGTCTTACCACCTTCCAGCAAACTGCTAATTAATGGCATATTAGTGCTCTCAGTCAGGCAAACAGAGAAAACACTGTGAGTAGTAAATCACTTTTGACTGCAGTTCATGGGAAGTCACTCACAAATGGCTAAGCAGAAGGTCAGCCTTTTGTGAAGGTTCAAAACAGGGTAAAAACTCAGAGCTCTGAGTTCACAGCAGGAGACCTTCAGCTTACAGCAGTTCTGCCCCAGCATCTTTTATGTGTAAACAGCAAGCAGGAATTCTTAACTAAAACAAAACACTACACTGCATGCATAATGCCTCCCTTGGGGAGCTAAAAAGAGAGGACAAATTACATGTGACAGATGTTAGCTACATCACTTAACACACCACTGAAAGGCATTCAGGGTATATCACAAAGGTATAGTGTAATGTGAGATGCACCTGAACAAGCTCTGAATGAGAAATTTGACATATAAGCCCCAGAAGAGCACAATATTATTTTGGTTATCCTACTACTGGGTCCCAGAGGAGATTATTTTGAGCTGACATATGCTTTCATTCAGATTACTGCACTGGGTCATGGAGAAAGTGTTTTGGGTAGTATGCATGTAGGCTTTTCTTCATCTACAAAATCCTTGTGTTCCCAAGCCCTGTTTCATACAGAAAGCAGATTCAGAGATAGATTAAGATATCTAAGATGAGGTACCTACTTCTGTACCAGATGTGCAAGTTCCAGCTTTACTCAAAGGAGCTCTATTCAGTCACTGGAGTCTGGATAATGATTCAGACAAGTGTAGATGTTTATTTTAGCGGGGCTGGAATTGTGCCCCAGGCTTCACTAATGAGGTGTGCTATTTAGCCACCTAAAAACAGTCCTGTGTTGCCATATGAACTGCTCTGAGATAACCTCTGTGTCTTACAGAAGTTGCTTCAGAGTCATATGGGTCTCCTCAGTAAACCCTCAGTCAAGCTACCCATCCCAAATGGATGTTTAGGGAACTGAATCAAACCCTGGCTGTCCACTGGCTATGACAGAAACAGATTCCTTGCTCATGTCTCAACATTCTCACACACAGATCTCAATGCAAGGACTTTGAGGTAGAAAATACTCTTATCTCTTCTCTACTCTTCCTATTCAGAGTCAAGGCATAGACCAAACTTTGTCCCATTATTTTCTTATGCCTCAGGTTCCACCAAATAAAATGTGGCCCCACACATTTTGCTTGAAAATGGAAAAGAAACCCTGCCAAGGAAAAAAAGGTGTCTGATTTGCCTGACAGTGAGGGCCAGAATGAGTGGACACCATAGCAGATTACCCTGTGTAATCACAGGGTAGATGAGAAAAACCAAGCAAATATGATGAGGGAAGAGTCTGAAAGTGTAGAGAGAAAGTTACCACCACCAAATGGCCGAAAGAAAGAAGAGAACTTATATATAGTCTATATATGTATATAATCTGTCATGTGTGACTCGATAATATTACATAGCACATTATATGTCTGCACCTTGTAGACATTGGTGGTGAGTGCTTTGCTTGATTTTTTCATATTTTACCTTTGTTTCAGACTTGCATATACAACTAAGCATTATTCTCCTGTTGTTACTATCTACCTCATTTAGTGAGCTAAATTCAGTAATACATACATCACATGCTTTCTTTATAGTAAATAGATAGCATATGGATTAAATTTTTAAATTCTTGCTGTGATTGGTTGAAGAAATAATATTGAATAAATTCATTACATTAGTATAGGGATCATCATTGTAATATTTATGAATGGCATAAAACCCTCTTGGGAAACTTGGAATGGTTGTGGTCTTCTGCTGAAGCCTGGAAAGTAAGGGAGCTAATGTTCATGTCCAAAACACTGATAGCTGGGTGGCTGCAGAGCCAGCCAAGGATTGTTGGTAAGTCTATGCTGTGAGAAAGGATAGGATGTGGCTGGAGCAGGGTCCAAATGGAAGCAGGGCAGCACTTTTCCAGAACAAATGTCCTTGTTCAGTTTCCTGAAGATAGCACAATGCAGGTGCAAGAATCAGGCTGAGAACTGGGCATGGACTACAAAGGGAGGTCAAGACCACCCAAGACCCCTGAAACCCTTCAACCCATTTCCAGAAAAGTCCAGAAAAATGGACTGGGCATGAGAACTGATTTTCATAGAACACAAGGAACTTATCTCCAGGGTTAGTGAAAACACTTGTAAAAGGTAGCAGGGACCTTGGACACCCTATCAGCTGGATGGATGCTGGAGCCGGGACTTGTGATGTCTCTTATTCTTCCCTTCTTTCTTTTACTCTCTCTTCCCCACTTTAATCCATCTCTCCATTACCTTCCACCCTACCCCTTTATCCAAAACCCACTGTCCAATCTGTTAGTATTTATACTAACAGATAAGGGACAAACTTTTAATAAAATCCATAATTTAATAATAAAATTTTGTAAGCTTTGTCTAGCCCCTCTGACTTTTGTAATTCCTTTTGATCAAGAGCATCTACGAATCTTGAGTACTCCCTTAAGGGTGGGACATCACACTGCTCTATTCTTATCAGCTGATAGATGTAAAAACCTGTATTGGAGTGAATCTCATGAGTCACACTGGTTGTGCCATTTTTTGTATTCTTTCTTCATTTCCTTGGCTTTTGTGCTACTGGGCTAATGCCTCACAGAAATTTCCAAACTTTGTTATCTGAACAGCACTGTTTATCTGATAACATCTTGTGCAGTAGGGTAGTATCAAACCTACTGCAAACATGTGAATGTAAGAGTAACATCGTGGGGAAGATATTATGATATGATATTATGTTTCTCCCTTGCACAGGAGAAAGGTGTATGTTTGTTTGTCCAGGAAAGTTGAAAATGTATCTTGGGTGATTAGAGCACAACAGTAATTTCTGTCTATATATTTAATCAAAGAGTAAGTGATTGTTGCTTGACTTCAAGTCTCTGAACTCTTGGTGTTCTTCTGTGAAAAGCTAAAATAATAATATCACTCTACTGTCTCTCAGAGCTGTCATCATTTGGAAGTTCAATTTAGAAAGAAAAAGGTTTCGAACCACATCTGGTTTTCCTGAACATTTGTCTACCTTAGTCATGACATTTTTCTACTTAAAATGAGCTGTTTTATTCTCTTTGTTTCTCTTTTTAAATGGGCAAAAGGAGGAAATAACTGTATATCTTGAGACATAGAAAAAATACATGTCTGCAAAATATTGCCTAATTCTGTAGTGAATATTTTTCTCCTTTACAATATTACCTGTCCTATGAAAGAGCAACTGAATTGTAGCTACCCTTTAAATACGACTAAATCCTGCTATTGAATGAAGACATGTATCCTTGAGGGAAAAGAGCAACAAATTTGGAGTATTTTCATTGTGTTGTAAGTGTGGGAGCAACTAATTCCTCCAGTGGAGTTTCCTATGCATTCTTTTTGCATTTTCACTGAAGACTTCAATGAAAATAATTTTGCAATCTCTTAACTGCATCTGTTTTGATTTCTTCAGGTGAATTGGAATGGAATGACAATAACAAGGGAGTACCTGCTGGCAGTTCTTAAACTAGATTAAGTTTGAAACCTGCTTCTTTCTGCTGTTTGCCTTCTCATAAGCTCAAGGAGGATAAATCTATTTCGTCATGTCAAAGCAAGGCTTTAGTGATATGAGGAGCTAAGAAAGTGATCAGGAAAAAAATATGGGAAAATAAGAAGTCACTGATTGGAGAATAAAGGGGTGAAGGGCTTAGGTATGTTTGAATCATTTCCAGTAATAAACTTTCTAACTACTCTGTAGTAGAGCTGATTCACTGTCACTCGACTTTTGAACACCATTAATGCCCAGTTTAAAATATCTATGAGATGGATTACTGTACTAAATACTTTACAGTACTGGGTTTACGGTCAGGATTTAGTGGAAAGCTTCTTTCTCCTATAAATCATGCTATGAATATTGATTGTGGTAACTTCTACTTACCTAAAAGTTTTATGAGGCTTTAGAAAAAAAAAAACCTACCGACTGTTTTGGTGGAAAAGATCCTTTCCCAGAAACTAATCTGAGGAACATCTCTAAAATATGCCAATTTTGTGTTTATATAGTTAAGAATGACTTTATAACAAAGTGTTGCTAGTCCAGACCAATTTATTATATGGTGCAGAAGTGTTAAACTGCCTTAAATCAATAGTTAAGAAGACAGGAGAGTGCTTGGGTGTTACAAGTCATCATTTTAATGAAATATAGATTATTCCAAGACTATTAAACAAGTGCTTGGTGTCAGGAAAATTGTTCACTTTTTCAATGCTAAATAAAACCATCTATTTTAATGCAGTAAAATCAATAAGCAGCTGAGACCTGCCATGTAGCTTGAATGCCTAAGTAAATGTATAGTTAGAACTCCCCACTGGTAAGTAGGTAAGTTACTGTTTACATGTCCTGGTTACTAACTCTGATTAAAGGAGATGGTTTAAGGGAGGATTGAAAAAAATGAACAACTAGGAAAACATATTTTGATGTAGCTGCTTATTTTGTTAAACAGAAAATTACTAAGCTTCTTTTTCAGGAAATATTTTCCAAGCTGCACAGATATTAGGGGCTGAAGATAATACATGAATGGAGACCTATTTTAATTTAGCACTTGAATTGAAGGAAAGCTAAGGAGCCCAAGATTAAACTAAAATATAATTCATAAAGTTGCCTGAGGTCACAAATAATTGGTTTGCAACAATGAGCAGTTTTGCTTAATGTTTTCAGGATTACCATTAAAACAATCCCAAACAATAACAACAACAAAAAAACCAACTAGAGCATGGTTGCAAACTCACCTCCCATCCATCAAAGTAAAAAAAAAAAACCACACTCTATATCAAGATGAAACCAAAGTCTTTATTTTGTGAAACTGCCTCTTCCTTGGACAAGATCTTAGATTTCCAGGATGATAAAACAGGCTGGAAAACCGACAGTGAAGTCTCATTAAAAAATAAGCCTTATATTCAGGGTGTTTGTGGTGTAGGCTCTCTTCAGTATTTTATACTTTAAATTGAACTTCTCTGATTTCCTCTCCATATAGAATAATTAAAAATTCACTTAGGTAAAGAAAGAATTATTTTATTACATGGAATTTAGGGCATTCAGCGAGAATGAAGGAGACTTTGATCTGAATCATATTAAGCAGAAGTTTGAAATGAGGTCTCTCATGGCTGAATACACTGGTACTTGGGTAGTTAGTTAATCTCAGGACTTCTTTGCTTTGATCATTTCTATCGTGAGGCTGAGAAAATTCCCAGTGCTTTCCAGTGTTGGCTGCTCTTAAAATTTCCAGTTGGAAAAATCAGAATTTTTCAGTGAAAGCCCTGCTTCAGATTTGTCCTCTTAGTCCAGCTATGGTTCACTGAATCACAAGCCATCCTGTTTCCTCCACCTCCAGCTCCTAGTGACACTTCATGATAGTAAAGCATGGCTCATGAATACATCAGAAACATGTAATAAGCACATAAATAAAGCACATAAGTCATAATATTAAAGCAGAATAAGTTTATTCTGTAACTATAGTAAAGTTTCTAAAAGTAGAAGTTAATATTTTTTTCTTATTTTTTCTTATTTAAGTTTACTAGTTTATTTCTTTAAGTAGAAGTTTTATGTCAAATGTAATTTTGATAATAATTTTTTAAATGTATATTCCTGGAGACAAGAGGTGGAATGAGGTAGTTTGAACAGTCCCACAGAAGTGAGCTGTCTGGCTTTGAGACTGACATCTTGTTAGACCAATTAGAAAGCATTTCAAGACAAAACAAAACAGAGTGTGACTGCCACTTGGCAAATTACAACTCCTGAATGTACACAACTGGAAAACTCCTAAAGAGAAGGCATTACACGATTCTCTATCTTTGCCCATTGATCTGCATTCACATTTCAACAGGGCATTAACTAATGCATTGTGTTAGGTTCCACTTGCAGCTGGTTGTCTCTGAACAGCATTCAAAGGCAGTCCCTGACTTGAAGGAAAAACTGAAATTTTTCTAAAATATGCTTGGAGGATGAGTTTTGAGACAATTATTATTTTTGGTAACTAAAGGTACCTCTTTTGCAGCTCCTTTGCTAAAATCCAGACCGTCTAGAGCTATTTTATATGTCCTAAAATATTCCACCTCAACACCCAATGACTGGTCATAGATGAAGGAATAAAAATTCTCAGTAGGAAGATTATTCCTTACCTAAAGAAACCAGTGAACAGACACTGTAACATTGTTCCTGTAATCAAACCTGGCCAAGTCTCTCCAGCCCAATTAGTATGTTTAAAGGATCATTTTAAAAGAATAATTTCAGGAATGTAGAGAAGACATGACCTTCCATAACATTTATTCTGCTATTTCAGTTATTGATGAAATGAAAATAAAGCAGTACAAAAACATATAGCCAAACATCTAATTTCTTCTTTTGCTCTATTTTTTCCCTACCATAATGCATCACTATACTTTTAAATTAAGCCCAGCAGGTAGGAAGATCCTATACCCATTTTCAAATAAGATAATTTGTCCTTGCATGTTTCTTTGATATGGTTTCTTTCAGGATTTAGCCCTGCTGATTCCTGAAAGATGAGTTAAAGATCCTTTGGTATAAATACTAATGACTGCCTAAGTAAATGGTTTTTGCAGAGATGTGTGAAGTTAGATTTCACTTCTCCCTGACATCTAATTCTGAGATGCCCTTATCCCGAAACACAAATTTCCCCCCCCCCCACCCTTTTCTTCTGATATACCTCTTTGTCTCATTAAAGGTATTTTAGTTAAAGCTGATCGCCTTCAGCAATAATAGCATCTTGAAGAAAGCATAGATGACAAAAATACACTGCTCAAATTTCTTATGCCAGAAGTTGCAGATTGAATACAAGAGACAAAGTTATGTCAGGTGTTCATGCAGAGAATAAAGATAAAAAATTTCTTGTTCTTCCGTCATATGCCATTTTCAAGGACTATGTAGAAACTTTTCTTAGAGGACAAAGCTGATAGTAAGGGAATAGCACAGCCAGCTCTGGGGCTGGGAGAGGCAACTGAAGAGCCCCAGTGCCCTTTTAGCTGCAAGAAGCTAATCTGCTGCAGGGTGTGCAAGCAGAAAGCTGTTCTTTGAAAATGACATCTTCTCCCTGTGTGTTTTCTTGCAGAGGCTCTGTGCTCTGAACCAAACACGATCAGATGATTTGAACGAGACAGGTCTGATTAGAATAGTCAGTTTTACCTTATTTCTCTGCTTGACTGGAGAAAATGACAGTAAATTCCTGTCTCGCAGTTCTCATCCATTATGAGTTTCATTACAGAAAGAGGTCTAAGAAGAATGTTCCTTTGTCCAGCAGAATAGCATTTTGGCAGCTCCCTATTCTTTCCTTTTATGTGTTTGACATGTTTTACTTCAGCTAAGTGAAGTATGACACTAAGAGTGTTTAAAGAATATTTATTTATTTATCTATTTATTTGCAACTTTTAAGAGTATTTTCTTCATTTTTCATTGTCTTTACATCTCTTGAAAAAAAACAAGCACAAAAATGTATTTTTTTTTCCTTTCTTTATGGGTTTGGGGATTTTTTTTTAACCCTAAAATCTAGTTTTTTAATACTGATAACACAGATTAGAACAAAAGGTCTATGGACAGTACATGCTGAGAGAAACTCATGCACAATAACATTCAGAGCTGATGCACTGATTCAACACTGGAAAAACATTTATGACTTCCAGGTAAAACAGGGTTCAGTCATATGCTTATATCCACATATCTGACTTCATATGATCATTTATTCGTTGATTCTTATCTGATTTTCTTAGTTGAATTCTTATCTTATGTTTCTCAGGTATTCAGATGAAGATGTAAGTTTGGTTTTGACCTCTTTTCTGTTAATGGTGTTTGAGGATAAATTAACTGCGTCATTTCAGGAAAAATCTAGCTAGAATTTCCAAATTAATCTGAAATCAAATCTGAAGTAAGCCTTCTCACAAGAATTGGGATAGCTCTGACCTTTGATTACTTTTTTGTCTTTGACTATTTCTGCTGGTTTATAACCTTAAGAACAAGCAGGAACCAGCAATTTTTGACTGAGTGTTCTATCCTGTTGAGCCAATTGTGGCTCCTTATGCAATAAGCTAATTCTTTCTGTGTTTAATGTTGCTGTATTAATATACAAGATTTCCTCAAGGCAAAGAAAAGATTAATAAGAGAAAGATGCACAAAATTTATGAGAAAAGTCTTGTCTGATTAACAGAATCATAGAGTAGTTTTGATTGGAAGGGACTTTTGGGGGTCATCTAATCTAATACCACTGCAATGAGCAGGAACTTCTTCAGCTAGATTGGGTTACCCAGAGACTCATCCAATCTGAACTTTAAAGTTTACAGGCAACCACCACCTCTCTGGATGACCTGTTCCAGTGTTTCATCATGCAAAATTTCTTCCTTATGCCTGATCTAAATATACCCCATTTCAGTTTAAAGCAGTTTCCCTTTGTGTTATTACTGCAGGTTCTACTTGAAATTCTTATCAGCCTTTAAATATTGAGTTTTTATATTACTCTACCTTTGCCATGTCCTAACAGTTGTGCTGTTGCTTTGGGTCACTGTAAGTACAAAACTTTGGTTTCTACAAGGCTAACTCATCTTTCTTTCCAAAATCAAAGAAATAAAACAAATAGTAAAAAAGAACACAAGAAAACAAACAGGCAGCCATACCTCTTGTTTGTAAGAAAGAAGGATGCTTTCACCTGGCCCTCTGTGAAAATGATTCTGTGGAGTAAGTTTATTCCAGACTAGAAAACATTCCATGAAGTAGATAATTGCAGCATTTTAGGCTGCAAAATAATTTGTAACAAATTCAGCAGCTAGAAATTCTGTAAACTTAAAGTCTGAAAGCTGCATGGATCTGACCCCTCAAAACTTATCTTTAAATAGTAACTCTAAAAGTACAGAATCTTTAGTTTTCTGTACATTTATCCTTAGCAATATGACACAAGGCAACATGCATGAAATAACATAGAAATTCAATTTCCTTATTTAGGGCACAGAACAGTGGCCAAACATGCTTAGAATTGTCCATCTGTCTATAACCTTTCACATGTCCAAGACAAACCGAAAAGGGGATGCCTTGTGAAGAAAAGAAGAAAAAATTGCTGCAGTGATCCTGTGAGGCAGTCCTCCAACTTTATGGAGTCTGTACCCCAAACCCCACTTGAATCCAAGGCTGTACCTTTACAAGATTGATCACGGATGCCATTTCTTCTTTCTGTGTGCACATTGCTCTCCTCACACCAGGAAGCAGATAAGTATCAGCTCTGAGCTGTCTTTCCATCTGCACTTGCCCCAAATGTCTTTCACAGATAAAGCAGCCTCCCAAGATCCTATGAAAGGTTGGTATCTGCCTATTCCCTCTTCTTTCCATAGGTTTTGCAACATGGTTCCAAAACTCCAGGTTTTATACCATAGCGTTTGCTGCCAGAACAATGCTTCAATTAACTTAACTGAAATAACAGGACATGAGTCCATTATATCCATTCTATGGATATACTTTTTTAGAAATAAATTGTTATATGTGATGAATGAGTATTTTAAGAAGAAATGGATTTTCAGATAAGACTACATTTAGCTCACAGTACGAAGGAAGATAATTTAAATTCTATGATGCATGAATCACTGCACTAGAGGCATACAAATGAAGAGAAAATTGGGTCAATCTTCCCCTCTAAAAGCAAGTTAAGCAGCAAGACAAAGATATATGGGAACAAATTGTTTAGCAGCACTCATGCTTTTGAAGGGCCTGCTTCATCATTCCATCGTGCCAGCTTTGTCTTGGGACATCTGCTGAAGCTGCGGTTTTAAAGATGCTCCTGCTTAAAATGCTTTCAAGGAACAACATGAGAGTAAAAATAAAATAAAAAAAATTAAAAAAAACCCCAAACAAAACAAAACAACAAAACCAAAACACAACACAACCTTAAAAACCAAAAAAAAAAAAAAAAAAAGCAAGTGAGACAGAATTGTGCAGGTTAAAAGTGTAAAATAAAATGTTAAAAACTGCAGAACTGAGTGAATTCCTCAAATTGTATTTGGAATAAAGATATAGGTTTCACCAAATAGATGAATGATGTTGATTTTATTTGGCACAGAGGTTCACAAATTCTGGAGAGAAATATTCTCCTGCTTGTGGCTGTTCAAGGAGTAAATAACCTACATTTTACCTGTGTACCTCTGTCTGGGCTAACACTCTATGATAGAAATAAAAAAAAACAACATTAAAATAATTTAAAAATAATATTTTTTCAACAAATATATTTAAACACAATATAATTTTTCAGAAAAAAAAAAAAAGTTCTGTTTAGCTGAAGTATTATGAAGATGAGATGAGATGAGAGGACAGGACAGGACAGAAGAGAGAAAGGTTTGGAATTAAAAAGGCTTCTTCTCAAGGATTCAAAATATCAGGGTATTTTATCTTACCCATTCTCAGATAGCAATTTTACTCTTCTCATCCCTTCGATCTTAGTGGCATATGAATATTCATTTCTATTACTATTATTTTTAATAAAAGTAACCTTTAGGCTACAGATAATAACTGGTCCCACAGATATTTTCTTAGCATCACTGTATGTAAATACATTTATTAATTGATTTTGAATAAAATATACCGACTTCTCAAAGGCTTCAAAATTTGGTTCCACTTCACTGGCATTGTCTTGTAAAGAAAAAGAATTCCTCTAGATTCAGATGAAACTAAATAAGATGACATAAATTTGTCTCAAAAGTCTCATTCACTATTTTATAGAAGTTTAAAATAGTTTAAAATATTTAGTTTGAATATTTTTTCTTCATCAAGATGTGATTTTTTGCTGGTAAGAATTTAATTATTCATGCAAGAATAACACTATTGTGTTAATTTAACTCTCAAGCATTTCTTGTCTTTGCTTTAGAGTATTGATCATGGGAATAAGAAGGCAACTGATACTTAATGGCATTACCTGAAAGCACAACACCATTAGAAAAATAGCATGGAAATGGATATTTGTTATTGTAAAAATTATGTCCACAAGATCATCTCTTTGTGTATCTCACACAATACAGATGGTTTTGAACAGAGTTGTACACACTAAGATTTTTGTCTTGTTCAAAGTTATAATTTAATCAATAATTAATGGACATAATAATGTTCCACATCTCAGTTTAACCTTTTGAAAACTTAATTTGTGAAATATTTAGAAGAATTAAAATTAATTCTTTTATACTTATTATTAATGCTACCTATAATTTCATTTCCTGTTTCTTAAGCAAATTGTAAGAGAACCTGTCATTTTCTTCCAGTGAATTATTTGAATACAGGAATAATTTATCCAGATCATTTTCATCCTAATTTGCACATCAAAGTATTTACTGTTCATGTTGTGTTTTCAGTTGTCAGATATGTGAAATTTTCTCTGCTCTTTGACTACATAACTGAAATTTATTAAAGAGAATAATAACAAATTAAGGGATGATGGATAATGGATGCTGGATGCACATTTTGGCACAGTACAGTAATGTGTTCAAATACATTTAGCTTTGGAAATCTGTGGACTTGTTCATAATAAAATCGCTTGCCTTGATATCACAAAAAGCTAATCACTAGTAACAGACAAATACAATAAAATACCTAAAATAAGAAGTGCTTTCATTTCTTAAAATGTTAGCTAGTTTTTATTTTTATGTTTTGAAATGCTTCCTCATTCTTGTAGCTCCAGAGAAATCAAATCTATGAGTAATATTTGTGAACAGTTAGGGTTCTGCTGCTAAAAGAGTATATAAAATTAATTTTTTCCCCTCTCAGCAGCATTAACATTAACACATTGAATATGTTATGACAAAGCCTGTCATCCTGAGTCACTGTAGAATGTATCTCTGCTATTAAGTTTGTCATTGACAGATTTCTTGATAAGGCTTGCCTTGTCTGAGTTTAAAACTCTTTGTATGACCTCCCTGTCAAAGCTCTTTTGTTTGTTGGGTTTTAATAGAGAACTAGACATTTCCAGGTACCCATTCACACAACCTGTGCTAGAAAATCTGCCTCAGGAGACGGGAAATTTCTATTTTTCTACTGACTGAAATAAAGGACCCGATTTACCTACCTTTGGCACACATGTCTGCAATGAGGTAGACGTCTAAATGTAGGAAATATGAATCTTATTCTCTTTGTTCTGGACAATCATCTCACATGATTTAGCTAAGTGATATTTGTTCTAGTCATGTTATTCAGCTACAGGCTTTGATGATTTTAAAGGATCATTGCCTGAATGAGGCAGGAGCAGGGCATCACAGTCCTTAGAAACTGAAGGACTGGCAAGGTTGCAAATTTGCTGAAAATCTGCAGACTTAGCCTGAGTGTTAAGAGCATCCTCAAGGTTAGTGTCTCCATGTGAATGGGATAAGCACTGAGAATTTGCAAGATGTATTGAATGCAAGGGAATAATAATAATAATTAAAAATTAAATGGCAGCATGAGAAAGGTTTTATGAATAACATTCTTGCTTTTACTGCCTTATTTCACCTGCAGTAGGAATATGGATTTGGTGGGGAGGCAGCTATATGTATTTGAGACAAGTTACTCACTTTCTATGTTCCTGTCAACCTTCTGTCTGAATCATGAGTAGCTTAGAGGGATCTATCTTCTGGGCCATTGTAGGTGAGAGTTAGGAAATTATATCTGAAAAAGAATAGGCAGAATGAAATTTTTTAGGAAAAGCATGAAAGCTCTCACCTTTCCATGGAGAAATGTTCTTAGGTGGCCTTTGCAACCTATGTTTGACTTAAGCTTTGACAAAAGTCAGCTATGAGATTTCTCTCTGATGTTAGTCTGTTTGAGAAATTTGATTTTCAGGTAACACCAACTCACTGAAGGCATTCTCTATCCATCTCTGTAGATCTCTATCTAGGGGCAGCAAACATTTTTGTAAACAAAAGGGTTTGCTTTTCAGATTTGCTGATTCAGCACCAGAATAATGTGTTGTCTTCTGGTGAATCACAAAATATTGTCTAGAATTACAATGTGCCACCCACATTCTCCTCATAAGTCATATTAGATAAGTGAAACATCTTTTAATCTCCAGAATCTCACCATTATCCCTAACTGTTTAGCAGCAGTCCAGCTGTCAGGAAACAAACAGTATCTCAGAAACGGCATTTCTTATTTCTGGTCAGGTTAAGGATATCAGTAGTTACAGCAATAGTTTAATTGTAGCAGTTTTCTGCCATGGGTAAATAAAAATAATTAAAAATAGCTAAAAAAAAAAAAAGAAGTTTTAATTAAAATAACTTTTTACTAAAGAGAAATTCAACAACAACAACAAAACAACAAACAAACAAACAAAACCAGGAAATAAAAGGAATAATAATACAGCAAACTTTGGCAGAGTCACTTTAAAGTGTCCTTTGCATACCTCTCAGGAGAAAGTTAGTGATTGTCTACAATGAGAGGTGAAATGTGCTAGAGTATGACATGTATCTTATTTCCACATTTTGTCATGGTTTGTAATTTAGTGTGTCATAGTGTGTCATAATTGAAAAAAACATTTGCAGATGATAATTAATTTTATTTAAAGATAGTCTAATCTTGTGCTCCATGAATAGCTCTAACAATTTTGTATGTGGGTAAATAGGAATAATCCTAGTATAATCTTGTAAAAAATCAAAATGCATATCAGAAAAGAAAAAAAAAAAGGAAAAACTCACAGATGAGTGAGTTTTTAATAAATTAATGAGTGCCAAGTATCTTAAATATAAAATTAAGCACTCTTATTTCTTCTTCTATAACAATGTCAGCTTGTATCTCTTGTCCCAGAATCTAAAGATATTTGTTGATTACCAGGGAAGGCTGTTAGTGTTTGAAATTGCAATAACATTTCAACAAACCAGTATAATCACTGCAGGAAAATGTTAACAAAATCCCTTGTCAGGCTTTACAACCAGATCTAGAAAACATATGTTGAAGTTCTTTTGACATTTCCATCTGAAATTCGATGCTGCTGTTTCCTGAACTGCCTTGGTCTAGCAAATGTCTTTAAGGAGTTGTAGTATGCATATGAAGAGAGCAGAGAACAAGATTTTTCCTCAGTTCTATAATCCTCTCATTGTCAACCTCTGATTAGCTTAAAACTGACACAGTCTGCCTTGTTAATGCTTTTGGTTCCTGGGGAGTGATCTGCACTGACAAACGCTGTGGCACTTTAATTCTCCTTAGCTTAGTACTTCCACTGTCTTTGTCTTTGTGGTGAAATGTTCTCAGCAAGGCTTTAAAATGTGTTAGTCTTTTATTCAGTCAGCTTTCTGAGATACTTCTTTGACTTCATTGACTTTTAACGGCAGTAAAATTCTATTTCAAGTAAGTTCGGACACCCTTTACTATTCATAAAATAATTCTGTACTCAGTATAGGCTTTTCAGACTTAAATGATCTTTAAAGTGTGGATTTACATTTTTATAGCAGAAGACATGGGAATTTTTCTTTAATAATAAAGATCTCTTTTTTTTCAGCTGATAAGGAATACCCAGAAAACAAAAATTGTATCTTGTTCACGTGAGAATGAATTGTTAAATTAAAAATTTGCAGACAATGGAAAACCAACTTTTATTTCCTGGTGACTTTAAGCTTTTTGATTAACGAATTATGATATTGATTAGCAAGGACAAATATGATGCAGGACATTTTTAGAAGGAAATATCATAATTTTTTTTCTTTTAATTATTATTATTCAATATATTCATATTGTATAGTCCCATATCTCAAAAGGGAGAACAACAAAAAGAAAGTTGCAAGAAGGAAAAAAAATCAAAAATTACTCTCAACTATACAGAAGAGTTACCATTCAAGGAGTTATGTAGATTTACATAACTCTTCCAAACTCTTCCAAGTTTGGAAGAGGAAAAATGGAAACTGTGAATGTTATGAAATATACACAGGTAGCATAGTGTCACTATGAGAGCACTGAGCTGAACTGAGAACATGACAGGAAATCTGTTTTGAAAGGAAAATAATTAAACTGAGGAATTCATTGTAAGACTCTGCAAAGGCCAAAAATAAAATTGAATTAAAGAACGATTAAGAATTCTCATGAAGAAAAAGCCTGTGAAATGCTGTTAAGCACAAAGCAACACATAAGTGCTCCAGCTCGAGAGCACCCTGTGACACAAAATGCCAGACAGCTGGACATAAACACTATGATCTTTTTCCCTTGCTCTTGTACATACTCAGTCTCTATCTGGGTGCTACAGCCTGCTGTCAGAAGTTAAGGTACTGATCTCCAAGTGGCTTTGCTCAGTACATGATCTGCCATTATCAGCAACACTGTGCCCCAAACAGTCACCCTTATGCCTGTTTCAATTAGGAATAAGGATCAAATTGGAACATGTTGGGAATACCATGGATTTTGTCTGTGTGGCAAATGGAGCATTACCTACTTGTTCTGCTGTCAGATAGGAACAACTGTCCCTCTTATTCAGATGTGTTCTGAAAACTCATGGTCCAGCACACGTGAATTCTGCCTTTCACTGACTCTCAGGGTGGTGTGAAAAACCCAGATCTGAAGCTATAGTCTTCAAAAGAAAACTCTGCCTTGGCATTCTCCCACACCTTCTGTACTCAGTGCTAAGGCTTACCCACAGGTGTCAGTGAATAGCCCAGTGGTCAAGCTGCTGAACATGCAGTTTATTTATTTTCAAACATTATTTTAGTCAACAGCTGAATAAAGTTAAGTTAATAATCATTAGTTGAATGAAGGATAGAATCCCTATGGACAGGCTGAATGTGTTCATTAAGATGCCCTGTGAAAGGTTTGATTTGAATAGTCTCCCAAGGAAGAGGATGCTCTGAATAACTCAACTGGCTACTATCAGAAAGCTGCTCTGGGCTCTGAGACCTGATAAAAGGATGCTTTTTGTTTTGATACTTGGATGACAAAAACTAAAAACTTCCTGGTACATATTTGATTAGTCTGAACATCACTTTCATATAATAAGACGTTTAAATAATAAATGCTTGTTATGATATTCTGCTGTTGTTATGAGAGAGATAATTACAGATCTCTCTTAACTTCAGTTAAGATATGAACTAGTTCATAATTAATATTTAATGAAGTAAAAATAATAATCTTACTAATTCTACTTTCTGGCAGCACAGGAGATCCTTCCTTTCAGCTTTTACAGATTTTATCTGAGACTTCCTGCTCATTCATACCAGTAAAATTATTACGTTTTCAACAGATTTTTTATTTACCTTTTTACCTAGAATGCAAGTAAGATCCTGATAATACACTGTATTTCCAGAAATTCCCATTAATATCTAGTGACTTTTTCCTTAACTTTAATTTCATTTTATATTATTTTATCTTTAAAACAGGATATATATGCTTTTTCTTCATATACTCTTTCACTTTAATTTGCGGCATGGGACAGGAAAAAAAAATATAAAAAGGCATCCTGATCTAATTGTTTTTGTCCAGGTCTACTATTAGAATTGACTATTGTGAACACTAGACATAATTATGACTCTAATTAAAATTTTAAATAAATAAGCACTCTATATCAAAAGTCAAATTGTAATAATATGATTTTACTGAAGCAGGGCAAATACACAATGCACTAAGTCTCAACATGAATTATACATGAGACTTTATGGATGACTTACCCTAATTTGAACAACCCAAGAGAATAAATAAAAATACTGTAACTAGATTTCTGTGGGGGGAAAACAACATAATTCAGATTAGTGATCATTCTTTAACACTGATGTTGGTACTTTGTAACTCTGTGTAGGAAAAATTCCTCATATTGAAAGCTGGTTTTGCCCCTTGCATGTTAAGTAAACCTTGTTTTCTTCTCCCACTTCATGCCCTTATTTTCCTCTCTGTATGTTTATTCCCAGCTCTTTGTAATTTGCTTTGAGGAAAAATCATTCTTTTTAATGGCATTCTGGGAATGCCATTGTAGAAATAAGAAATAAAATGTTTAAAAGCATGAATCCTAGAGATAAACACAAGAGACATGTACAGATCTAAAAACTGTAGTTCAAGCAAAAGAAATTGTGCTGACAGTTGCTTTACTGATAGATATTTTGGCTTCAAAATACAAGCCATCAAGGACCACATATCCCAGATGCCAGCTTCCTCAGGTTAAGTTTGTACTTATATTTTTTAGCTAAATCTTCACATCTATTAGATACAAGGTCAAGAGCTTTTTCACAGTTTTTTACTTTTTCACAGGACTATTTGCTGACTCCTTACTTCAGAGATTACCAGTAACATAATACATGGAGTGTCCCTGTAAGAGTCTTAATTTTCCCCTCCTATTAGAAGGAGTGCTGGGTGTGGTCTCCCAAGAAATGCTAAAACCCTTAATTTTTGAGGCATTTTCTTTTGTTGTTCACATTTCTATTCTCTCCAGGCTGGGTAGTTCTGTGGTGCTCCAGCAGGAATGTGAATCCAGCAGCTGCACTGCAGACAATGGCAGCTCAAGCCATAGCTAGATTATTCATGGTCATGTGAAAGAGAATGAAGCTCAAGGTGTAGGTTAAACACTAAGAGAGGAGGAATTAAGCCTGGCTGTTTGAAGGAGGGCAGATAATGCAAAAATGGCAAATAAAACAAAATACTGGGCACTGAAAAGAACAGGACTAATGGGTACAGAGAGGTGAGTGTAAGACTGGGAAATGGTCTCCCACATATTTTCTGATGTGAGCTTTGCCTTCCTGCAGCACAGATGGGTTCCTGCCCAGCATTCTGCATCACCAGACAGAGAATTCCATCCAACACTGACTACATGAAGGGTTCCCAACATTCAAGGGGTATAGTCTCTTACAGTCTCTCTCCTGTACCTTTTGCCTCTTTCTAAATTATTCTTCAAGCAGTTTTTTCCAACCCTCAATGTCTATGCCAGGACATGGTAACATCTCAAATAGTACTAGAGTTTAAACAAATAATTTACAAGTAATTTAATGAAGTTTTGCAAAGATATTTAGAGAAACAAACTGGGTCTTTATTACCTACATTTTATTTAATTTACTTCCTGAACTACACTGATCACCATGGAAACTGAGACCTCCGAGCTGTGACACAGACTTGAATGTGAGTGTCTTGATTCCAAACTGAATAAGCAAAACCCCAGCTGAGAAAAGCTTGGAAAGACTAGAAAGGCAGTTGAGAAATCTGTGTGAGAAGAAAAGTTTTAGAAGGAAGATGGTGTCAAAAAGCAGATTGTGAGAAGCAAATATGCAAGATCTTGATATAATCTTGTTATGAACAATTTCTCTGTGTGTGTGTTCTGAAAGACTTCCGCATTGTCCACTTTGTGTTACATGGTGAATCACTTAAATAATTGAAAAAGGAATACTGTCATTTCAGAAAGACAGTTACTAGGATCCTACAGCCATAAAGAAAAGTTGAAGTTTCTTATCTCATAAAGAAAATCCCTTATAAAAGTTTTTAATTTGTTTTAAAAAAAACATCAAACAAACAAAACTAGCAATTAAAGCCATTTTCTTTCAGTGTCCTCACTTTGACCTAGTGGTTCCTCGGGGGATCTAAACAAAAGAACTTTTTATTTCTACAGGCCTGCTAAATAGATGAAAATACAGATTAAAGCATGAGAATGCTTATTTTTCCATGATTTCTAGTGTACAGGTTGTTTGAGAAGTTTGCAACACTGTTTAGAGGAAGGGAAAGTAAATAGAAACCATATCTTAGTGGGTGACTCTTAGAGGCAACTCTTCTGGACACTAATGATAAATCTTTTAGGCAAGTCCACTCACAGAAATTGAAAAGAACCCCTGAAAGTGACAACAGAGACATCACCCACTACAAATAGTCACACTGTAAAATCAAAGTAGAGATCAAAGAGGATGAGCAGAATCAAACTCCTGAAAAATATTGCCATGGGTGCAATCCTGTGCCTTGTGGTCTGGGATGACCCTGATTAAGCAGGTGAATTGGATCAGGTGACTCATCGTGGTCCCTTCCAAGCAGACTGATTCTGTAATTCTGTGATTCATATTCTTTGAGAATTGCTGAGCATGAAAATGTAGTGCCTATTTTCACTTAAGGGAAATTAAAAAGGGTATGACAAAGCAGAAGAGTAAAACAGGTTTTTTAATAATGATTTTAAATATAGTTATCCTAAATCCATCTAAGCATGCATAAATTAATATGAAATGAATGTTTACTTTATTTTTTAATTATAGATTTTTAGAGTATTCAAAAAGAGGTTCCAACATGCCCTTTGACCTTTATCTCTAAGTGAAGAGCAGCAAAAAAATGCAACAGCATAAATTCTGCAATTATAATTAATGTGTGTATAGTAAGTTTGCAACAATGCTTTACTATATTTTTTTTTCAGATTAGTTCATTTGTTTTCTACATCAGTTTACAAGCTGCTGAAAAAAAAAAATTTGAGCCCTTCAGACTAATATTGATTTACATAATGGTGCATGGCCCATGTTTTCAGACTTTTGGATGCAGAACATACTAAAAATCATGGAATAATTATTCAATGGAAAAAAAACCTTGTTTAGAGTTTAAATTTCTGGTATTGGTCCAAAGTTTTCCTGTCTTTTCAAAAAAAATTCTGTTTCCCATGGAAGTTGATGTGGAATAAAGGTAAAATTTATTTTGCTTATCTCATAGGTAGATTCTGCATTTAGCTGTCTTGGAGGTGGATTCTGTGAAGGCTTTTACATCAGAACATCTGAACAAGTGGCCTTTATTTCCCTGATCATTTAAATGAAATAAGAAACTGTGGAGGATGCTTCACCCAGTCTGCTGAAGATGTCTGCTCCTGAGTGAGATGGATCTTGCATAAATGCTAAGTCTTCCCCACAACCTTTCAGGAAAAGAATCTGGATACCTAATTCAGATGTAGACATCTGCACCAAAGATCACTAAAGTTAGAACTTCATTCCACCCTTGAGGCCTCTAGTGGATTGAGAGATGGACCAGGATACAGCTCTGTGTTATATAATTCTGAAGGTCACATCTGATCTTATGAATGTGCAAGGGAAACCAACTCCCTTTAGGATAAACAACATTGGTTTTGCTTGAGTCATCATCCACAGCACAGACTCTCTGTTCCTGTTCCAGAGCATCCTAAGTGGCAGCTACTATATCATACAATTTACAGAATGGTTTTGTTCAAGACAGAGCTCTAAAAAATTGCAGTGAGGAATGGAAAACCTACTGACTTATAAAATATTTACAGGTGCTAAAACAGTACAGGTCTGATATAGAAAAAACACCCCTTTCCCTGCTATTTTTCATGCTGAGATAAAGAGGCTTTTTACCTGGTTTTCACATTACTTTAGGCATATTTTATACATTTTGGAAGTCTGAGGTTATAAGTCTTGATCTCTATTTGGTTCTAAAACCCATAATATTGTTATTCAAAATTATGAAAATTTCTTTCTAGCTCTGGAATTAAAGTATGCCCATCACAACAAGAATAATAAATTCTTAGCATTTTTCCCAGTGATCTTTCCATAACCATGTACAAATATTAATTCACTAATTTATCAGTTTTCACATTACTAGTGAGAGGCCTGTATGGGAATGAAAACTGGAGTCATATCAATGAATGACGTACTTTACAATTGGGATACATGAGAAACTGAAAAACATTGCAATAGCAAAAAAAAAAAAAAAAATTTAAAAATTCTACTTCATATTCCCATAGGGCATCACCCTTTGAAGAAACAATGACTTACTTATCTTTGGACTCAGAAAAAGCGTACAGAGAATTCTCTTTTTTTTCTTTTCCTTTTTTTTTTTTTTTTTAATATACAATTTATTTTATAATGAGGACTCAGTGAGCTTCCCTTCCTCTATGCTAGATAATCTTTGCTCTTCTGTTCTTGTATAATTTTTGCTGAGTCTGATTTGCATTTTTATACAGGAAAAATCAAAATTACATAAAGGTCACTTTCAGCAGGAGTGGTAGCTGACATATAAGAAAAGTTTGGTGTTTGCTTTGTGTGGTTTTTTATGCAATCCCATGCATTCTTTATGCAAGTCAAATTCTCAGCTTTAGAGGCAAGTATCATTAAGTTCTTATACTATATATATAATATAAGACTTCTTAAATTAGGCAACCAAAAACTTCCCCTAAGTGCTGCAAATATAGCCTTTAACTTCTTAGAAGTTATAGCATATAACTTTTAAAATATATATTTTTATTAATAACTTCTTCTACAGTCAGGACTGTGACTATTCTGTGATACATTAAAGATGAGCAGATATTGAATGGCTGGAATGGAGATACAGATTTAGGTTATTAAAAGCAATGCCAAAGTGAAGTCAAATATTCACATGAAAAAGAATTTGAACTACCTTTAGTTTTACTCTTGTTCTGTCATTAAAAAATCCTAAAAGATCTGCTCCTCCTTCCCACCTGTTCCTCTTTTCTCAAAGATTAGAGATGTAAGAGCCAATGGGGAAATTAAGTGAGAAAAGAAAGTATTGATAAGTCAAGTGTTCATAAAAGCTGCCAGTTGAAATGTGAGCAAATGAATACTTAATGTGTCATCAATCCTTGCATTTCTCCTGTTATTTCATATGCAATCTGGATATCCTCTTTGCAAGAAGCTCTTTTCTCAATTTGTTTCATTAGACAAATTGAGGAAAAAGTTTTTCCCTGTCCATGATACTGCAGAAATATTTAGTCATTAAGTCATTATTATAAACAATAAGACACACATAGTTTTACAGCAAATATGCCAATTTTACATCTCTTGTTTCTAATGAAAAGCTTTTTAATTTTGACTGCAAACCTCAGAGTTTTATTAAGTTCCACTGGGCACTCAACTACAAGCACGGAAACTCAGCTATAGGTTCCCTTCAAGTGTTGCAAGAAATTGGTTTGCTGAAGGAAAGTGGTTCTTCTAGTTGAAAATTACACTTCAGAAATTACAAAAGCTCAAAACCAAGCAAATCTTGGAATATAAAAAATGCATTCAGTCAATAGAGTACAAAGAGTTTCGTGCCTTAAACAAGAACGACTCACTGCAGAGTAGATGGATATATCTGAAGAAAAATTTGAAGCATACACACCCATGAAGTGCAGAAAAGTCAATTCAAATGATGCTACAATGTTCACTGTGACTTTCCTCTTCTTTCCACCATGCTCATGTTGTTGATGGATGTTATTGTGGTTATAGCTTCCACATTAATATTCTCCAAAATTTCATTGTGATGGATTGACCCTGGCTGGACACCAGGTGCCCACCAAATCTGCTCTGTCACTCCCCTACTCATCTGAACAGGGAAGAGAAAATAAAACAAGAGGCTCCTGTATCAAGATAAGGGCAGGGAGAGATCAAAGAATCACAGAATCATTTAAGTTGGAAAAGACTGCCAAGGTCTTTTCCAAGAGTCCAGCCTAGAACTGACCATCAATTTTTCAGTTAAAATGCATCACCAAGTGCCACATCCAGCTGTTTCTTGAAGACCACAAGTGATGACATCTCCACCTGGGCAGCCTATTCCAATGCTTCACAACCTTATCAGTGAAGAAACTCCTCATGATGTCCAAATTACTGTCAGCAATTGCAGACAGAGTGAAAATGGAGTTCACTTGGCGAAATTAACTTAATTTGTTACCAAAGAGTTGAGTGTAGAGCGATATATCAAAAAAAATCTTAAAGACCTCTTTTCATGACTCCCTCCCCCTGCCTCTTGCTTCCCAGGTTCAATTTCACTCCTGAATTCTCCACCTAAGGGAGTGGTGAATGGGAGTTATGACCAGTTTGTCATGTTACCTCTGCTGCTCATTCCTCTTCACACTCTTCCCCTGCTCCAGTGTGATGTTTTTCCCATGGGAGACAGTCCTGCATGAACTTCTCCAATGTGAGTCCTTCTCATGGGTTGCAGTTCTTCAAGAGCTGCTCCAGTGTGGGTCCTTTCCATGAGGTACAGTCCTTCAGGAACAGGCTGTTCCAGAGAAAGTCCCCTGTGGGTTCACAAGTCCAAGCATCAAACCTGCTCCAGTGTGGGCTTCTTGCTCCACAGGTCCATGCCATGACCCTGTTCCAGTGTGGGCTTCCCACAGGGTCACAGCTTCCCTTAAGCATCTCCCTGCTCTGGTGTGAGGTCCTGCAGGAGCTGCAGGGGGATCTTCGTTTCCCCATGGACCCTCATGGGCTGCAGGGGCACAACTCCTCACCATGGGCTGCACCAGGGGCTGCAGGGGAACCTCAGCTCTGGCACCTGGAGAACCTCCTGTCCATCCTTGTGCACTCATCTGGGTATCTGTAGAGCTGTTTCTCTCATAAATTCTCATTCCTATCCAGCTGCTGTTGCACAGCAAGGATTTTTCCCCTCTTATACCTGTTGTTCCAGAGGCACTCCCACCACTCCTGATGGGCTCAGCCTTGGTCCCAGCAATGGGTCCATCTTGGAGCCAGCTGATATTGACTGTGTTGGCGTGGGAGAACTTCCAGCATCTCACAGAAACAGTCCCTGTAGTCCCCTGCAACTAAAGTCTTGTCACATAAATTAAATAGATTTAACCTTGTAGCATAAACCAGATAGATTTATATAACTTTTTGTTTTTCAGCAGGAGTGCTATAATGGAAAAAAAGAATAAAAAAAAAAAAAAAAGGATAATACAAATTATGTGTCATAACTAAAATGAGAGACTATGATATGTTTCTACAAAAAGGGATGAGTGAAAACTGTATCAGGACATAACAGCAAAATAAACACACAGAAATTCCTCTAAATTTTAACAGAATGAACCCCATGAATCCTTCTTGCATTTTGAAATTCTGTGAAATTGAAGGTATGCACACTGCAAGATCTTTGTACCATTAGCAGGGAAGAGGGGATCCTTCAGCCTGTTTCGGTCCCCACAAGATGTAACACCCTCGGGGGGAACTTAGACTGGGAGTTGTCTACACAACAATGAATGAACTGACTATTTAAACACTCCAAACAAACATAAGTTTTAGTTCTCTACCAGCAGCCTAAAAAGCATTTTAAGGAATACCTTAACTGGACAGGAGACAAAAACCTATTTTCTGGGCACTGGGATATATCTCTGCATGAATGATAATATCAAAACTATTAAAATGCTGCTGAACCCTCCTATTACTATGCAGCCCTTACCAGCAGCAAATTCTCCCAAGGATGAATAACATTCTTATTTAAGAACCTCATCTCAATACCTCAGTTTAAATAAAATATATTTATGTACTCACAGCAAAAAAGATTTAAAAATCAAGCTTAATTTTAATAATGATTTTTCATGACTCTTTCCTTTATTGTTACCAAACTTTATTGTTTTGAAGTAAATAAAAATGTTGAATCTAGAAGAATTTGTAAGGATACCACCCCTTGCAAGCTGCAATCAGCATTTGCCTCAGATTGACAAGAAATGGAAGGACAACACAAGTTGAGCTGCACTGCCATGAATGTTTACTATGGTGAAGAAGCAGGGTGGGGGCCACCCTTGAAAGAAGCCATCAACTCAGACTAAAGCAAAGAATAGAGACTTTTAAGATTCTTTCAGCAGAGGCAGTACTGAAGAGCTAAAAGCAATAAAGTCAAACAAAGTGAGCCCAGGGAAAGTTGTTACAGTAATTCAAACTTAGTTAATTTTACTGGCATGGCAATTTTTTCCCTATTTTATTTCATTGTTTTATCATTTCTCTCTTTCTGGAAAACAAAAAAATAAAAGCTAAACTCCCCTCTGGTAGTTTTCCATGTCATGAATAAATATTTTTATCACTATTAGTTAACCATTAATGCTCAAAGCATACCAGATTACATAAAAATGTGCAGGAATAATCCTGCTTAAAAGAGCTTAAAGAATTATTTCTACATCTAGGAAACCAGCAGATACATCAGTCTAAATGATTTCCCATTGCCATAAATACAGAATATTTAAAATAATGCAAAATACCACTTTTCCATTTCCTGACATTTGTAGAAGGCTCATGTTAACCACTTAACTGTTAAACCTACCAGATCAACCTGTCCCTTACAAATCACTTGTTCTGGGGAGGAACATCAGAGTTCATCAGATTCCATCAGATGATGGAACACCTCATCAACTCCTTCATAGAACAAAACAAAACTCCTCAAGATATTAGCAGGAAACACTGCAGTTCAGTCTCTGTTGTCCTAATGTTAAAGAAAAATGGAGAGAGATTAGAATTTCTTTAAACTAAATTTATTCCTTAAACACATTATCAAAATTATGCTGTTCCATTCCTTGTTTTCTTTTGTTTCTTATTTTTATTTTCCTTCTTCATTTTCATTTTACCCATACACAACTGCCTAACTTTATGTGTCTCAACCTCATTAAACTTGTATTCAAGCTGAGCATCTTGAGGAATGAAGTAGCTCAGAATTAATTATGGCATACTGCTTAAAAAAGAGTGAAAACATACTGTTAATGATGACATATTGCTGAAGGTGAGCAGCAGTTCACAAGATGACAGGAAGCTTGAATTCCACATGAGAGCATCTCTGATTTGAAAGGGGAAAGTTCAGTCCTGCACAGGTTCACACCAAAAAACTTCATTTAGCTTCTCCTCTGCTATTTGCATAACTGATGTGCATCATTACTTTTCTGAACCTGCAGTTCAGCTTCTAATAGGGTGTTATGCTAACCATCAAGGATGACAAAGAAATTTAGCTTTTATCATTTCCTTCTGACATGAAGTGCTCAAAAAACAGGTGGGTATGGCACTTCCTGATATTGTTTAATGAACAAGTTGGTATTCAGTCCATGCCCTTGTAGATATTTCCTAACTTTAGCCATTCTGTGATTTGATGACATAGAAGAGTTTTGAAGATATGAAAGAAGTGGGAGGAACTTCAATTCAGTATCTAAATGTTTTTATACTACCCATGGAAATTTAAGTATATGAATATTTGGTAACAGTAAAGATTAGGTTAAGTGTTAAGAAGGTTAGCATTAAGTGGGGAGAAATAAAAATGAACAGAAGGTTCAATTTACCATCTTCAGAGAGATATGTTTTGTTGCTTAAATAAATAAAAATATGTAAGAAATAAATAGTATAGTTCAATATCTACACTCTCAACATAGGAAAATCTTGACACAGGGAAAAGTTTTTCTCTCATCCTGGTAAGTATTAAAGGCAGGTGTGTAACCAAATCTCATCTATCTCTACAGGACCTTCTCAGACCTTCAAAATCCACTCTTTAAATAGCAATCTGTATTATATACTGATTTTATAAGGAGAAGAACTTTCTTTGCTAACTGAGTGTTCATCAGATTTACTTTTATGACTTTGTTTCCCTCCATGTTGGAGAAAAATGAAAAGTGTTCTAAGTACTACACAAAGAAGTGCTTTTGTTTTTGTTTTTGTTTTTGTTTTTGTTTTTGTTTTTGTTTTTG
>CM031858.1:147806220-147832103 GCA_018697195.1 Certhia americana | reverse complement strand
TTATTATTATTATTATTATTATTATTATTATTATTATTATTATTATTGCTTCTACTACTACCACCCCTACATTTTGTTTTAATTATTAAATGGTTCTAGTTCAATAATTTTAAACCCATGGATTTGAAAAGTTTAACCTTTTCTTCCTGATTCTCTTTCCTACTGGAAGGTGTGGAGGTGAGGGGAGTGAGAAGGTGGCTGTGTGATACTTAATTGTTAGCCAGGGTTAAACCATGACACCAACTTCAGACATCTTTACAGGGTCCGTGGGAGAGCAGGAGCAGTGGTGCACATATCACTACTGCTGTTGTGCCCCTGAAGAAGAACAGAAAGGAAAGGAAAATAGGAAGAAAGTACTCTGAATGGAAGAGACATAGTCACTGAAGAGCTGTGAGTATTAAGTATGCTTTCCATGTTTCTCAGCATGTCCAGGCATACTTTCTAGTCTTTGTAAGATAGGCTACCCATATGTTCACAAACAATCGTTTTAAAATACAAGTTTACTTACCAGACAAGATTCCCCAGTCTCTGTGAGCTCTCTCACTGTTTGCTTCATTTAAAATGACATTTAATTAAATGAACAAGGACAGTCTTTGTTTCTCCATGGGAGTGGGGATATATGCAATATCATGATGAGTTGTTGAAAGAAAAAAAAGAAACAGGAGTGGCCAGAAGATAATTACTTTTTATGCCTTTTCAGACATAAGTTCCTCTTCCAGACAACAATGCTGAAGTAATGTTATTAAAAGACATTTGTCTTAGCTGTGACTTTGCTTCTAATATTGAAAGTTGCAGAGGCAAGTTTCAACCCTTGTAAATTTTATGTTAACGAAACAGATTTTTTTTTCAATATTTTTCAAGGCACCACTTTCAAGTCATCCAGTCTAATCCCCAGCTCAATCTTGAGGCTGCTAGAGCAGGTTGCTCAGGGCCCTGCCATGGTGTGTTCAATATCTCCAGTGACAAAGATTCCATAGCATCCCTGGACAAACTGTTTCACCACATACAGAGTAAAAAGTATTTTCATATTTTTTTTTCCTAATTTCTCATATGTCATTCTGTGTCTATTATCTCCTGTACTCTTATTGGTTGTCACTGAGAAAAGTGTGGCTCCATTTTCTTTACTCTCCTCATTAAGTATTTTCACATGTTGAGAAGATTTTCCTGAGCCTTCTCTTCTTCAGCTTCAAAAATACTAGCAAAAGGACTATTTATGAAAGGAAAGTCTATTTATGGTGATGGAATTTATTTTATATTCAGCTTTCATTAAAATCTTAATGAACAGCAAATTATTAGCTAGCAAGAATAAAAGCTTCTCTGCGTGCTTCTAGCATACATCTGAATAGAAACTAATTCACTATTTTTTAATAAATTCAGAAAAGCACATACAAAATGTATTTTAGTCTGTGTTATTTCTAGCATGACATCAGGGAAAAAAATGTTTCAGTAGATGAAGCTGGAGATGACTTTTGATTTACTCTTCACTTGATGTTTCTGGGCTTAGTTCAGCAACTACAGAATATTCTAAACACTAACAGGAGTGCATGAGGTAAATTTTCATTAACAATTCCTCATTCACTTGAACTACATGAAGGAAAACAATCACACATCAGTCTAAGATTTATTAATTTGGTCTCTCTGATTAACAGAGAAGAGTATTTAGATCCATTTATTTAAGTTCCTTAAGAAAAAGCTAAGAGAAAGAACACCAAGAACTTTCTTTTTGCAATTAAAAACATAGTGGTAACTGTCAATTTAAATTAAACTCTATTCCCAGCTACATCTGTAAAAATCAAACCTTATTGTAATAATGTCAAGGGGGAATAAACAGTAGAGTGTCTTTTCTAATTAAATGAGGAAGTGCCAAAGAAGCTGGGGATAACTGCAATATTCAGTTCAAGTCCAGCAGGAGCTATGGGCTTGCATTGCATTATTTATTTACATTGTATGTGATATCTCCTTGAACTGCCCCATCAAATGGGACCTTTCTGTTGGTCTCCTACAATATCAGCTGAGCCAGAACAAGCCATTTCTGAAGCTCCAGATAAGAAGAAAAGGGAAGAAGAACAAGGAGAAATGTAAAATTTGAGTCAAACTTACCTGATTTACAGATCAAGAGAACAAGACTTCAAGAATGCCCACATCCTGCCTGCATAGACCATTCACCTTTAGTCCTGAATTTGTAGTATTTTGTGTCATAACTTACAATCAGCCATGCATATCTGTACTAAAGAAAAAGCTAATTAGCTCCCTTCAACAGCACACCCTCCAGTTATTCTTCAGTGTGTTTAACAAATGGAGACATACTCTTTATGCTTACATTTAAGTCTTAGTTTTTAAAGAAAGCAAGAATTTGGAGATGTAATTTAAAAGAAAGATCCATGGAAAGTAAATGATAAAGCAATGCATATTACAAGAAATGATTTATCATTGCATTCCTTTCTGAGTGTGTAAGGAGATCATCACACTGAGGCTTTGTGAGTGAGCGGTGCAAAACCAACCATGGCATGGCAGGCTTGGAGTGTGATGCTGGGGTGCCTTTTTTTTTTAACAAGGATAAGTTGAAAATTACTCAGTGATGCCCCACAGTCAGTTTAGTTTATGGTTTTAGGGGAGTATTTAGGCTTGACTCAAATGAAACAGTCAGATTTGGTTGGTCTGAATTGGTTTTCAAATTAGACACAGTTGTCACTAATGCTTAGGTCTTGCGACCATTTGATCTGGTTGGGGAACTCACTGTGCTCAGAATTTAGTGATTCTCTCTGTGGTTGCTGAGCATGAGGTAGATTAAAAACTGTAAAATTACAGAGTGGCAACACTTGCACAATTAAGTTGGAAATGGCAACCTTCTCATTAGGCCAGTGATGGCCACACCAGGACATAATGATGTACACTGAATCTCTTTTATATCTGACAAGAATATAGTGAATTACATAATCTCCTCTTAATCATGTACGAAATGGTCAGAAATTTTATTTTAAACTCACTTTCTTTTCAACATTTCAGTTCTTTCCTTGATTCTTATTTTTTCTTCTGTTTTCTGTTTAAAACAAAAACATGCTACATACTCTGTATATAGTAAATCAATATATTTACATAAAATAGTTACTCTCCATTCCTTGAAAAATTAATTTATTCATGACAATTTTTTCCTATTAAAAAATCAAATGGATAAACACTATGAATTAAATAACTTTAACTGATGATAGAGCTACTAGAGGTAGGGAGAAGTCCCATATAGAGTTAAGAAGTGGAGAAAAAAACTGACATTCTATTTTTCATAAGAAAAAACAAAAGTTAAACATTGTTAATTTTAAGACAACATTTGTGCTCAGTGATCATACAGTTAATTCTGTTCAGCTCAAGGCAGTCTTCATCAGCTCCAAAAAAACCCCACTCACTATTACACTTACATAAATCCAGAGATGAAAAATTGAGTAAAAATCCTGATAAAAGAGGATTTAAACTCGTTTGATAATCTTCTAAAGGATTTAATGTGCATAACATTGGATGCACCTTTGCTTTTGTCTGCTGTACAAATCTGGATGTAAACACAGACTTATGCTTTGCTTCTTTACAAAATGCAACACTTATGCACATCCACCCTAGGAGGGTGGGGAAGCACTGAAACAGTCACGGCTGCCCCATCCCTGGAAGTGCTCAAGGCCAGGTTGGATGGGGCTTGGAGCAACCTGGGATAGTGGAAGGTGTCCCTGACCATCACAGGGGGTTGGAACTGGGTGGGCCTTAGTGTTCATTCCAATCCAAATCATCCTATGATTCTGTGAGCCTATGAATATTATTCATAAATTATTTCTTTTAGATTTAACTAATAGAAATAACCTCCTATTTTTCTTGTAGAATCACATGCTTTCTAAAGACCTACACCTTCCTCACTTCTGCCTGTTTTATGGAACAAACCCATTTGCTAGTTCTTTTCTTGACTTTTAAATTACTTAGACTGATTAATTATATATAATATTATGAAAAAATCTCCATGGAGACTTACAAAAAACCTGATAGAGTGGATACAACAGGGACCAATGAAAATTTTAGTTGATTAATGAAAGATAATAC
This sequence comes from Certhia americana, assembly GCA_018697195.1. Classification (NCBI taxonomy): domain Eukaryota; kingdom Metazoa; phylum Chordata; class Aves; order Passeriformes; family Certhiidae; genus Certhia; species Certhia americana. The sequence goes on along the minus strand of CM031858.1, from coordinate 147,828,026 downwards.
ATGTAAGAAGTCTAACCCTGAAACACACAATGTGATTTTCAAAGAACAAAAATTAACATGTTAATTTGCTGGAGAAAAACTAGTACTGTCAGTTGATAAGCATTCAAAAAGCTATTTTTTTATTGGCAGTTCAGATCAATTAAGGAAGGAGAAAGTTGAGGTGTTGAACTTATGGACAGAAAATAGCACCAATGAATGATAGACAAGAATTCCACTGTGATATAGAAGGCCTGCAGTTACAAATATCAGAAGATGGGGATCACCTGGAAGAGAGAGCTATAGGGTCTGTCAGGTAAAAGAAACTAAGATTCCAGAAAGACACCTCCAGAGAGGATTGCTTCAATAGTTTCATTCCCAACAAAGATTTCAGTGATGAGAAATCAACAATAAGAGGGAAGTACATCCACATTTCCATTTGTGATGCCGACAGAGACAATGACATGCTCATATTTTGCATTCTCTATTGCAAATCCAGTTTGGTTTTAACACCTTTATTTCAATGAAAGAAAGACTGGCACTGAATTACTGACATCCTCCCAGCTGCCAGCTGTCCTGCTAAGGCAGAACTGTGCCTTGTCTGTTGCTAAAAATGATTGCTCTAAATTAATTTTCTCCAGTTTTTCTAATCAGCACATACAACACATGAATTTACTATGAATGTTTCCTATTCTAATTTGTCATGCAATAGACAGATTTTCTTCTTTCTGCTACCTATGTAACCTAGGATTAACTTTCTTCAAAAGGATACACGAGGAGAAAATTATCTTTTGTATTTGTTTGTGTGGCAAGGGTTTGATAGCAAGCGGCTGCAGGGTGGCTCCTCTGAGAGGCTTCCAGAAGTTGCCATCATGTCTGACAGCCAGTGCCAACTGCTGCCAGGATGGACCTGCTGCTGGACACTTCTGAGCCCATCAGGGATGGCAGTAGTGCCTCTGGGAGAGAATATTTAAGAAGAGAGAGAGGAGATGGAGAATGTTGTGGGGGAGCTGAAGAAAGGACTGAGGATATGTGAGTGAAACAGCTCTGAGGACACCAAGGCCAGTGAAGAAGGGGGAGCAGGAGGTGCTGCAGCACCAGGGCAGAGGTTCCCCTGCAGCCTGTAGTGAGGCAGCTGTGCCCCTGCAGCCCATGGAGGATCCATGTCAGAGCAGTTGGATGCTTGAAGGAGGCTGAAACCCTTTGGGAATCCCCCCCTGGAGCAGGTTTGCTGTCAGGACCTGACGCCCCATGGGAGACTCATGCTGGAGCAGCTGTTTCCTGGAGGACTGCACCAAATGGTAGGGACTGGCTGGAGCAGCCTGTGAAGAGCTGCAAACCATGGAAAGGACTCATGCTGGGGAAGTTCATGGAGGATGTCTCACACGGGAGGGACTCCAGACTGAAGCAGGAAAAGAGTGTGAGGAGTCCTCCCCCTGGGCAGGAAGGAACAGCAGAGACAACTTATGATGAACTGTCTTCAATCTTCATTCCCCATCTCCCTCTGCCACTGTAGGTAAAGAAGTAAAGAAATTGAAGTTAACACACATTAGGGGAAATGTGAGGCTGCTTCTGAATCAGATGCGTGTCCTTGTGATGAAAAACACAGAGAAGTCAGAATTACTAAATAACTTCTTTGCCTCACACTTCAATGTTTAGGCTCATGAATCTTACCTTGGAGGTAAGAGAGGAAGGTAGGAGAAAGAAAGACTTCCCCTTGGTCATAAAGGATTGGGTTAGAAGCTGGCTAGACAAAATAATAGCCAAAATCCACAGGCACTGATGGGATACACCTACAATTGCTGAGGGACCTGTTGAGGGTGGCAGAGCACTGGAAGAGGATGCTCAGAGAGGTCATGGAGTCTCCCTCTCCAGAGACATTAAAACTCCAGCTGGACACATCCCTTTATAAACTGCTCTAAGTGACCCTGCCTTGGCAGAGGGGTTTGGCTTTATGACCTCCAGAGGTCCCTTCCAACCCTAAAAATTCTGTGATTCTGTGAACCAAGGCAAAGCAGATGACAGGACATTGGCAATGCAATCTCATTTCAAATATATTTTTTATGCTGTTAGAAAAATGAAATTAATTCTTCAAAATCTCCTTCAGCAAAAGTTAACTCTTGTCTCTAAATTCAGGTCATAACTACTGGTCTCTTCCATGAAAAAAAATGAGTAGAAATCTTATAGTGAACTGTTCCCTCTACTACTGAAATCAGTGACAGCAGCAATCCTGTACTGAGCCCACTGCTTTGGAGAAGTCTGTTAGAAAAAGTTTTGGGTTTTTTTTTTTTTTTCCTCATTATGCCTCTGCTGCACTGCAAGTGTACCTATAACTATAAATTTCACACAAAATGGTCATTTTAGAATTGACCATGATTCATTTTGGAAAGATTGTGGCAATGGCATAGGAGACCCTGAATGTTTTTCCATCAATCTTGATTTTATTACGACTTATTTCATATTAAATAAGAGAATCAGTTCTTCATAGCTGAACAGAACAGATGTATGGCTTTAAATGACTGAAAATTATATTTCTTTACTGTAAATTAAACATCCTCCTACTACTTGTTAAATACACTTGTTCATTTTTTTGATTGACTATAGACTCAAACAGCCTTTTTTTTAGAAATAGATATCCTTAGATGAGGTAGTCTCAGCATTCAATAGTATGATAATGCCAAGTCTTCTGCAGTATAACATGCTTTGTGATTTTCATCAACAAAATATTGTGCAGCATGTGAACAACAACTGAAAAAAAAACCAAAAAACCCCAATAAACACAAAAACACACCAATGTTGTTTTCCACAGGCAGGAGCTAGGTAATATTAACCAAGAAATCACTATTTACAAATGAAGCAAATTTCCATCTTTCTGCTGGTCTTGTATTTCCACCTTGGGGAAAAAGGAAGAAAAAAAGAAAAAGGAAGGAAAACCCAATTTATTTGGCATCTCTTATTTTACAATTCACATTTCACATAGCAAACAGATTATATTAACACGAGCATCCAGAGAGAGAAGCAGGAATGTTATCTAAATCCCATCATATGTCTCCAGCATTCCTGCATCTGAAATTTGACAGGTTTATAGTTGTTATCATAGAAACCATGAATCTCTCCAGTCAAGAAACAACCAGCAGAGTGTCTGGTTCAAAGACTTTTCAAGGTCATTCTATTCAACACAACTGAAGGTCAGGATAATGGTGTTGTATTCTCTTCCACAACTACCACCAGAGTCCACTGGGGAGTCAAGACATCTCATAAAGTCTAATGGTGTTTCAGCATCTGCTCCAGAGAGCTTTCCTGCCTCCGCTTTCCTTCCCCTTTTCTCTTACTAGGAGAAATGCAGCAGCTACATGACAGAAAGCTGAAAATGTAAGCATTAAGCAGCTAACCTGTGGTTCCTTTTGCTATTTTTTTTAAAATCCTTTCTGCTTCTATGGTTCACATGGCTCTGTAAGAATTTCAGTTCGAATGGAATAAGAGCCAATTCAGTTGATTCCCTGGAGGCTATCTAGAATATGATTCCTGTGGAGTTATTCATAGATTAGCTGGTGTCCTTTACAGAACCTCTAAATTCTCTATAGGTTGGTGCCACTTATTCCTGGATTAAATCTACGCTTTCCACAGCTAATACTGACATGTCTCAATATAGTTCTCATTCATTTAGGTACTTTGGTAACCACTGAGCAAATTATCAAGGGGTTAGAAACAAAACAGCTCTCAGAAGAGCACTGATTTATCCTTCAGAAGTTTGCACAATTCCTCTGCATTTATTTTGACAGAACATAGAGTTCCTGCACACAGCAAAGCTCTGTGGGAATCCTGGGTATTTTTGCACTGTATGAAGTAAAGGTAAAGACAGACATAAAGTCATACATATCAGCTTTATTTAAAGAGACCTCAGCTATTAACGTAAAATGTGACATATGTTCAGCCTCTAATCTTCTGCTCCCTGATGAGAGTGTCACCACCAGGTACAGTAAGGACAAAGAACAGTGTGGGGAATTCAAAATGAAAAGATAGGAATAAGTGCTTTATCATAAAACACTGAGTGCACAAATGGCCCCTCAGTGTTCTGTGTGAACTCAGAGCTCTACTTGCAGGTTTTCAGATGAGGAAGAAATTAGGAAGAAATTTCTTTCCAGAAATGTTATTGATGCTGTCTGCATTTACACTTTGACCTGGCCCCTGTGTCACTGAGATGTTTACACTGCCAGTTCACAGGGCCAGGTTATGAGAGTTTTAGGAACCTTGATTTAGATTCTCTTAGGAGGAAAGACATTTTGAGAAACAAATGGAGTATCTACCTCTCTGTATTCCAGAAAATCTTTAGAGTAATTAAAAACTCCATCATTATACTGCAAAATAATTAAAAAGGGACTGAATTAAAGCCCCACAAAACCTCTTTTCAGTTGTTCCCTATAATTCAAGAACTCAATTTTTACACCTTTTTACAGCTTCTTCTGCCTCAGAGATGTAACTTATACAGGAAAATAATGAAGATCTGAGCATCTCCACAATGGACAATGCTTTGTCCTTTAGACCAGTATAATGCTCCTCTATGGATTTGCACACCAAGGAAAAATTGCTCAGTTCATGGAATTTAAACAGAAGCAGGTCTAACGAAGTTTTTGTCTGTTAATAATAATTAATTAACTCATGAACAGTGAACCAGGCATTAGGGATCAATAACAGCAATGTAACAGATGAATCAGAATATTAGAAACTTATAAGATGTTCATAAAACTGTACATACCTAAACATCTTTCAATGTGCCAGTACGCACAGTGAGCTGTGTACACTCCTGTTTTCAGCCAGTGTGGGCTACGGGCACATCCCCTCTTCAGAAAGGGTCCCCCATTTAGACTTACCTCTTTTTTGACATATAAATTCTTCAGCTTTATTTATGCCTGTGCTTCTCCCTGTAGTCCTCTACTGCACACACCAGTGAGAAAGTGCACCTCGTGTTCATATGCATGCCCCTCCCAGCCTCCTGGATACTTTAGTGCTTCTCAAGTAGCTCCAAAGTCAGCTAGCTGGGTTTTCTGGGGTGAGAGTCTTCTGGAAAGACTAAGCCACCTGGCCTGCTGCATGCATGTGTTGGTGATCAGAGGTGAGCAAGGAGGATGTCATTACAGCCAATGAGAATCTAACCAGTGAGGTGAATATATTGATGAATATTGGTGGTGAATATAGTTGATCTGAGTGCAGATGTCCAGGAATGGGACAGAGATACCCCATTAAATTATTTAAAGAGATTTACGTAATCCCATTTCAGATACGTTACAGAACTCCTCTTTGCATTCAACTGCTGCTCCAAAAGCACAGGAGTCTCTGATCCCTTATGGATATCTCATTTTAGGTCACAGGTAATGTACAGGATTCAAAAGGTTCTATGTGTCTACATTTTGACAACTAAATCCAAACTCCTTTGACTAATCAGATGAGCAGCTCTCAATGTTCCAGTTGCTAATAAAATGGTTTAGCTGCTTAAATGAAGAAGTTTTCATCTAGGCCATTTGACATGCTCGGGATACAGATGAGACAGAGCCAAGCAATGTGGTGATTAAAGGATGTTTTATTGTAAAATAGGTCTCATGGAAGGGTGAGACCTTTAGGTTGTTACATTCAGCTCCATGACACCAGAAAACTGTTAATTCTAGTCACAATATCTTTTTATAAATTTTTTATCCAACCAACTACTTCCACAGAGTTCTATAGCATCTTAATAAACTAATAATTAATTGCTACATTTGCTACGTTTCTACTGTGATGCTTCTCTTTATCCAATCATATAATTCTAGCAAAAGTTACTGCTGTACCTTTTACTTTTAACAACTCTATAACAGGTTCTATTACTAAACCCTAATATTTTCTAATATCTTGCTTAACATATTTATTTGCTTATATAAGGCATATTTCTACTTGCTTAAAATATATTTCTGTATAAATTACACATGCTAATTTTACTTTTACTGTTCTTCTCCAAGGCCTTTGATCAAACATTGGATCCATCTTTGTCTCTGGGGCTGAATGCTGGAGGCTCTCTGGGCCTATATTTCTCACACTATAGGATATCCTGGCATTTAGTTGCTGCTCCAAGAAGGACATGGATCTACCACATAGATCCAAGTATTAGGCATGCCTGAAAGCCTAACATGAATGTCTTTGGAAAATGAGTAATGGCAGAAAAAGCATGAGATGTGATCAGCTGGACTGAGCACCCATTGACTGCAGTGGGAGCTTGGACTCCCAAGGCGGATGCAGATTGCACGTGTAGCTGTGCTGCCTTGGGGGAGAGTGCCATTCTTTCAGCAAAATCTAATCTCTGCTCCCAACCTTCCCTGACTCCTCTTCACCCATCTTTGGCATCTTGCATGAGTGTAGTTTCCCTTTTCTCAGCATTCCTGTAACTCCTGCCAGAAGAGGGTTACAACAGCAGATATAGCTTTGTTTACCTCCCGTGGTGGTTTAGATCTATAGCAGCTTCTTAATGCACTGAAACGTTAATGTAGTTATGTGAAAAACATCAAATGCAAACATAGGCAAAGAGACATTTAAGGATAACTTTAAGTTAATTTTCCCAGGTAATCAAGATTCTGTCACTATCTCCAGAATGCACCCTACAAAAGATAAAGTTCTTCTTTATTAAAGTTGATGTAAGAGTTCTATTTTATTTTCTTTTATGTTTTATTTTATTTTGCATTTCTTTTGTTTAGTTCTCAAAAACAGATGGATCATTTCAGCTGAATCATAAATCAGATTATGGCTAACAATTAAAGGCAGGATAGTCTCATGCTTTTGAAAACAGCATCTTATCAGAAAACATCTCAGGGTGTGCCATGTACAGAACTCATTAAATTACTTGTAAAATTTAATGGTATAGTATATATAAAATATGAATATGTATCATACAATAGTGAAATACCAGACCAGAGGCAGAGCTGGATTGAATCTGCTTTATTATTTCTCTTGTGGATTTCTTTTCTGTTTACATTTGCTCTATTATATCAATAATATTTGTTTCTTGAAAATAAAATTTTAGAGTTGCATGTATGCAATACATAACCTGTTTCTCATTAATTTCACAAACCAGATCCGACAGGTCTCTCCAAAGAATGACAACAAAATCCAGCATGGAAGATAAAATGCTGAAAGCAACAGAAGACAGGCTTTTTTTTGTTATTTTTAAGTACCAACATTATAACTATAACTTGTGCTGACTTATGAGACTGGATTTTCATCTAAATCATACAATTTGGCCCAAAGTTTTGAGGACTGTGTGGAAAATTTAAATAAATATGTGTTTGGATGTAGAGAAGACATCCAAGAAGGTAATAATATTGTTTGTACACTTCTGTCACTTTTCAAACTGTTTAATATTTAAACAGACTGAAGGTTTGGTATCCATGTCCTCTAATGTTTGCCAAAGTGTGACCTTACAAATGACACTGATCACTGTGACTGAGCCTTTTTCAATTAAAATGAAAAATAATTCTCTTTTCTATTTTACAGGAGCAAGAATGAGAGAAAATTGAGTTTCTTGTTATTGTGAGAATGATCCTTTCAGTGTCTGAGGAACTCTAAGACACCTGCACTTCAGTTCTGAATGAGAAGCTGGGCAGCATTTTGAAAAGGTGTTTGACCAAGTAATAAAAATAGCAATGAACTGAGAATAACTCATATAAAGGACTTAAGAAGATCTCAAGGGGTTTGGAAAAGCAATAGAAAATAAAATAAAAACTACCAGCATTCGAGCAAGAAATTATAATATGCTGAAATGGCAAAACTCTTCATTTGAAACTGCCAGAAGAATTCATGGCATACAATAAAAAAATATTTCAAGAAAAAGAATAAAACAGAGGCAATAAAAGCACGAAATATCATGTGAGCAACAGAAAATCCCAGGTAACAACACTCAGAGATAAAGATGACAGATATGTCACTGACAAGCAGAAATTGAGAAAGAGATGGAAGAATGCAATCAAGGTCTAGTAAACAAGAATGTACACCCCACTGAGCCTTGGTGGTGTTGTATAAAATAGGGAGAGGGTGGCATCCTTTGAAAGACTGCAACAGGCTGTTAAATACATATTTTTGGATGTGGAAATAGTGAAAAGTGAATTGGGGTAGTACAGGGTTCTAAATAGATAATTTCAAAAGATGTGCAGAAGTTTTTAATCTTGTGAGAGCTTTGTATCCTTTGGAAAAACGTTTAATTTATACTTTTTAACTATATTTTTGGAGAAAATCCCAAAACAAAACCAAGACAAAGAGGGTTCCTGAAAGAGTGAGAGCACAACATATATTTCTTCAAAAGTTAAAAGATTTCCAGTTTTTCTGCTCTTATACACTGGTGTGCCTATCCCTCCATGAGTAACAGTAAAGCTATTTCCCACATTTTGCATTTAACAAACCTGCTAAGGCAATATTGACTAAAACCTATTTAAACACTTGTCCCTAGAAAGAAAATCTCATCATCAGTTGATTTGTCCTTTCTAGGAGTTTGTGATCCCAGGATCTGGACATGATTAACCTCATTAGTTTTTCAAAAATGAGCAATCAGATCTCAGCCCAAACAGTGTGAGGAAAGCAGCTCATTTGAAAACAGCTCTCATTTGAAGGCTTCCAAATCTTTACAATACTGGGCTACCTTGTTTAAAAAAATAATTCAAAAGCGTCTCTCAAATTATGTCCCATATTTCAAGCCACAGGAGCTGCTCACATTTATTTCAACTGAAGCTCCATGAAGGGACTGAGATCTTACAGCCCTCTGCTTCCTGAGTGCAGGTGACTGAACACACACAAAGTTAAAAGAGAGCAGGCCAGACCCTGAAATTTTTAATCCAATGGAACTCCCATGCCTCAGCGAGAACTTTGCTAAGGTTAGGACTACTAGACTTGGCTCAGCTCCAGTGCCAGATCTGTGAACTTTGCTTAGCTTCAGGATAATTAGAGTTCAGAAGCACTGAGGTACTGCAGAGACTTCACTGCTGATAACCTGGGGCCATGTCTTGAAAATTTTCCTCCTTTCTTTCCCTGCACACAAGCAGGCAAACTTCCTCTGACACTGGGAGCTGACTGCCTAAGCGAGCACATCAGGGAGGAAGTCAGAAATGTGTTGCATAGATTGTGATGGGAGCTTTGCTGGATGGATTTCACCTTTTACTTCAGATGAGGAAAAATCTATCAAAAATGCTGGCCCCACACTAAACTTTATTATTGAGACATTAATAAAAAGAATTAAAACAGCTCTGCACTGTGTCCTCCATGATACATTGCACTCCTTTCCGTAAGTCTTAACACTGTCGGTTAAATAAAATACATAAGTGATGTGTGGAGAAATGTTTCAATATTACGCTTTATGCACTTACAATAATCATGTTCTCTATCTCATGACAGTGAATGAACTTTGCATGTATATGGTTCTAATTAAAAAAAAAAAAAAGACAGTATCTTACAGCTTTTTCAAATGTTGTCATTATGAGAACAATTATAATGATGAAATTATGTGTACACAGGGAGACTTGATGATAATGAAGTATTTCCTAAATAAAGAAGTGTCCAGAAGGTTTAAAAATGCTGCTTATAACTTAAGAAAAGAATTTCTTAAAACAAAACTAGTGACATTTACAGGTTTTAATTTTCAACTTTGTACTGTTTAAGAAATCATATACTATATTTTACTTTGAGTTATGCGGTATTAGATTATATATTATGGGAAACAGCCAAACTATGTGAGTTTTCTTCTGCATTAATTTACACACAGAAATATCTTGAAAGAAACAGGCAACTCTTTTTTTTTCTTTTTGTTTTTTCTATTATTTCAATATTATTCATTTTGTTAGGCAAAACCTGTTGGCATTTCGGAGTTGTAGTTCATATGTATTTGATATGTGCTAAATAATAGAATCATAGAATCTAAAGAATATAAAATGCATCTGATCAACTTGGTGGCCTGCTCTGGACTCTCTCCAGCAGTTCCATGACCTTCCTGTGCTGGGGACCCCAGAGATGCAGGTGGGGTCTCATCAGAGCAGAGTAGAGGGGTACAATCACTTCCCTTGACCTGGTGCACACATGTCTTTTGATACAATCCTGGATATAATTTTGGGACAAAGCATTTTTATGTCATTCACTAATTCACAGTTAATATTGATAGCTACTCATGAGGTTAATAACTCTTCTTGAGCTGGATTCAGAGTAACACTAACTTCAGTTTTGTTGTCTGAAGAGATGAATCCATGGTTTGGTTGTAACACACCTAATTTGCACTTGGTACTGTACCATCAGCATTTACTCTGGAGGAAGATTGTCCAGGTAATTTCCAGTGGTGTGTCTTTGAGGAGCTGTCTAAGCTGGAACGCCACACTTGTGCTTCACTGTTTGTTTGTCTTTCCCATTGATGCCCATCTCTGAAACATGCTTTTGAACAATCAGAGCTTGCTCTCCCCTTTCATCCCTCATGTCAGGGTCAAATTCTGCCCTTTTGTGTAACAAACTCCATGCAAAGAGTGCTTTGAAACACATCCCTTGGCTCTGACTCCAAAAACAAAGTGATGTGGGAGAGGTGATTCTCACACTGATGTTCCTAAAACCCTACTGGGGAAGTTGTCTCTGCCACAACAATCTGCATAGCCAGAGTTGTGTCAGGATTAATTAGGTGCACAGAGAGGTAGGGCTCATTAGATGTCAGGAAGCCATTATTGGCACATTTCTGCTGCTTTTGAGGTCCCAGCAAACTTTCATAATTCTAGATATATCAGTTTCCTAGGAGTTAACTCAATGTCTACTTCTGCATAATCTCTATAAACTTGTCTTGAATCCTTATTAGCTCAGCTCATTAAAAAAAAAAAAAAAAATCATCTTCTCAACTTCTATTGTTTAAAAGACTAAAACCTTTAACTCGTTAATCATTATATTATTCTAATATACTTTCCAGCTACTGAGACAAGATACCTGAGTGTAAGTACACGGATGTATAGAAATCCTTGCTTTTTTAATGAAGAAACAGTAAATCATTTTTCATTTAATATTAAATCTATTATTCATGTCAATATGACATGGATGTAAGACTGTCATTACAAGATCATTAAAGTAATTTTTTTATCTGAGGCTATGCTAGGAGGAATAATTATTGTTTTTGCTAATAAAAGTAACTGCTATTACTTAGATTTTAAAATATAATTACATGGCAGGAATACTTTGCTGCCATTTACTTACACAACCCATGTAATAGCCATATAACTAAATTAGAAATGGATGAGGTGGATAGTGGAGATTAAATCCAAAGTTACCCCTTTCTGATGGTATGCAGAAAGTTCTCGCAGGACTGACTGAATAAAGAGCACATAGTGAGGAGATATTTTTCTGCTCAGAGCAGACACAGACGATCAGAAAATGAACAAAGCAGTTATTCATACCAGACTGGCTCATACTGCCAGCAGTACAGGTGAAGAATCCTTAGTGCACTGCCAGGTTTATGCTACTGATCCCTGCAGAGACCCCTCTGTGCCTGCATATCCACATGGCAGTTCATACACACACACACACACACACACACACACACACACACACACAGAGCCTCCAGAACACCATCACTGTTGCCCCAAACCTCTCTGGTGCCAGTTATTCCATGGATGTTGTGAGGGTCACATGCATTGATATGCCTCAGCAAAATAGCAGGTACATTTCTTCCACTCAAATAAATAATTAAGAAAATAAAGTGCAGTGTTTTATCTGTACCATAGAGAGTTTATCTGTAGAACAGGGCAAATACCATCCTGAGTTTCTTTATGGTAGCTGGCATAGAGCTGTGGTTTGGATTCAGTAGAAAAAAATGAATTTTATGTAACTCTGCCATAAAACATTTCTCATTTCCTGAATATGATATAGATACATCTATCTATGTATGTCTCTGTGTGTACAGATCTTTTTGTGGAGAGAGATAAAAGTACCTGAATGAGCTTGATGAGCTACAAGTGAAGGATTTTGAGAACCTGTATAATCCTGTGGGGAACAGAGGAATGCAGGTTATTCCTTACAGTGTGGCTATGGGGTATCAATGGCAGTTTTCACTTGGGATTATTCTCAGTGTTCTTTTAATGATCTGGAAGACAGAACAGACCTTGTATCTGACAAATACAATTTGTGAGAAATGTTGCAAAATAAACTGTAAGGAGAGAGAAAAAACAGAAGGGCCCTAAAAAGGTTATTAGAAGGAGAGGCAGGAAATGAGATTCAAGCAGAGAAACTGTATTTGTGGGAAAGAAACAGCTCAGAACTCAGTTGAAGCTGGGGAGTAATTTAAAGTCTGATTAAAAGCCTCTTGACATTAGTGGAAAAGATGCATGCTGATTTTAATGGGCCTTGAAACTGATGTCTTTTAAAGCACTTTGAGTTCCCTGAATGAAAGAGAAAATATACAGCAGGTCTGATCCTATGGGGGAGAATGAGCAGTGTAGACCAATGGTGGGAAGATCCAGGGAAGCATTTACAGAGTTGCTTGGGACTATTAAAGTAATAACAGTATTCTCACTCCCTCCTCTCTCTTCTGACTTATCCCCATGTTTCTTGCAGCTATGGAGGTGAATAGGGCATAGAGGGGCTGCTTTGTGAGCACCAGAAACTCCAGTTATATACATAGAATCCCTGAAATTACTTTTGCCCTTTTGCTCATGTTGGAAAACTATGCTCTTCAACACAAAAAATGGTCTTTAATGACATTGGAAAGCTGAAATAAAGAACAACATTTCACTGGTGTGTAGTACAGGTAATTATATTACAAACCACTTGGAGAATGTCTGGAAACAAACTTGTAGATGCATTTACTATTTTACACTGAACATAAAATATTAAGGTTCTTTTTCTTCTCAAAACCTAATACAGATGATTTTCCCACTTGATTTATTAAATGGACATGATAGGGTGCAGGAAAAGTCATGAATTTGATGAAACAACTATTCATCCTCATTTTTTCAGCATGGAGAAGAGAAGGTTCCAGGACACCTTTTAGCATCTTCTAGTCCTGGAAAAGGTCCTCAAGAGATCTCGGGATCTCTTTTTTTGGCGAGGGCTTGGAGTGGTAGAATAAGGGGGATGCCTTTAAGCCGAAAGAAGGGATATTTAGATTGGACAATAGGAAAAACACCCGTGGAAGTGTTCAAGGCCAGGTTGGATGGGGTTTTAAGCAATCTGCTCTAGTGGAATGTGTTGCTTCCATGGCAGGGCCTTGGAACAAAATGGTCTTTAAGTTGCCTCCCAAAACAAACCATTCTGTGATTCTGTGGTCTTAAACACTGTGTCTCCTTCAAAAAAAAAGAAAAAAACATTATATGTATAAAGCAGGAAAAACACCTTCTGTGTCACCATAACTACTGCCCAACCTAGTTGCTTACGAATACCTATTAAAATCCATTTATTTATTTAAATTAGGCTACATCCAGTGACAAAACCAAGATGTAAAATCTTTTAAAGGCTAACATGGCCAGCAGGACTTTGCATACTCACATTAGTTAGGTGTATTTAACATCTCTGTAGAGAATCCTTTTTGCATATTTAGTGCACAGAACCCAGTTTTGAAATATTTATGGTGTCATATTTCTCAAAAATGTGTTTTATCTATATCTTCTATATTCTTTCTTTTCTTTTCATTCTGTAGAAGATAGAAAAAATACTAAAGAAAAATAAATGTGTGAAAGAGAAAGGGAAGTATCAAACCTGTTTGAAAAATGAACATTATAAAACTCAGTACAAAACAAACAAAGGAAAAATATTATGTGTTCCCTTTCATGCCATTTTTGCTAAAAAATGTGCGAAGAATGGAGCAAAACAAGCTTCCACTTTCAAGTTTTAATTAACAAGAAATATCTTAATAAGCATACACTCTTTTGTAACTTTTTAAACTTTGTTAATTGGAAAAGTAAGGATGTACACCCAAGTTGCACCTCACTGAATGCAAACAATTATATAAGTGAATGAAACTGTAAGTGATAATGAGAAGCTCTATTTGCAACTGTGCTGAAATGTCTGCCTAGATCCTCTCTGAGGTATTCATAGACCATATGTTTCTAGAAAATTGGTCACAGAATTGTCTTCAAAATCAACATCCCCCAAATGTTAAAAGGCTTGACTTTGGTTTGTACTTATCATCATTCTACAAAGGCAAAAGTTCTTTTACTTTTATCTTATTCCAAAGCTTTTCTCCATTTCAAGAAGTACTAACACAGTTAAGATGCTTAGGTTTTTCTATCACCCTTCCACCCACCTGGCTGATGATGCCTAAAATGGAAACTTTTAACCATCACCACAGGATGAGCAAGAAGTTGCAAGTGTTAGTTTCTAATATTTGTCATATTTACCGATTCCACCATATTCTTTTTTGTCTTCTAGCAGAGAGCTTTTTTTGTTGCCAATCTTGTTCCTGGCCTCCACTGGAGTCAGCTGGCTCAGAAGAACACCTTCTGAAGGTGTGTTGGAGAAACTTGGACTCATTGGATGGGGATTTGAGCAGGCTGATCCAGGGAAGATGTCCCTGTGGAAGGTGTCCCTGCCCATGACTGGTGGGTTTGAATGAGATAATTAAAGAGTTTTCAAGCATTGGAACAGACTGCACAGGGAACTGCTGGAGTCACCATCCCTGGAGACATTCAGGAAATTACTGGATGTGGCACTCAGTGCTGTGGTTTAGCTGACAAGGTGGTGTTCAGTCACAGGATGGCCTTGATGACCTCAGAGGTCTTTTCCACCTCAATGATTCTATGATTTTACCTTTGAAGTCCCTTCCAGCCCAACCCATTCTGTGATCTCCAAAGTTCAGGCAATTAAGAAGTGGCTTTCTCAGACGTGTTATGTGACTCGGCATGTGACACAAACAGTTTTTCAGTCATATGGAAAATTTCCTTGAGAAACTGAAGGAGGCAGTGGCAGAGAAGGAGAGAGCAGCAGCAAAGGGACCCAACGCGGGCTAGAGGAAGAGGAGATGTGCAGGAGGGGCTTCAGGCTTAGAACAGGGATCACCCCCCCAGCAGTCCTGGAAGCCCTGCTGGAGCACAGACCCTCCCTTCAGCCAAGGGAAGGGTACACACAGGAACAGGGAGATGTGCCAGGAATGTATATTCTCATCTATATCAAATGATTATTAGAAAATGTAATCCTAGTATTCAGGTCATTAAAATATCAGCTTGCCCTAGAGAAACAAATGTAAACAGCAGCATGAGGTGAGTGTAAATATGTAGATGGAAGTTCAATACAGGAGAAAAACTGCTTTGGAATGTATGTTTTATAAAATCTCTGTGGTAGTTTCCACCTGGGGACTGGAAAGTCCTTTAGCAAATGTTAATGAAATAGAGTTAAGTCGTCATAGGTCATTATTTGTTATTCATAAGAAATTAATTACTTTAGGTTAAAATCACATTGCAATTAGGCTGCTGAAATAGTTAGAAACATCTAGTAAAAGCCATATCAGTCATTACATAAATATTTGCATTTTTTTGTTTAAATAGACAGATAGCAGCAGAGCAAGCTAAACCAGAGGATTTTGTTTGCCAAGTGTGGTTTTTAAGCACCTTTTATGAAATATTAAGAGAAAAAAAGACACAGCAAGTGGTGCTTACTTTTTCCAGGCTATATTTCATACTCCTTTGGATCTTTTTTCCTTTTCCAATTTGGAAGCAGTGTTTTGAACTATATTGGTTCCTACTTCCCTATCTTACTTTTCCTGTCTTGCATATCTAACTCTCTCCTTTAATGTGAGCCAGATTTAATATCCTGTACCTTTCACCATCTAAAATAAAGAAACCTGGAGTATCAATGCCCAGTGTGTTGTGCAGAATCAGTTCACCCTCTTAACAGCCGACCATGGAGGTTTGAGAGGTCCAATGTTGCATGGTGAAAAAAACACCTAGGCACACCCTAAAGGTACACAGAGACACAACAGGAGAGGTTTTCCCAATAAAACTCTGCCCTGACTGCCCCAGGCCCATTCCAGGAGTCATCAGTCCATCAAAAGCCAATCTGCACAAATCCAGGGGAGCACAGTGGCACAAAGAAAAACAGAAGCACAAATTAAGGACAGAGAAAAGAACACAGTCTGATCCCCTCCCAGTGGGTTGTCCCTAAAGACCTTCAGTCCCACTGAAAGGAAATGTATCATGAGGAGTCAAGGCTGGAGCAGCTTTGGGATTGAAAAGGTTGCTGTCTGGGGGTACAAGGAGAAACTATGGGATGCAAGAGAAAAGCATTTTAGAATTGAATAGGATTTATTATGGCCAAAGCTGGAGAAAGGAAGAGATCTAGGTAGCGTGAAGGAGGAAAAACTGTGCGAAAACAGGGATAAAGTGCATAAAAAGGATTGATCATTTGCAAGTATCTGCTTCACAGTGTATTTATTAAATCTCTTTCTAGTACTGTTTTTTTTCAAGGTGAGGTGCTCTCTGTTTTTCAAGAAAATTTTTTGTGGTCATGTGGACTTGTGTCCAATTGCCAGCAATATGTAATCCTGAGATGAAGGGGCTCAGCAGACTGAGTGTCCGAGCCCAGATGCTGGCAGGATCTGCCTTCCTTTCCTCTCTGGCATATCAGGTTTACTTAGTTGATTATGATGTGTTACTAAGGGAATGACAGTTGCTGCAGTCCCAATATTACGGTTTTGAGACACTTGTTCATTACTTATAGCTTGTTCATCTCCTGCCTTAAGAAACTTCTAATGACTGCATTTAATATTCTGGCTTTCGATTTTCTGCTTTTTTCAGTTCATTAATTTGAACAGTAAGTTCATCCCTTTTGACACTAAACTGCAATTATAAACTGTCTGGGTGAAACACTTGACTGATAAATCTAATAAAGTAATTTTTCTTAGACTAGCTATCACACTGAAATTATATATATTAAAACAACCTAAGATGCACCTGCTGAGATAGAAGCTATGAATTTTATATATATATACATATATATATATGTGTGTGTGTATATATGTATGTATATATGTACATATATGTATATATAATGTGTATATATAATGTATTATA
The DNA here is from genome assembly GCA_018697195.1 of Certhia americana. Taxonomy (NCBI): domain Eukaryota; kingdom Metazoa; phylum Chordata; class Aves; order Passeriformes; family Certhiidae; genus Certhia; species Certhia americana. The sequence continues at coordinate 147,811,023 of CM031858.1, read as the reverse complement.
TATACATATATATATAATGTGTATATATAATGTATTATATATACATATATATATAAATATATATATAAATTGTGTGTGTGTGTATATATATATATATATGGTATTTTTAAACTCTTTCTAAGCAAGCTATGGGTTTGACATTTAACCCATTATCCCAGAGAGACGGTTATAATTGCATTGGATTCAGGAACCTTTTTGAAGTTGTGTTATTTGTTTTATTTATACGGAATATTGATCATCTACTTTTAGGGCTTTGGTTATTCCTATACTTGCTTCACGTCCTATTACATCTGTGGGAGTATTTATGTTGTTTATCATTTGGTACTGGAAGTCATGTGGGCTGAGTATCACAAATTGATACCTACAGAAAAAATAAGAATTGGTATTTTATTTACAGTACACAAATGACAGATTTTTTTTTTTTTTCCCCTAGTTCTCCTGCAAGACAGCTCTGGTGAGCCCCTTTTGCAGTCTAGACTGGGGTATACTGCAGTCAGAGCCAAAGCTCTGCTGGGCTGCTGCACTGCCAGATTGCCCCTTTGATCTTGGCAGGAAATCTATGCCCCATCTGTGAAACATGATTGGAAACACTGATGTTCCACAGCTTTACTGTGAGCACAACTTTTTTGCATGATGGTGACACATTTAGAGAAGTTTTGGATCCAGAAAGATGTTAGACTAATATCTGATGCTTTCAGAAGATGGCAAACATAATTTTAGCACTTTGACATGAAAATCATTATATTCCAAAGTAACATCAGAGAGTAAGAGCATCAGTACTGAATAAGATACATTGATACATTGATGGCCCTCTGACTGTCAAATATTTTGTGAAGACTGTGAGAGACCAGCATCCATCCATCCCTGAATGCTTTCTCATCATCTATACATCTTTCTCAACATCTACAGCTATGTTAGAAATTGGATCTACATCTTCATTCTTACTACTTTTAATGAGCTTCTCTCTGTAACAGACGTGAGGTGGGTTCACCTCAGCTGGCTGCCAGATGCCTACCCAGCAACCCTGTCCCTCCCTCTCCTCAACAGGGAAGGAGAGAAAACAGGATGGAAAAGTTTGTGGGTGAAGATAAGGACAGGGAAATCACTCACCAGTTACCATCAAGGGCAAAACAGAATTGGCCTGGAGATATTGGTTTAACTTACTGCCAATCAAAAAATATAGGAAAAAAAGAGCAAAAATAAAATTAAAAATACCTTTCCCTACCTCCTACATTCTTTCCAGTCTCATGGCTTATCCTCAGCCAACAACTGAATGCACACAGGCACCAGCTCACTCCACCTTTTCCTGGGTAGGGGAGGGAATCAAAAGCAAAAGTAAAACACATGGATTGAGATAAGAGCAGTTAATTAATGAAAAAAAAAAATCTAAAAAAACCAACAACAATAACAATTTTAATGGAAAGAAACAAAGTAACAAAGCCCAATACAGGCAAGAGATGCACAATACAATTGCTAACCACCCACCAGGCAATGTCCAGCCTGTCCCTGAGCAGTGTGACAGGCAGCTCCTGAAAAGTTCCTCCCCAGTTTATATACTGGGCGTGATATCCTGTGGTGTGGAATGCCTCTTTGGCCAGTTTATGTCAGCCCTGCTGGCCAGTCTCCTTTCCAGCTTCTGGTGCATCTCCTCACTGGCAGAGTGCAAGACAATGCAAAGTCCTTGATTTAAAGTAAGAACTATTGAGCAACAACTGCAACATCAGTGTGGTGTGAATTCTTACACTAAATCCAAACCACAGCACTCTAACAGTTGCTGGGAAAAAAAATTAACTCTATCCCAGCTGAAATCAGGACATCACTTCACTCACAAGTCTTCTACATCATCCCAACTTGTCCCAGCTGGTGCAGGGGAATGGGGAATGGAGATTCCAATTCTTTAAAAACTACTTCAGCAGGTGTCCTCATTGTGGTCTTCCATCCTCTGAGAATGGACTACTCCAGTGTGGGGTCCTCTCCATGTGCTGCAGATCTTGCAAGGAGCCTGCTGGTCCTCCCTGGGCTGCAGAGGGATCTTTGCTCTCCCATGGACCTCCATAGGCTGCAGGGGCACAGCTGCCTCTCCATGGGCAGCACCAGGGGCTGCAGGGAAACCTCAGCTCTGGAACCTGGAGAACCTCCTGCCCCTCCCTTCACTGCTCTGGATCTTTGCAGTGTTGTTTCTGTCACCTATTCCTAGTATGCTTTTGATCTGCTATGCAGCATTTTTCACTCTTTCTTAACTAAGTTATTACAGAGGCTCTACTGATGCCAGTGATTGCTTCAAATTCTGGGCAGTGACAGGTCCATCTTGGAGCTGGCTGGGTCAGGCTTTGCCTGACATGGCAATAGCTTCTACTCTCTTCCAACAGAGGGTATCCGTGTAGCCTCCCTGTTACTAAAACCGCACGTGTAAACCAAATATAACAGTAAAGAAGCTGATGTTACTTTTTTTTCTGTACAATTAAGCAAAGATAAGGCTTTTATGCTTTGTTTCTCAATATTGCCATATTTTGGTCAACCAGGCTTGGAAAAACACTACATAATCCTAATAATAAACTCTCAAATAATCCTATTTTTGGATATCTTTTCATACCAGAAACCCCAGATTTACAGACCCTCCTAGTGTGACCAAAGTGTAAGAACTGCACCTGAGAGGAACTATTTGAACGTCACAAGGCTTGGATCGTAGGCTTTGAAAGAAGTTTGGTTTGCAGGGATTGGAACTGAATCAGCTTAAATCAGAGCAGGGAATGAATCTTCAGAGGGATTCATCACATCAAGGCTTTCCTTATCACCAGAGTCAGGAAGCTTTATCTGTGCCTAGAAAAGCACTGAAACCCAAGAAGCCAAGAAGTTCAAGCTGTCTGCCACATTGAAATCACTTCTCTCTTCATCTGTCATTTAAGCATCTGGTCTGTGCTAGCTTTGAAAGAGTCGCGATTACTTCCCCAGACCTGAGCTGTTGCAGCTTTGGGATAGTCTGGAGACTGATCAACTCTTTTTTTCTGAGCCATTCCAACCTCTATAGAGATAGCCTTAGAGACTGATGTCATTATCTGTAGCATAGAAACGAACAGGAGATTTCTCATCATAAAGACACTGTCCTATAAAGAGGAATTCTTTCTTGGTATATCTGCTTGAAGTGCTTGGTACAGCCCCAGGGAACAACACGATCTCTGTAGCATCTGGTAATTGTCAGAGTTGTTACTTGGGCTGTTGCTGTTTACTATTGTTTGTTATAACTTTCTAACACCTTCCCACATTCCTTATGAATAAGCACATCTACTTTTCCTTGGGATCCTTAAATTGGAGGTTTTCCACTGAAAATGAGAATTTTGAGTTGCCAACAAGTCAATCAGGAGAAAAAGTTGCACATCAAGATTAGAGCAGATGGGGTAAGCACAGATAACAGTTTGAAACTGGGAAAGGAGAATGAGACATTTTCTTGCTTCATTCATCCATTTTCCCACCTAGACTGTCTCTTTGGTATTTGTCTGGTTTCTGTATATAAGAGATGGAAAAAACCTAATTTGATAGAAAAGTGAATGGCATTCCAGTAGATTATCAAGCTGCATCAGCTGCTGAAGGAATCCAATTCTGCATCTCTGCATCTACTCCTGGAAGAATAGCATTATGTGTCCAAAAGGACAGGGAGATATCTCCACCAGTTATGGAGAAGAAATGAATGGGACATTTCCAAATCTATTTACCAATGTAAGGGCTAATTATATTTTCTCACCTTTATTGGTGGCCTCATGTCTTGTCAAAGATTAAATTATAAAGAAACAAACAATCTCAGATGCCAAGCTGGCAACTCTGCTTCATCAGAATCTTACATCTTTGTTTTCAAAATCAGCTGTTGAAAATACTTTTGTTAAAGTAGTTAATTAAATTAAAGAGACTCTCTCTGAGAAAGAAAACTGTTCAAGTACTCTTTCTGTGAAGAAAAATGCATTTAAACTGAAAACAATGCTCTGGAAATAAGCAAGTGTCTGCCACAGCATCTTGCAAGGCAAAAAAATAGGGAGTGGTCACTGTCAGGATATGAAAGTCTTCTGTCATTTTATATTTGATATTTTATATGTGCCAAGAGTATCTGAAAGTTGTGCTTGGGGCTGGCAGACTACGAAGGACCTATGGAGGGTGATGCTGCTTGGAGTGCCAGGTGGAGGGTGGGAAGAATGCATTATCACACCAAAATCCCAAAGTATCTAAAGTGTACATAGGCTCTATTTTAGAGCCCTCATTCCTCACATAGGAAATGCTGACATGAAGATTTCAGATATTAATAAATAGCAAATATTAAAATGAGTGCAAATATTTCCTAATTTATTTTTCTGATATATTTAAGTCTACTGAGGGAGATGATAAATCTGGTGTTTTTAATTGAAATCTAACACTGCACAACTCTTCCTATGCTGTTATTATTACTCTTTATACATTACACAGTATTTTTAGTAATTGCTTCTCATAAAACTTCGCAGATGTCCTGTATAGATCACTCCCACTATGAAATCCCAGTACATTAAAATGGTTATGACATATTATCTCTTTCCCAAATGCTCTGAGGACTGGGCTGTCATATTTTGAAAACGTTTGTACTCCGTGTAAAATTTTTTAAAAATTGTGATTTTTTCCAGTCTTTATAACATGCCAAATATCTTTGGGGTGAGTTAGGGCTGAGTTAGTTTTATACATAAACACACTGACAGGATCAAAATTGTTTGAAAACTTCACATAATACTTTTAGGATAGGTAGATAGATAGATAGATAGATAGATAGATAGATAGATAGATAGATAG
>CM031858.1:147748531-147806210 GCA_018697195.1 Certhia americana | reverse complement strand
TAGATAGATAGATAGATAGATAGATAGATAGATAGATAGATAGATAGATAGATAGATAGATAACAGATAGATAGGTAATGTTGTACCACAGGTACATTTTCCATTCATACCTTTTATAATAATTCAGGAAGTTCAGCAAAGATTTTAAAACACTCTTGGATGTGCTGTTGTGTTTAACTAATTTGAGTGTAAACTGCAAGAGCTGTGTGAATTTCAGCACCAAAGTTACACGTTTTGCTTTCTTTAAGTACTATTTTTCCATCAAAGAAACACCTTATATGAGCAGTATCCTTTTTTATTTTCTTCCTCCATTGGACACCTAGAAAACAGAAATCAAAAAACAAGCACACCTTCATTTTTAGACAATTCTTCCAGTTCCCCAAATCGTGTGCCTGACTTCCTTGCACTTCACTGCCTGTGAGCAGCTGTGTTTTCCTTCCCATCTGCATGGTCACAGCAATGCTCCCCAGTATCAGTACTGCAAACTTGTGCAGACAGAAAAGGGGGAGATGCTGAATTTTTGTATATCTCAACAGACTCTCTGTTATATCTTTGGAAGGAAAATTACATCAGCTGAAATTTTTACACTGAATATTTCTCAATTCACAATATTATTTAATGATTCTAAAAAACAATTTTTTTGCTATACCAGAGCAACAAGAAACAGAAAATTAGATGCAAAATGCATTTTCAAAGCTCAGAAGGGCAATTATAAGCCCATCCAAAACCGTAGCTTATCTAATTTCAGTATCTCTTATTGAACTGCATGACTAGTTCCTTAAGATGGTGAAATATTGTGCAGTATTGCATTTCTCCTACTTAAAAAAAAAAAAAAAAATTGTCCTCTGTAAAAAATTTTATTTATATGGGTTTGATTTCATCATCTTGAAACATTTCTTATTCTTCAATGAATTATAACATAGGAGAAGAAACAGAAAGATAAGTTGCATGTAGAAATTGTGATTCACACTAAGAAATCTTATTTGCAGCTACCTGGGATAGCTTTTTCTTAAAGAATTGATAAAAAAAAAAACCAAAAAAAACAAACACAAAAAAACCAAGCAAAGAAACAAACAAACAAAAACACCCAACAACAACAAAACAGTACTGAACAGATGTTTCATAGGCAGTTTATTAAGAAAAACAGGAAAATTAAAAGGGGTAAATGATCTGTTATTGTGGCCTTGACTTGCTGTGTACCCAAAGGTCAGCTGAAAGTTGCAAAGAAAATCAATTTGTCACATGCTGCTCTGCATGATTTTTTTCTGTCAATGACCTGGAGAGAAAATGCTACACAGACAGAGCCTGACATCCTCACAATAACAAACACAAGCATTTGACTTTTCCACTGTCCTGTAATGCCTGTCTCTCCACCCAGCTTCCCCATGTATGTCTTACAAGCAAACCCTCTCGTTCAGGCATCTTGTTACAATGAAAAAAGGAATCTGATATAAGGTGCTGAAATAAAAGGAGAAAGTTAATCAAAGGATCTTAGCGTAATTTGGGTTCAAAGGGTCATCTTATTCCAACCCCCCTGCCATGGGCAGGAACACATTTCTCTAGATCAGGTTGTTAAAAACCCATCCAGCCTGGGCTTGGACACTTCCAGGGATGAAATCCACAGCTTCCCAGGGCAACCTTGCCAGGGCCTCACCATGTTTTGAGTACTGAGGTTTTTCCTAATAACTCATCTAAACCTACTGTCTTTTAGTTTGAAGTCATTTCCCCTTCCTTTGTCACTACATGCTCTTGTCAAAAGTCTCTCTCCAGCTGTCCTATAAACCTCCCTTAGGCACTGGAAGGTGTTATGAGGTCTCCCTGGAGCCTTCTCTTCTCAAGGCTGAATGACCACAACTGTCTCAGTGTGTCTCCATAGCAGAGATGCTCCAGCCCTCTGAGCATCTCCATGGCCTGCTCTGGACTTTCTCCAACAGGTCCACATCCTTCCTGGGGATGTTCTGGGGGTGCCAGAGCTGATGCAGCACTGCAAGTGGGTCTCACTAGCGCAGGGCAGAGTTGCAGAATCTCCTCCCTCCCCTGCTGCCCACAGAGCTTTGGGTGCAGCTCAGGGCACCTTTGGTTTCTGGGCTGTGACTGCACAATTGCCAGGTCATGTTGAGCTTCTTGTCCATCAATGCACCCAAGTCCTTCTCACCAGGGATGCTCTCTCAATCCATTTTCCACTCAGCCTGTGTTTGTGCTTGGGATTGTGCTGACCCATGTGCAAGACCTTAGCGTTTTTGAACACCAAGTTCTTACTGGGTAGTAAAACTCCCTGCATCTTCAAAGCACGTGATGTGGACCCAGATTACTGCTTATCTGTCACTAAAATATTTTCTTCAAGTGATAGTTTGCAAGCCAAAGATAGAGAAGAATTATGAATCATGGATTTGCTGAGATAATGCAACTAATAAAGATTTAATATATATTAATAAATATTTAATAAAAATTAATGCTGCCATTAGCAAGTTTCCCAGGATCCTCTCTGGGATTCCTTAATCCCAATGATGTTTATCTGGATTTTATTTTCCCTCTGAGTCTCAAATTTGCTGTACAAACCTCAAACATACAAACACAGCAGCTAGGCCACAAACACCACATCAAGCTGCATGTTCCTATCCTGTTAATATCAGGGATGTGTCTGAGCAAAAGATTTTCCATATTTCTCTATTTGAATTTAAGAATGAAATTTTTAGACTTACATGAAGCTGCTCATTCTGTGTTTCTTTTTTTTCTTTTTTCTTCACATCTCTAAAATAAATGTTTAATGAAAAAGGATTTTTAAGAGTGACTAATGTCTCTGGTGAGCAGGTAAGCCTGATATCCTGAATGTGACTTGTACCAGATGAATATAGAGCACTTGAAAGGTGTTTTAGACAATTTTTCCTTCTATAAATAGAAAGAAATATACCTTTTGGAATAGCAAAAAATATAAATCCTATTTAGCCTAGAAAACTGTGATTCCTGAAGAAAAAGTCATGCTGAGACCATCAGAACTGAGTGGGTAAAATGTGAGGTAATAAACTGATCATTCATCCAGTTGTAAAATTAGTGAAGGTAAATCCACCTGTGTGGAGTCTTTAATGTCTGGTAGTGTTTTCAGCCTTTTGATCAGTGAGAAGTTTTGTCCTGTCCTCTCCCACCTGTTTTTATGGAAATCATCAGAATGTGATACAACTTGGGTCATAAATCCACAAACTTTTGCTGAGGCTGGGTAACAGATTCAAAATTTACTTGGTGAATGAAAGAGATTATGGAAATACTGATGATAGGAAAACACAGATCTTGATCATCCAGCAGTTGGTTCCATAAGGGAGTGGTTACATAGAAATAAGTTTTTAAACTTCTTGATCTTCCATTCAAAGTCAGTACAATGCAACTGAAATTTCTTTATATATATATATATTTATATATATATATATATATAAAGAATCCCTAATTAAAATCAGTGGTCTGTTCAGTTCATAAATTTATTGAGAAGACTATTTGTCCTTCAAAATATACACACTGCTTTCCTGTTTCGTACTCCAGTTTTCATTTGATACTTGGGAGGGTTTAGTTTTATTTTGCTTTTCAGTTCAAAATATTTTTTTCTCTATTAAATAAAATAATTCTCTGTAATTTGACAGAGAATTGAATAATAGGAAGATTTTTTAGGAAACCTCTAGTCATTAAATTAATGTAGGGAATTATTGATAGGGAACTGATTATTAAACTGAAACTTGGACTCTGCAAAGAGATGTCATATGGGCAGTAATTATAAGAACTGAGTTGTGATAATAAGAAATTGTCCCTAAGGACAGTAAATGTGCAAAATGAGAGAAGCTTATTGAGCTCATATTTTCTCTAGGCTGAAGGCTTTCTAAGCTTCATCAGGGTAATGTAGACTGATCCCACTTATAAATGAAAAATGAAGATTTTTTTCATAGCAATTTGCTCTCTTCTTTGGCCACCCCCTCCTGATGGCCCCTGACTTTATGGGGAGTCCTGTTTCTTGGCTGTGGGAATGGTGACATGTCCAGGACAGGAATAGCCTGGAGATGTCTCCAAGGGGGACCCTCAGCAGCTGCAACAATTCTTACAACAATTTCAGTTACAACAATCTTGCAATCATACAACAATTCTTCCTTCTTTGCCTACCCCACCCTCTCTATTTTATCATACAAACAACTTGAAAATCTTAAGCCTTTTTCTCCTTGATGAGATGGAATAAAGCAGAAAATTTTCCTCCTTGAGATAAATAATAAGATTTTCCCAGAAAAATTTCTGGCACAGCCCTAGCTCAAAACTAGGTGGGATTTTTCCATCATTTTGTACTGTGACTCAGTGTGATTTCTGTGAATCAATTGCAAGGACACAAGACACAAACACTAATTTCAAAGCCCTTCTGGGTGTGCTCCTTCAGCTGCCCAGTATTTTATTTTACTCTATTTCATAAATTGAAAATTTTGATCCTTTGTGTGGGCAAGTTTCTTGCACTGTCTGCCAGTCCAGCAGTAAAATCACATTCTTATTTCTCTGTGTGCTGCCTTGTGGTGGGATCAGGGTTAATCCACAGTCCATGTCATCTGTAGGCTCATTCTCAGTCTCCAAGAGCCCAGGTGAGTGTGCATGCATTTGTCCAAAAACTGATCTTCTCCCTTTCCTGTGCAAGGTATTGAGGGGAAAGAATACGTGATTTGTTGCTTCTCATAATTAAACACTTGTCTACTTTTGCTATTGAAATGTTCTACATGAACTAAAAATGAAATATTCTTAAAAAAAACTTAAAAATAAGTTTGTTAATGCAGTTTGGCAAACTGATTTTTTCACAGAAAATCTTTTCCTCTGATACTGTGGTTCTGACTGTACGTCAAAGACAAGACTACACATTTTTAGAGAACAGAGTATCAGTAATCAGGACCTGTCATGCAGATCTGCTGGGAGAATTTTTCCTTTATTGTCTTTTCCCTAACAAGCTAGCACCTAGTTCATGTCAGTGGGACTCATTTGATGTGATATAATGAGAGATGCAGTTCCAGTCCTGTGCAAAGTAAAAAACAGGTCAAAAAAGTTTACCAAGGATCATGCTAATGAGTTCAGAGCCCAAGATGTACCAAAAAAAGTCTCTTCTCAAATGTTGCTGTTAGACAAGCAACTTTATTCTTCTGCCAATTTTACTGTCTCCTACTCAACATCCACTTAATTTAAAAAAGAGTGATACCTAGATCAGTGTAGTCTCTTGTGAGTTCACACAGATTAGATGGAAGAGCAATACTTTTTCCCTACAACAAAAGAAAGTGAAGGTTAGTTCTGAGTAAGGACTAAAACTCTAGGTAAGGTGGATTTTTTTGATGTTTTGTTGTCTTAAAATTTGTGATCATGTAAGAGACTGGTAGTTTACAGTATTTATAGCTCTCTGACTGAATTTACAGCAGTACTTGTTTACTCCTTGGTGGCATCCTAAGATTTCCTGTGTACTACTGCTAAAACTATGTATTCAAAGAAAACTAAGAAAATCACCCAAACCTCATTCAATTTTATTATTTCTAAGGGATTTTGGACTACATGTGTGTATGTATCTATTCAACTTTCCAATTTTGACCTTTCAACTTACATTTAATTCAAATTTTTGTTTCCACATCTCTTGTGAGCAGGAAAAAAAGTAGTTACAGACATAAGATAATTTAGAATCAAAGGACAAATTAACAGATGTCATAAATAAATTACTTAGTGCAAAATAACAAAGATGAGTGGAAAAGCCCTCAGGATAGGAACACCACTGTGCTGTGTGCAGATTAAATCCCTCCCATCCTCACCAGGCAGATCTGATTACTTAAAAAACTCAGGTTGCTGTGAAAGGAATTGTTCAGACTCTGACATCAGACACTGTAGTAGAACTCCATTTTTTTACATTACCTTACCTTGTTTTTGCCCTATTAACTGATCGGCAACTGATTTTTTCCACCATTTTCTCTTCTTACACTTATAAGATGCACCAAAATTTATTGCATGTCTATCTTGTCAAGAAAATGTAATTCCTATTTTGCAGACAGGAAATGAACTCCCTACATGTGGGGTTTATCTCCTCTAATTTAGAACCATGTAATGAAGAGTTTTCCATCTGAGTTGGTCAAGAGGATTTTCTGTATAGAAGATGAAGAGAAATTGATGCAATTCATTTTCCCTATTCTGGAACTTTTGTAAGATGAAAGAACTATACCAGGAATGATTATTTATTTCCATTCACTATAAAAAAGAGCTCAGCTATAGATGTCTGCAAAGTGAGGAATGATATACCCTACCTTAGCAGGGTAAGCAATCTTCCCAAAATAACATTTCTGGCCTATGGATATTTCCAGACACAGCATTCAAACAGCAAGGTAACTTCACACTAGCTCTCACTGTAGGCTGGTGTACTTTGCTCAGAACTGCTGTAATAAACTGCTACTCACTGCTGAAAGGAAAGAGCTGAGATCTATAGCCACACTGCAAAATGCTTTAACAGCAGCAAATTTATGCTTTCAGCATCAGTGAGGAACTAAACTACTGTGCTAAAGCCTGAAGTCTGACCACTGCATTATTTTCTTTGTGCAATAAGACCACAAGTGAAATATGGTAAAGGGAATTTCTCAGAGTAGCTCACCCAAGAGGCAAAAATGCATCCTTGAGACAATCCACATTCTTCTGGCTGACCCAGCATTCTGGAATCAGCTTCACATTTCACCCCACAGTGAGCAGATCCTGGAATACCCACATCTGTGATTTGAAGACCAGTACAGGAAATCCTCTTGTACACAATTTCACTTCTGAGGTGCTTTTTTAGGAAAATACTCTTCAGTAGAAGGTTAACATGCTAGCATGAACTGTTGGAAATACACAGACCATTTTCTAGGTACAGAAAAATATCAATGTCTTTAAGGGAAATTTTCCAGGCAATATCTTCTCTATCAATATGTTAAAAAGTAATCAAATTAAAAATGCAGTCTATCCCTTACTGCTAATTGTAACTTGCCTATAGTGGACTGGGAGATGGAAAAAAAGATTTAAAAAATATTTTAGAGTTGCTTATTTTTTGTCTTATAGCACTAGAAGTATTATTTATTCTTCCTTTGTTTTTATTTGCAAAGACTTGTGAAAGATACCCAGATTGAAGTTTATACAGAAGACTTGGGGTAAAATATATCCTATAATAATATCCTCATATCACACAGAATCTCATGCTCATCAGAAACAACTTGATTAATTTAGCTGCATTACAGAAATCTGAGCATTTTAGGAAAAAAAACCCATACCCCTATAATTCATTACCTTCTACATGAATAATTTGCCCTCTCCCGCAACCCATCCCTTTGGGGGGCCCTTATTTTAGGTGATCTAATTCTGTCAGTGCAGTGGCATCAGTGTGTCTGTGAAGCTGTGTGTTGCTATAAATCAGAGGGAGAGGGTACAGGCAGCACGCCCAGTGACTGCGGATTCGGGACAATGCTGCACCACGACCAGCCAAGAGTTATAGTCTAAAATAAACTTTTTACCCATTACTGTATTCAAGGTCAAGTGGCACTCTCTCAATTAGAGGAGAGGTTTGCATATTATCAGCAAGCAGCAGCAAAGCAGCCAGAACTGTGTGGTTGGTGTCCAAGGCTACAATCTCATAAAACACAGATGATGGTTTCAATCAGTTCCCAGGGAGAACAGCCCTGAAAGAAAAGCAATGAAGGATACTGTGCATGTGGTTAATTCTCTGCTACTCTTTTTTTTTTCAGTCTGTAAGGAAACAAAGTGGCTAGAAGGTGTAAAATTTTTCTCTTCCTTTCCCCTTTTTCTTCCCTTTCTCCTTCCTCTTCCCTTTTTTCCCTTGCCCTCCTTACCCTCTCCTTCTCTTTCCTCAGGAAAAATTAATGTTCTTACACTTTAACACATTGTTAGTGCTGTTACTGTGCTTGTTTTGAAGTTAGATTAAGCAAATGCTATCACCTAATGATCTAATAACTTTGGATTCTCAGTGTTTTCCTGTTCTAATATATTACTTAGAGCTTCTTAAAAAGTATAAGGACAAGTTTGACTCCCCTTTTCATTGCGAAAAAAATGTTCCATCAGCAGCCTTTAACTTATGAAACATAATCTGAATAACAAAAGATACATTTAAAGTTTAATAATTCAATATTAGCATATCAATATATATTCTTATTCAGGACACAAATTTCTTACTCACTAGCTAAACTTATTTTGAAATAAAAAATTCTTTCAGGACAACATCCACAGACAGTATTGTCTAGAATATTTATTCCAAACTGATTGTGGGCGTAGAAAATTCTTAGCTGCTGGCTTGCCACAACTTTGACAGCTCAAAAAAAAAACCCTGACTGAACTAAGTTGCACCAGGTACTTCAACTACTCAAAGCTCTTTGCTTTTTTATAGCCTTTCATCTTGTCCAAGTCAACTGCTGATGAGATTAATTTATTCCTTGACTTTTTATCAAGGAAGGATGAATTCAAAGCCCCATTGTAAATTATAGTTGTTGGAATTAATTGAGCCTTCAGACCAAGAACAAGGGAGTTGTCTTCAGTCCCACTCTGTGAAAAATACAGTATGTTTGGGCAATCTATATGCAGACATGCATGTTTGTGTCAGAAAATCTTGGCCTGAAAAGCATTTTGTTCACTGTCCAACTACAAACCGAATTATAGTGAGATATTTCTTTGTCTTATATTATACTGGTGATGTATAGAAGCATTTAGATAACACCCTTGTAACATCACAGAAATTTGGTCCATTGATAACAATACTTGTCTACTACAGAAAAATGTTGTTTCATGTTTAACAAGCTGTTGAAAACATACTTCTTACATGTTAAGAGATAAGAAAGAGTTCCTTCATCTAGGAGCTAGTCTTACATGAGAATATTTGGCAGCAGGTTAAGGAAGGGGATCCTTCCCCTCTGCTCTGCATTGGAGAGGCCACACTGAGTGCAGTGTCCAGTGCTGAACTCCCCAGTACAGGACATTCATGGACATACAGGAGGGAGTCCAGTGAAGGGCCCAGAGGAAGATTAGGGTCTGCAGCCCTTGAGGTATAAGGAAAGGCTGAGAGAGCAGGGGCTGTCACACAGGAGAAGAGAAGACTCAGAAAATACCTTATTAAGATATATTAATGCACAAAGAATTGGTGAAAAGAGGTCAGAGAGAGGTTCTTTTCAATGGTATCCAGTCACAGAATCACAGGTGCAACTGAAATACAGGAGCTTCCTTCTGAACATCAAGAAAATCTTTTTACTGTGATAGTGACCAAGCACTGGCACAAGGTGCTCAGAGAGGTTGTGGTGTTTCTCTATGCAGAGAGATTCAAAAGCCATCTCAACACTGTCCTGGGCAAACCACTCTAGCCCTGCTTGAACAGGGCTGTCCAACAATATTACCTCCAGGGCCCCATTCCAAACTCAACCATCCTGTCTTTCTGCAATAAACTGGACTTCCCAAGATCCCAGATGAACTAAGCTGCAGTCTCTCTTTCTCCACTAACTGTGATGATCTTAATTTTCAGACTTTCAGGAAGTGAAATCTTTGTTTTCCCTGTAGCAGAATGCTCTCATCCTGCTTGAAACCTCTGTAAGGGAAAAGAAAGATTCTAGCATACAAAATGTCACATATGCTCATCTAGGCAAAGACCACGGTAGGTATTGTTAATGATTCATTCACAGACAGAATATTCCAGACTCCTTTCTGCTCTCATTTTTAGCCGTATCATGCCATTTGTAGAGTTTACATTCATATCACCCCTGCTCTTCTCAGAAAGGTCAGCAGCCTTCTGACCTGCTCGATGAGCTTTTCCTTGATTCTGATCTAACCCAGTTCAAAAAATGGGCCAGGTGAGTTTAAAAATAGTTAATTTTTGCTAGCTTGGGTCACGGAGATTGAAGTAATTTTGGTAGCTACACTTTTAGTATGTGGAACAAAGATTCAAAGGACACATTGGTGGGGAGGCAGTGACCAGAGGCTGTAGCAGGCTGTGATCAAAACCTTTTCACTGACACAGATGCACCTGCAAAGTGTCTCAGTAGTTAGAATAACGATTCCGTAGTTAACACCCAGAGTGTTTTTACCTCTTAGTAAAACATAAAGAAATTAGAAGGAATACTAATTTGGTTTTCCTCAAAGCAAAGTCAAAAATTCCACACAATCTTTAATAAAGTCCACATTAATTTACATTGATTTCGCTGCCTATATGGAACTTTTCCAGAACCAAACCTGTGAAGGTCTGATGAGGTCTGTGGAGGAAAATAATGGTTAAGAGCATAAATTTCAGATGTAGACGTTCTTAAATTTGCGACCTGCAAATCACAATATGTTATAGATAAAATTAATTTTGTGAATATAATTATCAGCAAGGGAAGCAAAAAAAGTGATAAAAGAAAATGGGAACAAGACCACAGCATTGGCTTTCCTTTCAAATACTGCAAAAAACACCTGATCCATCCATATTCTTTTCCAGAACAGAATGGATTCCAACCACATATAGTATTACACCACTTCTCCATTTTAATTGTATCTTACAGAACCTGGAATTAAGACAACAAAGTTTTAACCTTTCATTTTCCAGAAGGGTAAGAGGGCAAGTAATATAGGCATTAATCAAGACTTCTGTAAAAAGGAGGAAATACTGAAAAATCATCCTGAAAGAGGCTCCCTTACACAAGCATTCCCCAAAGATTTGATAAAAAATAAGAAGAAAGAAATGAAGATACTCCACTCAAGTTGCTAATAAGACAAGTTTTCAGTTGTAATGGTAATAGCAGCTTTCCAAGGATTTCAGATCCTGCCTTTTAGAGGAGTTTCTTCAGAATTAGGGTCTCCTGATCACCCCAGATCAGCCTTGGACACCAAGTTACATTTTCTTTTACATTTGTGGATTTTTTTCCCTATTATTCTGAACTTTAGATCTTGAAGAATCAGATCAGAATTTTCTGGAATTTCTTTGTAGTGAAGACATTCACACATTCAGAGAGAATAATGCAGTTAACTGTGAATAAATTCACTGAAAAATGAAATATTGTATTAAGTGAAATATAAAAGAAGGTATTAGGAAAATAAACTAAAAAAAAAAAAAAAAAAAAAGAGGTTACTTCAAAGAAAATTGAGGTAAGGTTGTACTTGTTCCAAAAAATGAAAGCATAGTTATGCATTTATCACCTAAGTAGCCTGAAGGTACTAACAAGTATATTAAAAAAAAAAAAAAAAAAATATTTGTTAAAGGATGTTGGATTTTGGAATAACTAAAAAACCCTCAACATAATGAATCCAGACAAAAAACCAGTAAGATTCTTAAATTCTGGTATTGAAACTGATGGATCAAAACAATGTAGATTTCTGGAAAGAAAACACAATTTTGGTGATGAATAATTTTCTGTACATAAAACTTTCAAGGTCACCTTTAATAATAAGCAAAGATTTTATAGTACACTTTAATTTATGATTAATCAAAATAACGTATTCAAAATATCTTTAAAACTGAAAATAACTAATCTATGATGTTTAAATTATATTTAATAATATTCCAAACCATATTGTAGTAAAAAAATAGATAAATAGCAAAATTTAGATTATTTCTTAGGAATGAATGCAAAATTATTTGAAAGTATTAAACTAATGGAAAATGTACACCAGGCTCAAGTGAGATTTTTCTACAGATGCATGCATTTTTTTTAAGAATTGAAATTTCCAGATAGTTTTTTTTAGCATCATCATCATCTTTAAAGTATTTGATTTTGTTTGACTGCAGCTGTAAACATTATCCTTCCTAAATGCCTTTCTTTCTCCTTTTTCCCTTTGATAAATTAAATAAACTGAGGGTTAGCTCCCAATAAATACACAGATTGATTTGGGGATTCTGAGCTAGAGGTGGCCATCTGCAGTACTCTTTTGGGATATGAGAAAGGTAGGATTGAGCCCTTGATGTCTTTGAGGATGGCTGGAATTTAGCCAACAACAGCTTTCCTGATGAACACAGCAATTTCTACTATGTTACACTTGCCCACACAGCAGTGCAAAAAAGGAATTTTGCGTAGTGCGTGCCTGTGAACTTGCTTTTGTTCCCTGAATGGTTTTGGGAGAGACACAATTCAAAAATTCCTCTTGTGATAAGCACAGACTGGCTCAGTATGGTACCTTTTGCCTCTCCTGTGTGAAACATCTTGTCATGCTCCCTTCCAGCAGAGTGAACCTATGCTTGGCCACTGTGAATTTGCCTCCTGGAACAAAGCATGCCATAGTAAAGCATTGAAATGCTCAGTGTGATAAATCTCCATGAAACTGGGACAAAACCACCAAGGGAACTTGGATCAAAACCATTACATAAATCATTCAATTAGTCCTCCAGGATTTGTGAGTGTGCTAAGTGTGTTTGTCCATTGTGCTCAATTTCCTTGGAAAAAAAAAATAGAAATAAAAAAAGTTGATTTTTCTCTCTTTTCATAAAATGGGAGCAGGGTCCTACTAGCAACAGCACTTTATTAGTGACTTTTGTTTTCAATCCAGCTGCAGAAAATGATGCAGCAGAATATGTCAGCAGCTTTTATCATCCCCATATCCAAATGGTACAAAAGAAAAAGAAAGAAGTAGTGAGAAGAGGGAACTAGCACAGGAGAGAGTTCTAACAGCTAAAATAATCTTAAAGCTCAGCAAAAAATGATTGGAAAAACCTGGGGAAGCAGTCTCATTTTGTCAGCTTGATTTTATGGTAATTACAGTAATAATAAAACTAATTACATCACATAACACCTCTGTGAGGCAGGTGAGAAATGCTGGCAGGGAGGTAATGTCAAGATAGCAGATGAACATGCATAATAGGGAAGCCAGATGAGGCTCTTCTCTGAACAGCTCCCATCTAACCATGTTCAGAACCCCAAAAAGGAGGAGTTAAGTGACTAGAAAAATGACTTTTTGAAAAGAGCAATCATAGGATGCTTGAAGTGATTATTGTTTGTGTGATAAAAGTTTTTAACTAGAAAAAGAGGCAAAGAGAATTCTTGAACTTCTGCAGTTACCAACTAAAGTGATTGTGCTAACAGCTCTGATTATCAGGCAGTCAAGGCTAGGCGAAGTGGTCAGGAGAGATATGAGATGGTAAAAGTGGTTGCTGATGCTCAGAAAAGTCCCACAGCACTTTGTCCTCTTCCCTTCCTTGCTCTATATTCCACTTACACTACAAGATGACTGTCAGGCTTCTCAGCTTCTGACAAAAAAATAAAAGTTGACATGACATTAATCTAGCTTTGATGGGCTATTTCCCTGTCTGTTTAACGTATTAAACCACAGAATGGCCAAACAAATAGCCACCAGTGTTAACAGGAAAGTGTGACTATGCAACTGGAAACCATTGAGGAACTGTTCATTTCCTGAATCAAGTAATGGTTAGACAGACTCATCTAGGAGAGCCTTCCCTGTGTAGTGCTGGTAAAAAGAGAACATATTTGGAATTCCCACCATGGCTGCCAGAATTAGATGTTGTGATTGTGTTTCTCCAATGACAATATTGAGGTGCAGGGTCTGACCAAATCACTCTGTGGTATCTTGGATTTGTCACCACATAACATGGAGATGTCAAAGGCTGTGAGGTTCCAGCCAGCAGCACATTGTTCATACATAGCTCGGTGCAGTCAAGACTAAATCAGTCATCTCAGTTCCTTCTGCAGCAGCTGACAAGGCTCTCTGTAACACAATTAAGTTCCCTGATTTCAGATTTTGATGAGACAAAATCCTGTTCATTAAAGTTACGTCAGATTACTTTTGTATGTGATGTATTAGTCTCTCACCTCTAAAACATGAAGAAAGCACTTCCACTAACCAAGGCAATAAGAACATTTAGTAAAAGATGGTAGAAGATCAAACTGCTCTCCAAAGCAACTTGAAAGCCATGAACTGAGTGAGGCCTCACTGGCCTCAGTTCCAGGCACTGAAATTCAGTTGTCCACATGGCTAAATCAGGGAACAGTCCCTGACATGATTTTGGCAACACTCCCAGACAATTCCCAGACACAATTTAGATGTTAGCACTCCCAATAAAAAGCATAGGCAAAGCTACCTCAGCTAGAGAGCTGGACAACTAGCATGGATGCAAGTGTCCCTGTGCTGCTGGGGCAATCTGTGTCAGGGATCATGAAAAGGGGTGCTTTGAAGCTTTGGACTTTCTGTGCAAGTGTGTAAGACGTGTAAGATCTCCAGATGTACTGAACAGAAGATTTTGGAACTCCCTGGTGTAACAAACACTTTCTTCACAGTGAGAAGATAAAAGCATAGTTCTTACTCAGATGTTTTTGCTTATGTATCTTAAAGCAGTTGTATTTGGTTTGCATGGCAAGATTTTGGTATTGGGGGGTTGAAAGGGTGGCTTCTCTCAGAAGACACCAAAAGCTATCCTTGTCTGACAGAGCCCTCATTCCCCATCCTCCCGTGCCCCCTGGATGGAGGATGCAGAAGAACTTAGCAGAACCTGGGAAGAAGGGAGAGATGGAGTCAAGTATTTTTAGTCTCTTTCCATCTTACTCAGTTTAAATGGCAATAAATTAATTTCCCAAGTTGCATCAGTTTTGCCCATGATGGTACTTGGTGAGTGATCTTCTTGTCCTTATCTCAAGCCCATGTTATTTATTTCCTTTTGATGGAGGGGGAATGACAAAGCAGCTTTGTGGGGACCTGTTGCCAGCCAAAGACAATGAACTACAGCAATTTTAAAGAAAAGAAAACTGTGGGAGTTAATTTAACTTTTAATTTTTTTAGCACACCAGAAGTTTTAGAAATAAGTATTGCAATGAACTTTTAGTCACGATTTGACAAAAAAAGTAAAAATATTCAGTAGGTTCAAAAAGTCAAAGAATTTGAAACACTGGAAAGGAAATACAAATGGGTAAATCAAAACATTTTTGTTTGAAAATTAGGAAGTATTTGCCATCAATCTGGCATGCATGACAAAATAAATTGATTGACATTCAAAATTTTAAAAAAAGGTGTTTTTTTCCTAAAAATTAAGGAGGAAATAATCCTAAGAAATATATGTAGAAATATATTCATTTTTCAAATAACTTTTTCTTGGTTTTAGCAAACCGGTATTGTCAATTTAGGAAAAAATTATGGTAAAATCTAATCACCAACTCATTCTTGAAAATATCAACCTTGCATTGTATATTCTGAAAACTGAAGTATAGAACAAGAAATAATTGCAAAGGTTCATTAATAGAACTGAAGTTTTACTAGGAAATGTTACTATTTGATACACTGATCCAAAGGAAGGGAACAAGAGAAATTCAGTTATTTTCTTCTTGCTCTAAAATGAAGCCTTTACTTCAGCACCTCATATGTTCAAATGTAACACTTAGGTCTAGTGAGGGGAAGGCATTTGCACTGTCCAAAAAGTTTCATTAAGTAGATATGGGTAAGAGTCTCTTACTGTACTTTGCTGCCATCATCAAGGAAAAATATTCATAGAAGGCTAATTTCTTTGCTGGAATCTCTGCAACTTCATTTTACAGAGTTTATTTTAAGCTGGTTCAAGTTAATTAGCAACTCTGTGTGATTGCCCACTACTTGCTGTTTTCTATTGTGGTTTCACAGTACACCAATGACAGCTTTTTAGCAGAGCTTGCTTTGTACTTCAGTAATATGAAAACATCAGAGAAAGATGTGGGAAGGAAAAAGGGATAAATACCACATTTGTGCCTTCTTTCTCCAGCTCTCAGTATTACACGGTGCTACTTGCCACCCTCATAAATCTCTGCTCTACATACCTTCACTGCCCACACAACTTTTGTCTTGCTCCTTTGTTGCCCATTTAACATAAAAAGAGAAGAAAACAAATCTTCAGAATTATGCAGCTGAGAAACACATGGCTTGAGCATCAGTATTTTCATCCTGAAACAAATAATTCTGTCCTCGGTCAGTCTCAGCAGTGTCTACTTCAAAAAATATTGCTTAATATAACATGAAATTTCCAGATCCAAGATGACTTTTCTTATGAAAATCACCAGGTGATTTTGATAAACAAGCAACCTAAAGTTAAACAAATGCTCTTTTTGCCTTCATGAGAAAAGCTTATAGAGAGTTCATTATGTACACAAGTCCCAGTGAGGAGTTTCCCTTGCAAGAGGAAGGTCAGACCTGTTGTGCCTCAGAGGAAAGCTGCTTTGCCTGACTCAGTGTAATGTGTGTGGCTTTGTCTTTGTCCTGGGTTGATACTGAATTGTATCCCCATTCATCTGTTTAGCTCAGAAATAAGTTTTGCACCATTAAAATTGGATCTGAGAGTGAAGGGGGAAGAGGGAGAAGCAGTGGAATGTCTGAGGTGGTTGTTTTCAAAACAAGAAGAAGAAATCAAAGAAAGATAAGAGTTTTCAGCTTATCAAAACATAAAGATAATAGTTTTCAGCTTCCCTTCACACACAGCCTGTGTTGTCTGCAGCGCTGATGGCACGACAGAGCTCTCCTTTACTTTTGGATAGTTTTTGGCTAGCTGAAGCAGCGAAGTTCTCCAAACTGTGATTTTCCTTCCTTTTTCTTGGAACTGTTTGAACCCGCTCTGGACTAAAAATCCAGGAGAGCCCCAGGAGCTCAGAGCAGTGTCCCACCAGGCCTGGTCTGGGCCCGGCATTTCCCAGCATGGAGGGACTAACAGCAACGGAGTGAGCCGAGCTACAGCCCATGGGAGAGACTTGCTGAATTCATCATCTCTTTGGAGCAGCAAGAGGTTTGGTTGTTTAGTATTTTTCATTTGTTGTGCTGAGGAGTGCTTTGCTTGTTAAATAAACAACTTTTTTCCACTTTTCTCCAGGGAAAGTTTTTTTTTTTTCCAAACTGGTTGGGGAGGGGCTGTTTGAATTTGCTTTCTAGAGAGACCCCATTCAGAGGTTTCTTCCCAAATTTGCCCTAAACCAGGACAGTCTTCATGGTGATGTGGGCATGGGTCCCATACTTCCCCATGTTCTAGCAATCACCATCTCAGGTTTCACTCAGATCACGTAGACTGGACACTTGTGCAGACCACAGTGGAAGAAAATCAGAAGAGAGACTGATTCCAGGAGCATCCTCATTCCCAAGGCAGGACACACAGATGCAGGCTGCTACAAAACAGGCAGCTTACTCACTACTTTCTTAAACAGTGAATTGAAAAATGTCCCTGGGACATGGGTGTTACTTGTCAACAAAAATGCAAGTGCAAGCTCTGAAAGAATCTGGTTGAGTACCCAGGTTTATATTGTTAAGTAGATTGCAGAAAATGTCAGGAAAGGCCCAGAGGAATCATCTCTGCTTTTCTGGCCAGCTGCATTCAAGAGTGATGCATTCCAACAGGGACCAGAAAAAGGCTGCTGGAGAGACCCAAAGAATACAAAATTATGCTACAGAAAGCAAGCCCTGGAAAAGTGTCTTTTAACTTAGGTAAATTAATATTAGGTGTGTATTGGATCATACTCAAGAGAGCAAAGTATTAAGGAGAGAAAAGAACTACTTAAGTTAACTGTCAATGTTGACATCAGAAGAAATGGAGCACATTTAATTTGGAAAATAGAAGAAGGATTCTAGTAATCTATGTGATATCTTAAATAATATTCCAGAAAGTGTATAGAGGCCGCAAGTCAATCTAGTTTTTAAATTGAATTTGTGAGATTATGAAAAAAACCACACTTTGTGAGGTGGTTATGAAGCTACAAAATATGACAGCTTCAAAAATCCCATGTATTTCTATCTTCTGAGTGCAAGAGAAAATGCCTATGCTTTCCTTCAAAAAATTTAATGGACTTCCAAGATTTCCTCTGGGAGTTACAGTGAATGCTGGATGTTTTACAGATGATAGCACAAATGAAAGCATACTGCAGTTTTCAGAGGAAATGGGGAAGCTGGTTTTAGTGACTCCGGCAAATTCTAATATATGAACTTTATGGAAATCTATATCTGAACCTTACAGTTTAATGGAATTGATGGGTTAAAATTATAGAGAAAAGATTTATCACAGAATCGCACATTCAAAAATGGTTGAAGCTTGAAGTGAAGTGACCCTGGAGGTCATCTTTTCTGACCCTCCTGCTCAAGGCAATCCACCTAGAAACAGTCACCAAGCACTGCATCTGGATGGCTTTGGAATGTCTCTGAGAAGAGCTCACACGTCTCTGATCAACCTGTCCCAGTGCTTGGTTACCCTCACAGTAAAAACATGTTTCCTGATGATCAAGGAAACTGTGTTTCAGTTTGTGCCCACTGTCTCTGGTCCTGTCACAGGGCACCACTGGAAGAGGTCAGTTTAGTGAGTTTCAAGAATTCTTAGTGTTTCATTAAAACCACTATGAGGTAAATATTCATATCAGTTTTTGCATTCACTATGGTTAAACTAGTTAAAACCTGTGCATGCTTTAAATTTATTTAGGAAAACTAAGAAAGAATTACTCAATTTCTTGCTGGCTTTATTTGCAGTTCCAGACAATTCACAGGTCCAGAACTGAAAGCATAAAAACAACCACTTTGAATCGCTGGTTGGATCCTGATTCATAGCTCATTGAGGCCAACATGGGGTCTCCTGAGGTCTGATATCAGGTCTTTGCTTTTTTAAAAGAATTTATATAGTACAGCTTTTTCTTCATATTGAATAATGGTTACCCCTATGATTTTATTATGTTTCTACATATATACACTGAGGTTATACATATGTCTATATTTTATTCACCAATTAAAATAAACTTCTGCTTGATTTTTATGCTTATCATCACTCAGTAAAGACTGGCTCTTCCTTGAGTGAGTAAATGGAATGCACAGGGCTTTTTTCCTGGTTTGGTAATTATGATAATAATCTGTATTTTATGTGATGTCACACAGACAGCTAGCATTAAAATAATGTTGTCAGCCATGCTCAAAGCTGAATTTGCATTCTGCATCTCGAGTTGGTGAACTACTGTATCCTATGGCATTTGCAAACAATAACATTTGGAAATAATCTGATTTTACTTTTATAATAAATAGAAGAACAAATTTAAAAACTTAGGCTGCAGTGTAAATGACACTGTTCTAATAGATTCTAGCATTGCACTGAAATAGTCACCAGTGTGATTAAGTTCTACCACTTGGAAGGCAGTAATTTTTAATTTTACCAAAACACCAGTTTGCTTTTCATAATCAGTCATCCACACTTCTCATATCTGACAGAAAACAAAAAACTTATTCTTTGGAACTTCTTGTGGGTCTATAGTCATAAGCTTGAGAGTCTTAAGGAAAATAGGTAGTGTGGTATACGCAGAATGAAAAGTCATACGGAAAAGGAATCAAAATCTTTTGGTTTTGTTAAAAAGTCAAGATTACACTGACTTCCTATTAGCTTTGGTAGATATTAGAGGAGTCAGGTGTTAGGGGAGGGAAGGTGGGCCTGGGGAAAAGGGAAATTAGGGAGAACATGTTAATGCTTTGTTTTGTTTCTTACCATAAACTCTACCTGGCAGAAAGTTGCATTAATTTTCCCCAGGTTGGTTTTATTTTTTCTCATAATGGTAATTGGTAAGTGATCTCTTTGCCCTTTCTCTACCCATGAGAAAACTTTCTCATCTTTTTGTCTCCCCTTCCAATTGAGGGAGAGCAAGAATGGATGTGAGTTCAGCATATAATGTAAGTTTTCGATTGAAATAAGAATAAACAAGCCAAAGGGGGAAAAAATGGAGAATTATAGCTACAGTTTGTGTGTCTATTTATTTGAATTTTAATCTGTTGAATTTCCCAGGGAGCAGTTATAATCTAGTCAAGAAAAGGATCAGTAAGTGCTTTAATGTGCATGGAATGTGCTTCGTATTGTAACTGTTCCCACCACATTTGGAATGTTTTTTATCCCTTATGTCATACCAAGGAGCCTATCCAGCATATTTCACCTTCCAGATCAGGAGACAATAGAAAGTCACAGAAGAGAATTCTGGGTAGAGGACTAAATTGCTGACAAAGGGCAAAGTTTAAATAAAGCATGTTCAGTGGAGTTGAATCAATACTTTATTTGTTAAGGAGAAGTAAAAGTACAAAAAAGCTTGTACAACTAGGCATAAAAAAGTAAGAAATCAATTCTAGTTAATTCAAAATGCTTGAAGAGTCACCTATGCCATTATGTATGAATAATTCAGGAACAGAAATTTATTGCAGACACATATTGTTTGGTTTGGATTTAGTTTTGCCCCTTGTTTGACCTGAATCCTGTAAAGAATGATATTCAACTAATTGAAATAACATTTTGCAAGTAAGACAATACCTTAGGGATATTTCAAGACCAATTGTGAAAGAAAACTTGAAAGATGAAACAACTGATAAAGTTTATATAAATAATGTTATTTTACAGTGTGTTAAACATTGTACGTGAAGGTCTTTGCATGCAAGTTGTGTCTGCCTGTTGAAAACAGATCAGATTTCTTCTCCCCTTTCTCTCTATCAGTCCTTTTTATATCTCCCTATCGCAGTGTCTTTCTTTTCCCCCTCCTCTCTTTGTCCCCTTGTGTACCCCAAGTGTTTGAACATATTTGGAAATATGTATCACCCTCCACCTTCTATTCACAAGAGAATTTTTTGCAAGACATTATTGAGAATAACTAAAATAAATCACAACAGTATAAGATGCTTTCAGATTGAATCAGAGCAGACATATTACTCATGTCCTGAGATACAACAGAAATATTTGAAATCATAAAAGATATAGGCTGACTATGCATGTGACTATGCAGTCACTGCAATGAACTCTCAAAAAACAATGTGGAATCCAAATGTGTTTCATTACTGACTTTTATCTGTATTATACTAGTATTTATTTACCTGGAACAAGTCTTTATCTGTGAGCATCCAAAACTTTTAAAGTATAGATGTATGCAAAAATCAAAACAGCAACCTCAGTGACAAAAGATTATTGTCAATGATTCAGGCTAATGCTCAAATCCTGCATTAGTTCTGGGCTTAGAAACCAAAGGAAAAAATTGTCTAGCTTGCTCACTACACTAAATAGCTGCCCTCAAACAGGAAATTAAAATTGTTCACACACAGCAGGACATTTTTCATTGAATGTCGACGTTCAGTGTATTGAAATTATTCAAATGCAGGTTTTTAAAGATGCCTGCTGTAACTCATATAAAATTGTCACCCAATAGCAGTCCCTCCATTGACAGCAGCCACTTTGGATGCAGCCTAAGATCTCAGGCAAAGGTCTGTGAAGTTCAGATGATTGATTTGAGACTTGACGCAAATATGTCAGATGGTCTGATACCCAACAGAGTCTCATCCTTGGTACATAGAGTGCACAGAACTCCCTAGAACCTCTGTGGAGGGTCTGAGTGCTCCTTGTACCTCTTCACTCCCATGTACACACATTCTGAAACACTCAGTTTAGGCAATAATACTCTTTTGCAATTCTGACTCAAGCAGAGGAACCCAAATCAAAATATTAACTCTGCTTAGATACTGTTAGAAATGAACTAAGTACAAAATGGGCAGAGGAATTGGCAGTACTTGTGCTTTGCAGTCTTCTGGCTAAAGCACAAGCACAGAGTATGACCTTGTCCTGTTTAGGGACTGCAACCCACATCAACAGAGATCTCTGGTTATGAAGGTGAAAGTCATGTAGAGGAACAGCAGAAAGTAAGAGAAACAAGATTTAGTTTGTCTTGACAGATGGGTTCCTCATTCAGTCAAGAATTAAGCTTTTTTCAGGAGCCTACAGCTCACTGCTCCTTGCACACTGACTTCATAATGGCGTTTGAGAAGGGTTTTTTTTGGTTGGTTGGTTGGTTGGTTGGTTGGTTGGTTGGTTGGTTGGTTGGTTAGCTGGTTGATTGTTCCTCACTCATATAAAATGCATAAACATCACAAACACCTTGAATTCAAGCCCATGTTATTTCAAGATGTGTGGAAAATAGATTTTCCTTTTAGGTGACCTGTATCCTAACCACTGGGCTCTTGACAAGGTATTTCTCCTCAAATCTTTCCATTCAACATGCTTAGATTCCACAAAATCTCTGGTGAGATGTCTTGTATTTGTTAATATACTTAGTATAAAAATTACAAATCTCTGGAAATACAACAGCAGATTAACTCATTTTAATATGGTAATCACAACTTTTTTTTCAAACTAGGTCTTTTCTGAAGACCTAGGATTTCCTTAGCTCTGGAAGAACTTCAAGGTAGAACAGGCAGGGATCAAATAGCCCCAGTTCTAGCAGTAATAAGAAATATTGGTCTGTTTGTCAATCCTGAGGCCAAGAGTTATGATAGGTTTGTGTCAGCTCAACTAGAATCTCTTATCCTACAAAAGAGAGAGGAAGTATCTGACCAGCCTTTTGAAAATGATCACTCATCTGTGCTGACTTCTGGACAAGTCCAATAGAACCACACCATAGTAACAGCATGACAGAAACCAGTCTAGCAATTTAGTGGTGTTGACAATCACACCATGTCTGCCCTCTGGAACACATTTTATAAATATGACCACAACCATTGAGTTTTAACTTAAATTTCAACACAGAAGCACAGTCTCTACCCCAAAATAAATACTTAGCTGCACTTTGTGGCAACTTCACTAAAAGTGGAATCTAAGCCAGTAAGTTAAACTTTGTTCATTGAAGGCCCTGCTTGTCTAAAACAAAGAATCACAATTTCAAGATCCAAGAAAAGCATTTATCCTCAATCATTATCACGATACAATAGACTCCAGCAAACCATAACCAGAGTTTGCATATAAGCCTTTCAGTTATAATGACGCATAGCAGAGTTCAGAATTGATATTGTAGGGAAAATCAAAGTAACTGAGGAAAAAAACAAAACAAAATACCTTCAGTGAGCATAAGCTAAGTGGCTTGTGGAAAAAATTGCAATTATACCAAACAGTTTTTATTGAGGTATGCTTCATTATCCTTTGGGTAAATTATTCAGTGATTAATAGTCTAAAGAAAATTGTGTAATTTATCACTTATGAAACAATTCTTGAAAAGCACTGTCTTGTTTCTATATTCTGTGGGAAGCCCAGTATACAAGAAACAAGCCTTTTGAAAACACGTAGGCAACTCATAACTAATTTTGTTAACAGAAATAGAATGCAGAACAATCTCAGTGGAGATTTTGTGAGCTCTGCTAACTCCTGATGCCATTCATGCAAGTCATTAAAGCAATTTTAATCCAGACGGAGCAGGCAGTGTGAGAATATGCAGCAAATGAGAAAGAGAAGGAAAACTAGTTTTACACAAACTGGTTAGCATTTCTTTATTGTATTAGTTGTCTTAGCATAACAATTTGCTAATTTACTCCATGTACATAGTAAATTCTGTGTTAGAATAATTTTGCTATTTTAATGCTGCCATCAGAGAAAGAAAGCCAGCATAGAAGGGACTCCTTTCAGTTGTAATACTTCTTGAGAACCATTTTAAGTGTATTTATTTAACCTGCTCTGTTATTTAAATTTTATGTACAATGCTCAAGGTATTTTTTAGGTGCAAATGTGAAACATTTTTTTTAAACCAATTTATTTGTAATTGTTAAATTTTTTGTCTTAAAAAAAAAAAAAAAAAAAAAAAAAAAGACTGCTTCCTTCAGGGGAAAAGGGTTGTAATGCAGTATGTTGATTCAAGTGAGGTTAAGCACAAGGGCCATATAACTTTTGGCACATAACTAAACTAGCTAATTTAGAGATATAACTGCCCTTCACTCATTAATATGAAAGGAGAGAGATTGGAAATCGATTGAGAAACACAGGGCATTCCAGAGGTTATTTAGATTTCTGGGTGAGTAGCATCAATCTCTTTTTTGATAGAGTCTGGATGGAGCCTGAGCTTCCTATCCTGCACAGTCATGTGCTCAAAGTCCAATGAAGAGGATGTTGGAATGGCCACTACTGAAATTGAAGGAGAAGCTCCTGCTGATTTCAGCCACAGTGAGGGTTAAGGCATAGATCAAAATTCCTACCTTAAGCAGAGCCATATGACAGCATTTACCATAGCAGTGTTCTGGAGAAAAGACCATGTTGACCTTGCTTAAGGAGGCACTGTAATGCAGAGTTGTTAATAAACAAATGAGGTGTTTAACTACTTCTTTCTTGGGAGTATTGCTTTGGTTTTGTTTTGTTATGCCCTCCATGATTCAGGGACATGTGCAGGCTCCTTGGAGCAATTGCATACACCGTGAATTCTTGAGCCTTCTCTGCATTCCTTTTTAGTATTTTTGCACTTCCATAATGTTCTAATAGGTATCCTGCTCAGCAGCTCTAGTGCTTTATGCTTGACTTATACTTTAGAATGGGTTCCTTCTTTTAATTTAGTTTCCCATCCCTACTCCCTGTAAATATCATTATTGGCTGTTTTATATTCAACCCCTTTTGGCCAGTATATATCCTTTTCTATTTTGGGGACAACACAATCACCAATAATTTTATCAATGCAGTCAAATTAATAAAAATGTTAATAACAGTAAAACTCAGGTGAGGTTTGAAATCCAATAATAACAATGAGCACTATTTTTTTGGCTCAGAAGTACAGGTAACCATGGGAAATTAGAGATATTATCTTATTCACCAGATAACACCCTTATTTGATACAATAAAGTGTATATATTATGTATTCATTGCATTCCAAATGCCTGGATAAAGAGTGTAAATTAGAGTTTGACTGTATTTGCTCTCTCTGTTGGTCAGGAATTTCTCTGTAACGATGATACTTATGGTTCTGTAGTTATGAAGACAGTTTCTTACCACCTGATAAGCTGCTGTCATGTGTAACTCCTCTTGAGAATATCTGTGAGGATAGACAGAGAATACTAATATTGCTCTGAGGAATCTGAAACTGAGATTTTTCATTCTCTGCCTGTTATCCAGTGTGTGCACTGGGACCTGTCTGTATCATCTCTGATTTTGGCTTTACTAATAAATTAAATAACATCTGAAATTTTGTGCTGATACTATAATATGACTGTTAAATTCCTTTTTTTTTTTTTTTAATTTACTGCCAAGCAGTTAGAATTATCTCTTTCTTGAAGAAGCAGCATTTTCTCACGCAGGTTCTGGTCACACCTCTGATGTTATCTTGGTCAGGAACCATTCCCAATAAACAGTCTAGGAGTGGTGACTTGGTTTTGAAAGCTAAGGGAATAAAACAGCACAGCTGTGGGGTTTTCCTTGTCTCTTACTCTTGGCAATAGAGTTCCCAAAATTATTTACTAGAGCTCCCAAAGGTATTTTCTAGACTTAGACATAGCCTCTTTGACTAGCTGGGGAAGACATATTTGAAAAAAATGTGATGAGTTTTTTGGGCCAGATGTTACTTCCAGCTGCCCAGAAGCTAGTCTTCCTTGAAATATTCAAAGACTAAGAACAGCTTCAGGAATCCTGACTTCTTCCCAAAGACCCAATTTATCTTAAAGCTGGAATTCTAGGGAAAAATGGCTTTTTTGTGACGAGAAATTCATCAGAACTTCTACAACGACATCCTTTTCTGTGGGGCTTCACAATTTTTCTATCTTCTTAGCCTAGACTATTTTACAAAGTGTTTTGGTTGGGTTGTTTTTGTTTGGTTGTTGGGTCATTTGTCTTTTTTGTTATTGTTTGTTGTTTGCTTTTTAAAATTAACTTCTATATTCTACCTCACACTTCACAAGATCCCAGAATGGGTCAGGTTGGAAAGGACCACAATGAGTCATCTGGCCCAATTTCCCTGCTTAAACAGGGCCATGCCTGAGAACAGGCACAGGATTGCACCCACAGATGGTTTTTGAATCTCCAGTGAGGGAGGCTCCACAACCTCTCTGGGTAACCTGTTCACTGCTTGGTCACTGCACAATGAAGAAATTCTTCCCCACATTCAGGTGGAACCTCCTGTGCATCAATCTCTATTTGTTGACTCTTATGTTATATTTGAGGCATTTAGGGTTTCTGTACAAAACATGTTCTTCAAAGTGTTTTGCCCAGTTTCAGTAGAGTCATTATAAGCTGAAGGTCACAACCACTGACTGTAACACCTTATGTTATTACTGTGGTGGGTTGGCCTTGGCTTGACGCCAGGTGCACACCATGCTGCTCTATCACTCCCCTTTCTCAGATGGATAGAAGGGAGAAAACATGGAAATGGCACCTAGATTGAGATAAAGAAGTTTATTGAAGCAAAAAGAAAAGGTTGCACACAGACAAAAAAATTTAAAAAAAATAAAAAGGGGGGTTAGTTGCCACCAGCAAGTGATGTTCAGACACTTCCTGGGAAGCAGGGCTTCAGCACATGTAGGGTTTGCTCCAAAAGGCAAATATTATAAATAAAAAAGACCTCTATTTCCTCCTCTTTTCCTTAGCTTTTGTATCTGAGCTATGTATCTACCACATTCTATGGTGGAATATCCCTTAAGTTAATGTGGGTCAGCTGGCCTGGTTATGTCCCCTCACAGGATCTTGCCCAC
The DNA here is from genome assembly GCA_018697195.1 of Certhia americana. Classification (NCBI taxonomy): domain Eukaryota; kingdom Metazoa; phylum Chordata; class Aves; order Passeriformes; family Certhiidae; genus Certhia; species Certhia americana. The sequence goes on along the minus strand of CM031858.1, from coordinate 147,779,816 downwards.
CCCCAGTCTACTGATGGAAGGAATTCTGAGAGGTATCACTGCAATGGAAAATTAATTCCAGCTCAGCCAGAACCAGTACACAAGCAGATTGACACAAGTATATATGTACACACACAGAGGCACACAGATAAACTTCCTTCTGAAACAGCTACTCTGAACTAGCCTCCAGATCAAAAAGCTGTTCTCATTATGATGTTTCTCCAAGAAGGAAAGAAGGTGTAAATATTTCTTCCATGTGCTAGTTACAGTTGTTCATAATGATGTATAACGTTAAAGAAACTACTTTTTTTTATTCCAATCATATATTGTTATCTGCAAAATCTGCCTCTATAAGAACTGTAGATTCTCAGAAACAGACTCTTCTGTCCAAAGGGTTTCTGCTCTGAAAAATGGGACCTTCTCCCTCTATTTTCTTACCTGCACAATAATGCTGAGTAAAGGATCACCAGCCAGCTCCCTGGCTTCATGAGTTGGAATGCTGTGAGACCTGACACAAGGAAATGTCAACAAGAAGGCAGATACCTCCATTCTCTAGTTGGGTGATCAAAAGGCAAGAAACATTGTTCTCTATAACTGATATACTGTAAATATCTGAAGGGAATATCCAGGTTTGCCTTTGTCACAAACCTGCACTCAGGTCTAGATAACTGAACAGTAACTGCACTGTCTGCAGGGCAAGAAAGTACTGTATTTTTCTCTTTTTTTGGTAATAAACGTAGACCAAAGACGCAGGTTTTGTTATTCCTTCCTCAAACCTCCAATATTTGTCTCTTTTAGGAAGAAATTGCATAATTATCTTACTGACCTTCTCTGCCTCTCTTAATTCTTTTCTGTCTCAATGACTCAGTGGAATCTGGTCTTACACACAGAGTGTGGGTGTCTGCAGACTGCTGCAGACACTCCTACCCCTTGGAGGCCCCTGTGCCATACTGCTACAGCTGAGCACTGGCTGGCAATGTCCACAGGCTTCTCATCTGTTCTTCCCCTGTGCCAGACACAGTAAGGCACACAGCAAGACCCCACAGCCTCTTAAACACAAATATGACATCCATGGCACAATTAGAACAGACAGATTGTGAACATGTGGCCTTCCGACAGAAATGAGGGATAGCCACGTGTTCGTTGTGGTGGCCAAGCTTAATAGAGCTGGTTTACTGTGTGTCCAGTTTAGTTTTTTTCTCTCTGGAGAAGTGGAAGTGAAATTAAAACAGAAAAAAAAAAAAAAAAAAAAAAAGAGAAAACCAACAAAACCAAAAAACTAAACCAAACAAAGAAAATAAAGGAAACCCCTAAAGCATAGGTTAATTGAAGATTTAAACCACATGCTTCAAAACGTAGATAATTGTCTTTGCTCTTTGAAACAGCTCACATGGATGTTAATTGTCCCATTGAATTTACACTGTCTCTGAGGGTTGAATTTCTTAGCTATTATGGGTTATAGGCTCACAGTCCAGCTACTCCATTGCATGCAGATCAAGGCAAAATGGTTTGGCAGTTACTCAGGGTCCTACCAGAGCAATAACACCAGTGTTTCTACCTCATGTTCTCGGGTTCTGCCTTTGCTCAGAGGAGAAATGGATTTTACATAGATAGTCTTGATCTTCACCCCTGCTGTGACAAGCACTGCCAAGCAAAGGCTCTTTCTTCCTTTCTTCCTTTCTTCCTTTCTTCCTTTCTTCCTTTCTTCCTTTCTTCCTTTCTTCCTTCCTTTCTTTCTTTCTTTCTCTTTCTTTCTTTCTTTTCTTTCTTTCTTTCTTTTCTTTCTTTCTTTCTTTCATTTTTTCATTTTTTGTGCTTTCTTTCGTTTTTTCTTCATTTTCTTCCCTCCTTGTAGTCAAAAATGTCACTTCTTTGACTCAAACATGGTCTCCCTTGCCTAGCTGTAGAGTTTGTCTGTATTATTATCTTCTGAGAGCATAATATTCGTGTATTGCACTGGCAAAGTATTCCTGATATGAATGCAGGTAAACAGCACTGACTAAAGAAACTGTCACAGAAGAACTTGGCCTGTCTTTACCTAAGGAGCTTCTGCCAGCTCACATTTGCCAGTCAGGTGTCAGCCCTATTGGCACTCTTACTGCTGAGGCTATGCCAACAGAAGTCAATATAAAGATGCCTTTTTGGAAGCAAAACCATTCTGTGATTGACAGGAAGGGATATCAGGTATTTGCATGCCAGGGCAATTGCACAGCCATTCAAAGTGGATCTGCACACAAACTAGATCTACCTGTAGGGCAACCTCAGGCTGTGACACTCTGTTTTTGGCAAAAAAAAGGGTTGTGTGAAAAGGTGTGAACAGAAATACAGGTCTCCTGCTGCATCATGGCTCTCCCTTAAGCACAAGTACGTGCTCCTGGAAGGTTACAGCATCTGTTTCTGAAACTGGCTCTGTGGCACAACAGTGTGATATAACATAGGACCAGTATCCCCAGTCCTACCCTCCTATTTTTACGTACAGTTTTTAGGCTACAGCGCACATCTGCATGCCTGGCCCATCTCCGTGCTGCTCATTAGCTCACAAGTGTTGTGTTGTTTCTCTGTCAAGAATTTGGGGGTTTTTTTCCAGTTGTCATGCACAGATTCCTCTGGGAAATCAGAGAATACAGGTGGACTTCCTTATTGCTGATTTGTTGTCATTATGATAATCTCTAAAAAAGAACAAACCCACAAAAATAAAGAAAACAAAGAGTGCACAGCATTCTTTTCAGAAGGAAGGTGCTTCTTTTGACTCTCTTTGAGGAATTATTGGTGTGTGTAAAAAGAATATACTAGGCACTTTATTTAACTGTCAGTTTATTCAGTTCTTAACAAGCAGAAATAGGCTTCAGGAACTGGAAATGTATACAAAGAGATAAAAGATATGAAATTTTAATCTTAAGCATTAAGACAATGTTGAACTTTCTACAGAAAACCTCATGGTACATGATGATATTTTTCCCAAGAGATGGTCTTGAGACAGACGTGGTTTGTTGGGGTTTTGGTTTTTTTTTTTTTTTTTTTTACTTCTAGTGCCTAAGAGTCTAGCCTGAAAAAAGCTTCATTAATCTCTTAAACAGTAGGAGCTCTGTCACAGGCAAATAAGATGGCAAACAGGAAAACTCTTTATGTTAGAGTTATGTGAAAGTTAGAGATGAAATAATGTGATGTGGATCATTTGGAGTTAACATCTACATTTGTGAGTTAGTAGCACTAGAGCATGGCTTTAAATATTGTGATCACCCATACTTGTTAGCATGATCTCTGGCATGGTTAAAGTCTGTGCCAAGACATATTCTGGTGGACAGAGTTTATAGGGCAGCATGAACCCTCATGGTATGAGGCTATCACATGGCTTGGGAAGAAAGAGAGATGACCCTTCAAGTTGCCAGTTGTGCTGCTTCACTCGAGCTCAAGAATTGAGCTTGTTCTCTATTTCAATTCTTGGACAAAGAACTGGTCTGATATCTGCTGAAACTCAGACTGAGTCTTCAACCTCATATGCAAGCAGGAGATGAGTGCCTGTAAAATCATCCTTTGTTTCTTTATGAACAGTTTTCCTTCCAAACATAAGTATTAATTGCAGCTGTACCTTTTCAGGCTTTCCTGCATTAGCAAAGGGAGATAGCAACTTGTAAATAAATCCACATGTCTAGGAGCATTTAATTAGATGGCACTAAATGAATTCTAGAAGGCTTATGCTGGATTCCATCAGTAGTAGCATGCAGCAAATTTATCTGCTCTCTCACTCACAAGACATGTTTATGGTTGGATATTCATAGTAAGCATGAGCACTGGTAAGTGTTGTTTCATTTTCTATGAACCATTTACAGCATGTTTTCTTATTTTTCCCCCTTGTTTTCCTGCTTGAAAAGCTACACAGAAATCCCTGTAGGGAAAAAGCACAATAGCTATTATTTCAAATACCTGCACCTTCAAGCGCAAATTGTTTTCTTTGTGATCATAAATAGTAGCATTTTCAGAAACAAAATAACTGTTACAATCCCTGTCCCATATGTGTCATCCATGTGTCATTCATGTCCACAACTGCCTGTGCTGTGCTGGAAGGCTGACAGGGAATAACATGTACTGCCCTTAGCTGCACAACACTGCCTAAATGGTTGGACATGCATTCCTCAAGAAAGAAGACTTTTAACAATATATGTGTGAACAGAATCTCAAATGTATTTCTTTAACTGTTTTGGAGCAAAATTTTGGCTGCCAAAATTAAAATGCTTGGCTGTCATTCACAAAGAAATCTTTTGAAGACCTTTTGCTTGTCTACACCACCAGAAGTTTTGTTTGTGTAAAACAATTTGTGTTCAAACATTCTCACTGACAACATGATGGGGAGAAAGAGAGTAGGTGTCAAAAAAACAGAGATGTGGGTGAATAAGAGATTTTGTGATATGCTGAAGCAGAATTTCTGCTGAATTCCTCTCTCCACCTGACTTGTGATCTGATGTGCCCAACTCAGCGTACACCTAATCTACTGTTATTGAATATCTTAAGCCTTGTACAAAACATAGATTAACAACTTGAACTACTTGGCTGTCTCTGCTTCTGCAAGAGCAGCACATCTTGGTCATTCTCAAGGATGTGACCTGTGTTTAGTTATGTGGATTCTGAACCAGAAGCCTCCCTACAGAGCTTGGACCAACCAGGTTACTCACCAAGGATGTTAGCACTGAATTAGACAAGCAGCTGATAGAGGGAATTCTGTGGAAGTGACAAAAGTTCCCACACTGGAAAAGTCCAGTAGAAATGAGTCAAATGTATTGCTGTGAAGCCACCTAAGAGTTCATCCCTTTACCTTGTTTCAGGTGGGTGTGTTCTGTCACTTGGGCGATTGATGAGATGGGGAGTTTCTGGACCAGTTTTATGGGATCTTAACAATTTATGTTTACACAGAACAGCCTGGATGCACAACCATATCACAAATATGATATAAACTTGAATTTGATCCTTTTTTCAGCTTTAGAACTTAAAGACTATAGTTCTTACCCCAACTTTAATGATACTGTGAGTATTTTAACTTATATTTTGCAGACTTTTCAACATTAGCTTTGGATTTTGTCTTCTGAATGATGAAGCATCCTCTGGTCTACTTGTTCATTTCATCATTAATTATTTTCTCTATTTCAAAGGTCAACTACTGAATTTGTAATTTTTATCAGCCAGCTGTTCAGTTCTTTACACTAGCAGGTGATGTGAGGAACTCAGTTAAACAATTTTACATCCATCATAAGGCTTGAAAATACTGACTGTTGCGGCTACCTCATTATACTTGACCTATAATGGGTTTTTTGTTGTCTTTGGGTGTTCTGTCAGATTTTTTTAGGGTTATGGTTATGTGTGTCTGAATTTCATAGGATCTTGGAGAGCTTCCTTTATTTTACTTCCTTTATTCCTCTGAATTATCCTTTAAGAAACAGATAAATATGTTTGAAGATTGGAAACTTCAGCAAAAAGCTATGAACACTTCTGAAGGCAAAAATTAACCCACAAAACAATGAAAGTCTGCTTTCATATAATGAATAAACAAGTGTCTGAATAATTTATTAAGCAAACCCTAGTTAAGTATTGAATTCTTATCTTAGTGAAAGGTATATGGCCAGTTTTAACACTTGTCTATCTGTATATTTTAAGGCTTAAGCCAATAAACATCAAAGTCAATAAAACATCCAGAAAACATTTTCCTATTTGAGAATATACAAAGGGTTTTTTCTGACTTAAGAAATATGATGTATTCAAAATCATGTATTCCTCCCATGTCTCTAGTTGAAAATAACATGACCTGTTTCTGCACTTGGGATGGGAGACTGTATAATATAAAGAACAGAAGCTGGTGATATTTATGCCTAGTAGAGAACAATGTGTGCTGTTCCCTAAATTACCTCCAACTTTTATCTTAGCTGTGTGCTGTACCACATTTAAAAGATAATCAATGGGCTGACTCAATATTAATAATGTAATTCACAAGATAAATTTATTTGTGATTGAGCTGAATCTTGGAATACAGAACTTAAGAGGAAAATATCTCAGGTAAAACTAGGAATCCTAGCTTTACCTTCTCAGAGATACATATATAAATATAGAAGTTTAGACCAGTCAAAGAATAAGGCTGAGGGCAACAACTTTCCATTTCTAATACTTCAAATACTTGAAGAGTAAGGGAAAGAATATGAGTGGCATTGTATACAACAAGTGTTATCCTTCCTGCTGAGTGTGTATGAGCCCATGTGAGCTTTCATGTGTGACTGATGTCCCTGTTGTTTGCTGCTTTGTGGCTGTGTACACAAGCTGACAAAGAAACCTGTTTGAAACAAAGGGTGATGTTCCTTCCTTTCCATCACTGCTCACTGTGATTTCTGAGCATTATTTCCAAACAAAAACAAAATAAAGCATCCTGTCAAACTTCCCTACAACTTTCTAAGTTACCTTGGGGTCTGTCTTGGAAACCTTTGAGGCTGATTGCAGTGAATCACTTTAACTGCCAGCTTAGCCACCGAGGAGACAGAGCTGTCATTGCATGAATGAGAGCTCTGCAACACAATATTGTCTGGAGTTTATATTGAAATGGCTGGACAAAATTGCATACTCCAAATTTCTAGTTTTAAGGTGCAGCTTTAAGGGTTCTGCTGTTGAAATATGATCTTAGAAAGTTTTCCAGCCTTGTGATATACTGCTAATAAGGTGGGAAGACAATAAATTAAATGAACTACTAATATGCTGCCAAATATCACTATTCACAGATGACTGCTACAATTATTGCTAGGTAGTTTGGCACAACTCCAAGACTCCTAATGTATAGTCTAGGGCACTCAAACAAATGAGCAGCTCCTTAGTTCTGTGCTGCTGTAAGCACTGCCAGCTTTGCACTTACTAGAAATACGACATCATCATCAGGTAGAAAATAAACCTCACTTCTGAAACACTTCTCAGCTCTGAGCAGTATCTCTATCACGGGGAAAACATCTGGAATTACTTCCAGGTGACAGTGTTGCATTGATTTTAATATGTAAATCTAATTCTGACCATTTCAATTGTTCTTTGCTATTACTGCTATTTTTAACAAGGTTTTGTCTTAGTTGTGCTTGTTACTTGTGTCATCAGAGGGATGTAAGGACTATATTTATTCCCATTCAACAAGAGGAGAATTTCCCCAGTTCTTGTTTCTAAGTTTGAAGGAGAAGAAAGTTTTCATGTTCATTGTAGGTGAGGAAATGAGAGAAAGTAAGGAGTGCGAGATTGAGCTATGATCTGACAGGAAAAAGAATCAATTGTATGCGTGAAAGTGAGTGTGAGCTCACATCAGACACCTTTTTGTCACTTTACCAGGATCAGATGAGTCCCGGTTACATTTCCAAGGGTGAACTTTCTGTAAAGGAACTGAACTGCCATAATTGTCTTCAGCTCAGGCAGGTTGAAGTAGGCTGAGACTCAGGACCCTGATGCAGATTTGTTATACACAGCCTGAAATATCCAAATCCTGACTCTTGCTGCTGGCAGGTACCAGCCATATCAGAGTCACTGGATTTGAAGCAAAAATAACAGATTCACATGAATTGGACAGAAGCAGTGACATGTTCTTAGTGCAGGTCAGGAAACTGAAACAGGCTGCAGGTTATCCTCTCATGTACATATATATTTCTGTTACACAAAATTGTTTTTTTCCTGTATTCCCGCTAAGTACAGAAGTGAATGATTTTAGAGCATAATTGCAAATTTAACAAGACAGTAAAATGCCTTCCAAGCAAATCTTTCTGTGTTGTTCCTGTGGGGGTGAAAACCTCCCAGGCAAAGTCAGAGAGATAATGGCTTGTACTACATTAGAATTGATTCTCTCAAGACATGTTGCCAATTTAGATGAGATAATAAGAATTTGTTCTAAATTTGCATGTAAACAGGTAGAATTCAAAAAGCCAAGTTTATTGTTAAGTTAACAAAAGATCTTATTTCTATTAAAAAAACCCAAACCCCCCAAAAAATACCAAAAACTTAGTCTCAGGAGAAGCAATGAAGAGCAAATCTAACTTGATGTCTAGAAGGTCCAGGCTAACACCCCTGTAACACTGCTGATCTTTAGATCAGACCTTGATTAACCTGTTGTGTCAGATACATGTATTAACACAAGCTTGGCCTCCTGAATAAAAGACTTAGTTCTGAATAGATCTTTATCATCTTGGCCTGTTTTTGGCAAGTTTTTATTATTATGCTAATTTCTAGTTGGCATTAAAGTCATAATCTTTCTACACTTAATTTTGGAAAGATTCATGTCAGTGTTCAGGTTCTGTTGTGATGATCAGAATGGACAGTGTTTATAGCCAGGTTGTATATCTGGGTGAATTTCTCCTCAGCCTGCTGTAAAGGGAAGATCTAATATTGTAGGAAATTCTGATTAGTGACAAAGACCATTTTACTCTTTATTTTATATTCCTGTGACAGAATTCATCTTCTTGTCCTCAGGCACTAAGAAATGGGAAAGAATTGAAATAATGGGAATTACTAGAGAAAGGAGAGTCAGGAACTTTAAAATCACTGCTTAATGTGGATTATCTATATTATAGTGTGAGTATACTTGCATAAGTTTTTTTTTCTCTGTTCATGAATTAAGTTTTGGGCATGTTGGAAATAAAAATCCATTACCATTAGTTTTGTGACTGTGTTTGTGTGTATGTGTTTGACACCAGCATCTTTCTAAATAGATAAGAAATTATCTATGAATACAATAGCTAGATCTGCAACAATGTGAACACAAAAAGATTAAATTAGATAAAATGAAATTAGATTTGATGAGACTAGATACAAAATTTAGAGTGTATAAAATTATTTTCCTTAGGCATGAAGTGAGAGATTAATCTTACCTAACCTTAACTGTCTAAAAGTTTTCTGTCTGGATTATCATTTAGAATCATACCACTGTCGATGAAGAGTAAATGAGCACTTCCAGAAGGTCATTTGTCCCATTTTAAGATGTCTGTCTCTGGAGATCCTAATCTGTGTCTTTTATTCTCTCTGCTGAGTCTCAATGAGTAGTGTAGACTTCGTCCCTACTTGGAACAAATATGATTATAAACTGTTGCATTTTAAAAGTTGTCAAATGCAGCTGTGATCATTCATGGTTCTCTCACATTTCTGCATAGCACTGGCCTTTTTTCTTCAGCCAGAGATGACGCAATCATAATTTTGGTCATAAATGACAAACAGATTTAAATACAGGGCAAATCTTAAACTTACTGAATTCACATATGACTTGGAACTCAAATTTATGTGAAAATTTTTATGCTTTATGAAGTTTTATGAACATTCTTCCCTTCTATGACACAGCTTGGATTCTATGATTGGGGATTATGAATGTTTCTCTCTTTTTTTAATTGATGTACATAAAATAAATACATATGTTGTGATACTGCCATGGTATAGCCCTGATTAGACAATTTTGTAATATTGACACCTGATTAAACCAATGAAAAGGGTAGATACGCCTCTAGTGAATACACATTTTAAAGAGTCCAGAAATAGCTCTCTTCTGGTTTATGATGGGGTGAGTTGAGAACCACTGCCCGGCTGTTCCTCATGGCTGGGCTGAGGTTCCCCCTGCCATCCCCCAGCACCCCTGACAGGAAAAGGGGAAAGGGAGGCAGTGAGGGGAAGGAAGAAGGCTCAGTCCAGTCCTGGCTGCTGAGATTTGCTAATCCAGGACGACCCCATGCAGCAAACTGGGGGCTGAGCCAGGCCCAGCATCTGCCAGACAGGGAAAGAGAGGTGATCAGCCCTGGTGTGAGACATCTGAAGCCTGACCAGGCTGGGAAAAGATCCTAACCTCCCTCTCAGCACAGCTGAAATTGAATGCAGCAACAAACCTTAAAATCCAACACCACTGCAATACATCACGTAACTACTTTATCCTGGCTGCGACTGTGTGAACTTTTTTCCTAACCAAATAAGACCTCCAAAACATGAATCTTACCCAAAAAAATAAAGAAGAGACCAAATAAAATATAAAAAGACACAGCATAAGACTTAATGTCAAAAAAAGGAAAAAAAAATCTTAAGTAGAAAAAAAAATTAAAAGAGTAGCCTAGTTAAATTAGACTTCTCTTGTGATGCTATAAAAAATAAACTAAATACCCTGTAACCTATAGAGTGTTGTTTTAGGGGGATGCAAAGTTCTAGTCATAGTTGTGAGCTGCTGGAGAAAATTGAACAAAGGAAGACCAAAAAAAAAAAAAAAAATACTCTGCCCATTAAAAAAACCCCCTCTATTCTTTAAAATAAAGAAAACTTTTATTTTATACTAGAAGAGGAATCCTTAAACTATACCCTAATAAAGTAATATAGCCCATGAGCTGCTGTTGCAGGCTGTTTCATGTTAGTTTCTTGCTAACTTCACAATAGCAACGTTTCTTCCCTCCGGGCAGACCATTATAAAGTATAAGAACAAGAAAACTAATATCTTATAAAAATCTCTATAATACAAAAAAACCCCTCCTTTCTCCTTAATATATTAAAAAAATAATTATTTTTAAAGTAACAACTGACTAAAAATCCAAAATTTTGTCTTTTTATATCAGAGTAAAAAAGTAAATAATTAGTAGAGAGAAGAAAAGCGATTTAAAAGTTTCATTCTATTTTTTGCCCTTAATGTTAATCAATAAAGTTTTATTCTTTTTAAATTTAAGCCTGCTTTACTCTTAATTAAAAAAATTTAAATTAACAAACCAAAACTAAAATATAAAATTAATATTTACGCCCAGTTTCAAACATCAACACAACACAAATTAGTACATTAACCAAAAAACAAACAAAACTCACAACAGATACCCATCAGTAATAATGTTTTAGTAAAAAGGTTCACCTGCAGACTGCAAGAGTCCATGGTCATACTTTTTTTGAGAGATTAGAGGTACTGACTGAATCATATATAAATCCCATGCCTATCTATAAATCAGGCGCTGGGACAGTATTTAGGGAAGTATCATTAACTATTTATTTATATGTTCTCATTGTTTTCTTTTAAGTACTCACTGTTGATTACTATCAAGAGTACGATGTTGAACTGTATTTGTATTATACAGTCATTTTTACTGCTGATGCTCAATCATAGAATCCTGGTGTTTGGAAAGTACCTCCAAGATCATCAAATTGAACTTTAAGTTAGTAGTATGCTGGGGCTCAGTTGGTTGGCTGATATTTATTTTGCAAAATGTAAATATATTTTTGTTAACAGAAGCATTTTGTTTTCCACATTTATGTGACCTTTAACTTCTGCAGTGAACCTGGTAATGTCAGCAGAAGTTTAGCCACCATAGTATCTGCTTTCTGTAATTATGCCAGACAGCCTTTCCAGTAATTAGTGGAACCTATCTCCAGCCAGCATGATGCCAAATCACAACCTATACTTTCAGGGAATGCATGAGCAAGTCAACTTTTTGTGTTGAAACCTACTCAATTTCTTCCCTGCTGCTATTCCCATGCTGCAGATGGGAGTAGTTGTCCTGTTTTATCCCATGGTTTATAGTGTGGATCCAGCAATTCACATGGAGTCTTCTGGCCAGTACAATTGATTTCAGGACACTATTTGAAATATAACCAAGAAATCAACTCTCTGCCCTTCTATACTCCTGGCAGGTCCATTTAGGCTGAAATTCATTTACCTAAATATGTTTATAAAAGGTAATATTAAATTGTCGCCAACAGTAACTTCAGGTGCAGTTGCTCTTAATCAAAAAATTTAGATTAAAGGTGAAGCAAGGAGATATAAGGGTCCATGTTGCTTATGCTGTAGTACATGATTTTCTTTGTCCTCTTCTGAAGGAGACCCCTTTCCTTGCCCTTCCCGAGTTCCCCTAGCTAGCCGTGCTGTGGGGAAGGCAGGAGGTTTCCTGTGCAACTGAAGTAAAGACCAAGGGCTGCTTTTCCTCCGGGATGGAAGATGGAGTTTATTCTTGGCAAAGTCCAGGGGAGAAAAGAGAGCCCGGGAGACTTTCCTGGAGTTTTTCAAACCTCGGGATAGGGGAAGGGAGGCATACAGCATCAGCCAATGGGATAAATATTCCAGGGACAGGGAGGAGAGGGGGAAAAACATGTCACTTGGGGGCGGGGATACCTGGAGACACAGGGAGAGAAGCATTTGCATTACCACACCCTTCAGCGAAATAAAGTCTCTTGTTGGTCTTGCACAACTTAGGATATCAATCACAGCTGTGAGCTCCTGAGGCAAATGCATGAACTTAGGGGTGAATAAGAACAGAGTCAGATCCGATGTGCTGCAGAATTTTAAACATGAATAAGATGAACAATGGAAAATGCTAGAGAAGATAAAGGGGAGGGAAAGATCACTTCTGTGGAACAGAGTAAGAGGGAATCAGACTGTGACTGACATTAGAAGAAGGGGGTTTTGGTGGAAAAAGATCCACTTCACATGGAAAGTGAAAACGCAGGGACCACCTTCATCCAATAATGTCTACTAGACTGCTAATTCCCATTCCTGAATTCACTACATCTGGTGAGTTCAAATTTCCAACCACACCCTTTCCAGTCTACCCTCAGACAACTGCAGGAAAACAAAATCAAATGAAGAGATAACACCTCACACCATTTCCAGGACTTTGCCCAGTTTGGCTTTAGAGACAGCTTTGCTTATATTCACCTGTTTCTCACGCTAGAACAGATGATTTTACAGAGATGTCTATGTTTACTTGATGGGCAATTTCAAGATTCTGAGAGTAATGAGAAAGAGACAAAGTTTGCAATGAATAGTTAAATGCAGTCTTCTCTTAATAGTAGGCAGCATGATATAGGTACCATGGAAAATTAAAATGGCATCACAATATTTCTTGTATTACTCCTCACCAAGCACTGCCACTATCAATTAAGGTCCTATATTGTTTTCATGACCCATACTGCTCTGCCTTTATACATGAAAATGAGGACTGCATTGATTATAAAAACAAAATCAGGGTCCCGAATCATGGTTCTTACCTGAATCTATGGTGTGTTTTCAGGTTGCTATACCTTTAGTTAAAGTGACTATCAATGTTTTGGTTTTATTTTTAATGGATTAAATCTCCACTTCTCAGAGCTTTAAAGACAAAGCAGGTTTTCATCCTCTCTTGTTTTCAGTGATTTGTTCTACTAGACATGTGAAGTAACAGGCTGCTTGGGAGAGCAGGCCGTTCAAACTTTCTCCCTATCTTACACCCTCAGAATATATGGGGGGTTTTGGGGCAGTGATGTGGGAAGGGAATGAGAAAACAAGTGTTCATGAACACTTCAAAACCCCTTCCTCCTTCATTTTCCCAGGTAGATTTTTCATTCAGACTCTGACATCTGTCATACAAGTACTCATGTTTCATGTAGTCATTACAGCGCTCACTATACACAGTAGAGATTTTACCAAAATAGTCAATAGAATTTGATATGAATTCACCATATGTAAATACCTATTTTAAGATGAAATTGTCTCCTAATCTCCATTAAGTATATTAATTATCTCTCCAACAACCAGAAGACGATGTCACTTGATGACCTAAGCACTTGCATTTGTAGATAAGCACACTTAGTCAGATGGACTCCACCTCACTGGAAACTGGAACCAGGGAATCAGTGTTCAGCAACATGGGATGGATATTTTCAAGCCATCTCCCTTAATTTGATATGACACCCCTTCTCATTTGAGTTGCACCTAAATTCCTTGAGTTACACCTAAAGGCTTTGGGGTCACCTCATTGCAACCTTCAAGTGAGATGGAGAAGGACAATTTACAAGAGCATGTAATGACAGGACAGAATGTAATGGCAGCTTCAAACTGAAAGAGAGTAATTTAGATTAGATATCAGGAAGAAATTCTTTACTCTGAGAGTGGTGAGACACCCGAACAGGTTCCCCCGAGAAGTTGTGGATGCCCCATCACTGGAAGTATTCAATGCCAGTTCAATTCAGGTTGGATGGGGGCTCTGAGCAAACTGGGAAGAACTGTCCTGTAAAACAATTCTTTCCCCCTTCAATGCACAAATAGAGACTGAAGTAAAATTAGCTCAGGTGATGGATAATATGCTATATACCCAAGAGCTCAAATAGGGTGAGAATAATATGATAAACACCAAAAACTTTAAGAAGTAAGAAAATTATTAACTTGGAAAAAAGTCTGATTTACCATTTTAAATAGATAAAACACAACAGACATACACATGCAAAGAATCATTTGTGCCATGACTGGGAACAGTGCCAAGAATAACCACACTCCTACCTGATATTTATTTGAGAAATAAATAACCCATTAAGGAGCTTGTTTTTATTTGTGGCATTTACCACTTGTGAATGTTCTAAGATTCTAAGTATCTAAGAATATGTAGATGTATGGTTTTGTGTGGCAAGATTTTGGAAGTGGGGGGGCTGCAGGAGTGAATTCTCTGAAAAGCTGCCAGAAGCTTTCTTGTGTCTCATAGAACCAATGCTGGCTCCAAAACAGGCCCAGTGCTGGCCAAGGCTGAGCCCATCACCGACAGTGACCAAGCCACAGCTCTGCAGATGCACAGGTCAGTGGGGAAGGAGGGGCAGGAGCTGCTCCAGGTGTCAGAGCTGAGATTTCCCCTGCAGCCCCTGCATCCAAGTTTTCTCTGTTGTGCTCACATACATGAGGAGCAGTGTCCATAAGCTCAGAAGGTTACTAAGTTTAGTGCAAAGCAAACATTATCTGAAATTATAGTACAAAAGTGTATTAATACATTATTCAAGACAAAAGCCTGCATATTTTTGTCAAATACTGTCTTCAACATTACTAACATACTAATATTGTACCACACTTCTCCCACTCTCTGTTAAGACAGATATCACGCATTTATAAAAGGCAGTAGGTGTTAAAAGGCGGTCAGGACAGGCTCATGCATTCACTTTAAACCTTTCTGATTTTTACACCTTCAGCCTCTATAAAAGACTTTCAGATTTTGTTCCTTTCTTTTAAAAGCACGTTGATCTTTTAAGTCACACTCAAAGTTTCAAGCGCTTCTAGGGAGCCAACACATGTGCACAGTGATTCTGATGTTTGCTCCTGTTCCACAAAAATCAGCCACAGATGTGCTCTTTTGTTTCCTTTGTAATGTTCAGATGAGCTAATCACACTCAGGAAGCTTTGTGAAGTTGTGCTGCTCTCCTCACAGCCACCCATTTGCAGAATTAGGTCTTTGAACACTTGAAGGTGAACAAATGGGGTCCTCTGAAAATGCCTAGGCACAAAGGAGCACCTTATGCACAAGTGATGTCTTCAGAAGGGCACAATTATATAGACAGAAACCTAACTGGACACTGACTTTCCATCCAGCACAATTCCCTTGCAGTTTTATCCCTAGTAAGTAGCAGCCATCAGCCTGTGGAAACCATAGAGAAGAGTTCTGGAAACAAGCAGGATTTCTTCATGCTGGTTCTGTTGATTGAGGCTGTCCAAAAAAAGGAATGTTCAAGAATTATGGATGTACTGAATGCTCATTCTGAGGTGTTGGCTGCAAAGGCCCAGGAGAGCACAGTAAATACAGGTAAGTAGGTGTGAAACAGAGGGTGAGAGCAGTGTAGTGGACAGGAGGTTGTGAGAGTTGGGGTTATTCAGTCTGGAGAAGAGAAGGCTCCAGGGAGACCTTATTGCAGCCTTTCAGTACCTAAAAGGAGCTTACAAGAAAGCTGGAGAGGGACTTTTTACAAGGGCATGGAGTAATAGGACAAGCTGGAATGGCTTTAAGCTGAAAGAGGAAAGGTTTATAACAGATATTAGGAAGAAATTCTTCACCTGAGAGTGGTGAGGCAGTGGAGCAGGTTGCTGTAAAAGCTGTAGTGCCCCATCTCTGGAGTGTCCAAGGCCGGGCTGGATGGGGCTTTAGCAACCTGGCTTAGTAGAAGGTGTTCCAGGGGTGTTGGAAAAAGATGACCCCTTCCAACCTGAACTATTTTATGATTTATATTTCTGCTACAGGTGGAAGATGCAACCGCTGCAGCACAAGCAACAGGATATCCTGGAAGTCCCTCACCATCTGGAAACTTCTTAGACAGCTCCATGTCTGTGCTCTATCATTGCATCTTCTCCAATGGACTGGCTGCCCTCAAGTGGTGGAGCTCCACTGTCTGCACTGTTTAATTGCTGCAGTGAAGCAATAACCACTCACAAATGATCATGTGTGGTTCAGGAGCTATCTCAGGCCCCCCCAAAATTTTTTCATACTACCCTGTTCCAGGCACTAAGTGAAATTATGATGTGTGAGCATCTCCACACCAACGTTAGAGGGTTATCTCAAGAGCATCTTGTTTACCAGGTATGACATTTTCTCTTTCTAATTTCTAGAGCTTCTGCAAACAGAAAAAAGCTTCAGTGAGTCTATGAATGGCGTACATTTACTTTCTTGAAAGCCAGCCTACACCAGAAATATCCTTGTAAGTGAAAAATGTTAGTATTAATAAATCAAATATTTACATTCATATTTTAGCTTGCATTTGAAATATCTGCACCTTTTTCTCTGAGTTCCACTGGAAAAAAAAATATTGCAACATGTTCCCGATCCATTGATTTAGCTAATGAGATCATTGCTACAGCCACAGATTTAGAACAACAACAAATGGCTATAAAATGCTATCAATGGCTGGAGCAGATGTATGGAATGACCTTTTGGAGATTGCTTGAGGAAACCTTGTAAAATCTATTTTTGTTGGCTAAACCCATGTTTACTGCATAGCTAATGTTTTTTCACTGCTTTATGTGCAGTTTAAGACAGTAATTTGGACTGACACCAGACATAACTTTTCATGCTTCATGGCAGCCCCCACCTAAGCTATTAATTTACCACCTGCTTAAGTTCCTGAAGCAATGAACTGTCAACAACTTTTTTTAAGCTCTAAGACTGCTTTCAAACTAAATCCAAGGCCTTAAGAGAATGGAATATGTACAATATCCCAAAGAATTTCTTCAAATTATTTCAGAGTTCATACAGAATTAAGAAGTTGAAGGTTGAAGATATTTAGCAAAGTTCTGGGCGTAGTTTTGGTCCAGTCCTTTATGACCATTATTTCCTCTGCGTGCTTAAAATTCACACTCAGTAATATTACAGTAGCTTGTTTAAATATGATGGAAGAACTGGGAAGCTATTCCTTGTAATTCCTTTGTAATTCTACTAAGATAACTGATATAAAAAAGTAGATTTGAGATATCATGATATCACTAAATATAAAAGTTTGCATTTCAAAGTTGGTTTGAAAAATACAAACTTTGCTAAACCTTTGAGACAAAAATGTATCAGCCCTCTTGCATGCATGAAGGAGTATATTTAAAAGGAATGCCTTCTATGCAGGCTGAAAGCAAAAACTTGAGCTCAATGGTTTAACTGTATACTAGATTTGATATTCCCCAATTTTTGGTTATTTTTTTAAAAAGTGAATGACTGAGTGTGGTTGTTGCCCTATACTCTGAATCTGTTGTCTGCCAACACCCTCAGAAAGTTCCTGAATGCTCAAAGATCTTTGGGGAATATGAAGTCAAATACACTTTTGACACATTAATTTCTTCTTTTTTTTTTTTTTTTTATCTGATTTATTAAGTTTCTATAATGGCTCCAGCATCCTGGGTAAAGCTATCCTTTTAAATGGATTTTTAATGGATTTCCTGGGTAAAGCAAATCAACTTGCTTCACTCCTCAGCATGGAAAATACACACGGGCCTGGGCTAGAAGGCCCCATTTAGTCAAATGTTCTTGTTCTGCTCATCTCTGTGACAATGATGAGATTCAGCTATGCTATAAATGAACCATTGGTCATTCGTACTAATTCTCCTCATTTTACATTTCCTCCTGCTTACTAATTCCTGTCTTCTTGAGTTGCTTCTGCTCTCCAAAAACTCTGGCTCTTTTGTGAGAATATTTCCAATATAAAGCCTTTTGCACATTCTCATCTACCCTTTGCTGAGAGTTGGAAGCAGTATCTTACCTAAACAAATATGCCTGATTTTAATAATTGATCATAATTAGAATAGTTCTTCACAAGTTTATCCATTACGCAGTTGAAGAAAATGACATAGGCAGAGTAGATATCTGACTCTGAGAAAACAGAATAAATTCATAATATAGGTCAAAATAACATGTAGACGGTGTTTCTCAGGGCTAAAATCCAAAGTTTTACATGTATAAAGGAATGAGATTTCTCTTTTCCCTCTGCATTATCAGTTAATTCCACCCAACCAACTTCTAAGTCCTTCATTAAGGTATCTTATTTAGGACATCATTTCTCTCTCCTTCCTTGTATAATCAATGCTGAATATGGGTAGTTCAGCCTGTCTGTAATCTGCACCAAACTGTAATTTGCTTAATTTTCTCCACTGCAAAGAACTTTAAAGATGCATTGGTCAAATGTGACCTAAATCTATTTAACACAAATCTCATTCACCATCCCCAATTCTTTGAGACCTCAAATCATCAAACTCTTGGGAGAGCAGTCAACTTTTTCCTGTGTACAGTGTATCTCAGCTATTCATTTAAAGTTAAGCACTTTGCTGAAGAGGGATGAGGAAAAAAATGGCAAAATTCTTTTGTAATTTGGAACCTTAAATTAAAGCTAAGCTGGGCCAACTATTGGCCTGAAACATAATAAATTGCATTTTCCTGACCAATTGTTTTTGTAGAGTTGAAGTACTAGGAGTTACAAATAAGAAGAACAAGACTGTTACATAATCATTTGTACGACCCTGTTATCTGGGTATGTGGAGACAAAACTTTGACTATAAAATAATGTGAAGTTCCACTTAAAAGAGGGAAAGCAGGTTGTGGCCATGAAAAGGAAGGGGGTGGCTATAGAAAAGGGCTGAGGGTAAAAGCAGATGTGACCTCTCCCTGATGCAATTATGAACTGCTAATGAAGTCCTGGATGTTTAAACAAGGTAATACAATAGGGAACACCTAATCAAATTTCTTAATAGAAGGGAGTTGATAACAGAGAAATTGTGAGCTTGTTTAGTTCAGATGAACAAAAAAAATGAATTTTCTAAATCTGGAAAATGTGGAAAAAACTATCTGAGGATGAGAGATTTTGAAGAGTAAAAAAGAAAGAGTTCAAGCTGTGTAATTTATCATAGAGAATAGTGAAAGGTGACTTGTACACTTTTAAATTAATTTCAATTAACTCCTAACTGATGTTTTTATTTTAAAGAATCGATAAGACATGAAAATTCATCTCTGAACACTGAAGCTGGAAAAACTCTAATTAGGAGGAGTGTTAAACAAGGCTGATGGAAGTAAAGGATTCTGTGTTTCCTTTTATATTTTTGTTATGCAATATCATGTTTTTCTGGAATTCTTTGATGACACACCAAGATTGAGGTCTCAGTTGCACAGTGTAGATATAAATGTTTATCCAAACCCACTTAAAGAAACTGTTCTTCCCCCAAAACTCTGTCCCACTCCTTCCCATCTGGCTGATCCCCCTAGTTCTCAACCCTGTGGTTTCATCTTGTTTCTCAAATTAAAAAGAACCTGCATTCTAATAATGGAACAATCCCCCTCTGCCCCCTCCCCCAGGCGAGATTTCTGCAGGAATATCACAGTGTTTTGGTGAGAATTGTCAGTCAGTGACCACAGCTACTGCAAAGGAGGGGATAGAAATGTGGTGTCAAGAGCACACAGAAGGAACAGGTTATCACAGGGCAGAGAATCAATTCCTCCATAGGTGGAGCCATTGGAGCAGATGAACCAGAATACACAGTACATTTGCACTTTGTTAATTAAAACCCAAAAAAACAGTTTCTGCAGAATTTTGTAGAAATGAACCTTATAATGTTTTCATAATTGTTTCCTGCATTTTCCAAGATGACAGTTTATTACCAAACCAGAGGATAATCCAAAGTTTCTTTGAAGCAATTGGTTGATAATTCAGAGACAACTTCCTATATATAAAGCAATGTATATTATATAACTTTACATTTACTACAATGGTATCTTATTTTTCATACTCTTTTCTAATAAGGTTTAATCTTCTGGGCATCTGGTTTTATTAGTTTCCATTTGGAAGATAATACTTGAATTAACAGCTTTTGTTGAAACAGAGTACATAAAAGGTAAAATGATGTTCAGTCAGCTATTTGAAAAGCACAAAATTTTTTAACATAATATGCAAAATCCTTTAAGATAGTATATTTGAAAGTGAATTCTGTATGACAGAAGTCAACAAAAACTAATAAGAATCACAACTTTTTAACAATTTAGAATTACACTACATATTGAAATGTATATAGATTCTGTTTCAATATGGTTATTCATTTTCTCTTTTATATGCGTTCATATTTTTTATAGGTTGGCCTTTTCACTTTTCTAAGGATTTTAGGAGAATTTATATGTTTGTTTGATTTTTACATGTGTTGAATTTCCACATTTTTATTATAAGTGGCATTATCTTGAGCATTAATATATTGACTGTACTATATGCTACATAGCAAATACTGTATGCTATATTGTATAAATATTTATCAATGAGAATATATTCTGTCTCTAATAATGTAGGAACAGAATAATTGACTTAATTATAACACTGTGTTTTAATGTTTATTAGTGAAATCTAACAATTTATTTTCAGAAATAAAAAGCTTAATATATATTAGAATATGGTTGTCGGGGAAAAAAAAGCCAGCATATTGCCACAAATTATCGTCTGGCAAAATGATTTTGTTTTCTGTATTATTTATTCATTATTTAGTCTTACTCATTGAAATGCTAAGAAGATCTAGGCAAACAAGCATGTAACAGAAAAGAAAACATTATAAATTGTAAATAGTGAAACACATCACTGAAGATAAACACTTTGTGAACAATCCCTAGGCTGATAATGTCCATATACACCATTTGGTAATTACAAAACTAAATGTCAACACAGATCTGCAAATAGTCACTGAGAAAGAATAAAGGTCTTCACTGCTGTGTTATTAGGGTTTGCTTGTTGCTGTTTTAAGACAATTCAATTTGCTTTCAAGAAATACAGGGACTTTAAACCACAGGAACTTTAAAGAAAAGTCCAGGTTAAATAAAGCAAAGATTTTCAATAGGGGAAGGATTCAGGAATGACTCTTAATTTGTAACACTAAATTCTGCAGCAATTAGAAAATCAGGCAAATAGTCTCTCCTTTGTTGCATATATCTCTTATTTAATTCTGTATTCACAATCTATATATGTGTTTGTTACTTCATTGGGACTTTCCACAGTGAATAGAATTCAGAAAATTGTCAATTCTTTTGATAAGGAAAGCCCTAAATTAAAAATGACTTGGCAACAAATTCAGATTCTTTCACTGGTATAAACACATGAGAACAAACTTAAAGAAAAGCAGTCCACACTGGTTGACAAGGCAGACTTTTTAATAATTTTTAGAAATCAACAATTCTGTGTGGATTAAACAAGAATACAGCTATGAAAGGGTCTGAGGTTTTCTCAGTCACAAACCAAAGAAAAATAATACCACATGCCCACATTAATTTTCATTTTTAATTTTTCTCTTTGCTTACTGAGCTGATGAAACTGTAATTAATTTATAATTTATTTTCTATTTTAAAATGCTACTGTATCATAAACACTCTTGACAATGAAAACAATTTAAATGTTTTAAAAAGTACTAAGGTTAACCTTTTAGTTTGCATTCCAGGAAAAATAATTGTTCAGCCATTAGCTATAGCAAAAAGTTAATATAACTGCCAAGAATTATTAGAAGAAAAATGTCTGTGCCACACTAAGAGCAAATAAATAAATAAATGCAGTCAATTCAGAGTAAATGAAAACATATTGACCTCATTTCCAAGTGACTGTAAAAGCTGCATGAAGACCTGCTGGTATAAATTATGTATTTCCTCTGTCAGCAGAGAGACAGGAATGAGTGGTTGGTGACCAAAATTCCCCTGATGATTATCTTTATTTTTTCTTCTGGCTCTTCAGTGAACTGGAAAAAGTTAACAGTATTGCATTATCAGCATCAGATTTAGGATCCTGGATTTCTAATGAGCTGGATGCCTCCAGAAGAGAAAATTGCTCATAAAGAACAGCAATGCAGGACCAGGGGAGAAAGGAAGAGGCCTGGTTTCTGCCTTCTACTTTCAGTAACACAATGATAATCAGAGAAAACATTATTGGGGATACAGACGTGTCCTTAATACCAGTTGGAAAGTATAATTGATTCATTCAACTTGCAGAATTTAATCTGCAAGCAAATGACCTGAAGGAGACAATAAGTTCCTAACTTCTGTGAGGTCACTTAGGATTCTAAAGAACTCCACCCCTATGACATACTGGTGAAAATTTCAAAAATCACAAGTCAGAGCTGAACACTAAGCCCAGTTAAATGCCCGTATCCATTTGTGGTTTTTTTTTTTTCTAATGATACTCTTCTGATTATTTTCTCAGCCTTGAGATTGTGCTGAATTCTCATACTCATTCCTTTATCTATGCTCCCATTTTATGGAATAGTGTGTAGCACATGAGTAGCTGGGACCTAGAAGAAAATTTAAAAGAACCCACCAAACATCCCAACATGGATTGGGGAGATTATTCTTCATGTTCTCATGCAGCTAAAAATTCAGCAAGAGCTGCAGCAGGCCTAAGACAAGAAGGTTTAGAGAGGAAGACATATGAGCAGTGAGTGAGGTTACTTGGCTTGTTCATCCTGGAGAAGAGAAAGCTGAGGGGAGTACTCAGCACAGCCTGCAGCTTCCTCAAGAGGACAAGAGCAGGGACAGCACCAACTTCTTCTCTCTGGTGATCCATGACAGGATCCAGGGGTACAGCACACATCTGTGTCAGAGTGCTATAGGCTGGATATTAGGGGAAAGGGCCTTCCACCCAGAGTACGGTTGAATACTGGAACAGGCTCCCTAGGGAAGTGATCACAGCACCAACCTGACAGAGCTTAAGAGTTTGTACAGTGCTCTCAGACACGTGGTGGGATTCTTGGGTTGTCCCCTGCAGTGCCAGGAGATGGACTTGATGAATCTTGTGAGTTCCTTCCAACTCAGTGTATTCTATGACTCTATGAGTCTGTGATTTATATTCCTCCCTTCAGCCCTCCTCAAGTGCTCTGCTGCTCCTAGGATAAGTATCCTCTGCCAAACCTTCAAGCCTCATGCTCAGTAAAACATTGAATTGGCTTGATGTTGTTGTCACTGATTTCCTTCACCAGCTTTTGACTTCAGAGAAAAGTTCACTGATCTGAAACAGCTTTAGAGTGGTGCTGCAGGGTAACAATTTGCCAGCATACTCACATTAGAGGGTGCTTGCTCTTGCGTGTTTGAAGTGATGTTTTTTTAAACAGCTGCATGTTATAGACTCTGGTTTGCTAATTGCATAGACTGCAGTCACTGACTTCAAAACCAAAAAGCACAGAGTAGTAGTGTTTGAACTTCTCAGTGCCACGCCTCTCTGAAAGTGGCTGGTCACACACCAAACAGTACCTGGCCTGGGGTCTCCTCTGTACTCCAGGCAGTGTCCCAGAAGTCCTAACACATGCTGTTGTGCATGTTCACTCTATTTTGCATTATTTGGGTTCTAAGCGCAGCAATAATGGAAGGGCTGTGTTGCAGTCTTGTAAAAGACTTGTGTTTCATAATAGAAATCTGAAGATACAAGTTGTGTGCTGTAGAGAAAGGAAGAAAATATAAAAAAGTGCTTGTGGACATAAAAGTTGCTGCAATGACGTGGAGGATTGTTAAGGAGAAAGGGAGACAAAACTACCTTTCATCTTCTGTTTATTGGCACAAGCCCCCGAAACAAACTATTTATAGGATGCAAGCTTTGTTTTAGATGGAATTGAGTTTTTCACTAGAAGACACTAGCAACATTTATGACATTTATGCAACCTGTAGGATGAGAACTGTGATCTAAGCTGTCTGGCAGGGTAAAAATCTCTTTCATTTCAGCAATGCAGTCATTCTTTGAGTTGGGTTTATATAAAGGTTATCTTATTTTTATTTCACTTATATGAAATGAAAACAACAGGGAAAAGACAGAGAAAGGATAGTCTTTTATTCTGCCGCTAGCAAAACAATTGCTGGCAGAACCTTAGCTGTAGTAAACTGCCCATCTATCTGGTTTAGTACATGATCTACTCAGTACCCTAGAGCTTAATCTAATATTCTTAACATTAAATTAACTTAGAATGTGAAATTAAAAGAGAGAGAAAATATGCAGTTATAGTGACAGAAAACAGATCTTAATGATTTCATACTTCTGGCTTCAAAGTAATCAGTGTAAAACTTAAAAAAAATTAAATATTGTTGAGACTAGTTAATAACTTTAAGGAAATTATTAATATTTGATTTACTTTTTAATCTTTCATTCCTGAGAACATCTGTCTTTCTGAACATGACAGTGCAAAAGACCAGTTTTACATTGAGCATGCCTACTGTAAATTGATTGTAGGAAATGGGTGTGACTTCATTGTGGGAATCAAGGAACTTCATCATGACTATTGGGCTATGCTTGCATATTTTGAGAGGAATAAAAATTCAGGAGATTATGCAATCCTTGGCACACCTAAATGCACATTTCTTTGTGTCAAGTCACATCCAGCTGTACAACTGTCACCAGAATGCTAGAAAGAATAAATTTTTTTAACACCATAGTTTCAGTATTAGAAAATAGGTATTGTTTTATGTCAGTGCAATGTGTGTGGGGAATTGCTCCTCCTGTCATACACATGCATGGAAAGTTCAGAAGGTGTCATTTAACTATACAGACCTTATAAATTGATCTACATTCCCAGAATTGTCCTCCCCCTTCTCAGAAATCACTTGTGTGTGCAAATCTGTACACTTTATATGTGGGCCCACACATACAATTTGGAAAAAGGTTTCAAGAGGGTGTGTGGTGACCACTTGGAGAATAGCCCCCTCTGCACTTTATTGTTTCACAGTCCCAAGCCACCTGAGAACATGACTCAACAGCTGGCTCCTGTCTTGCTGTCTTGGTTGAGTAACTTGTCTTCTTGGCAAGGAAATATTTTTAAGGTTTGTGAATCTTTAAACAATGGGTCTCAGTTTCTCTTGTCACTAATAAGGTCATGCAAAAAAAAAGCCTTTTGTGTATTTGGGTAATATCCTCTGTGCCTCTGCTCTTCACTCCTCTATTCTGTTTTCATGAGAACCTACCCTGGAGTCCTTTGTCCAGATCTGGAGTTCTCAGGAGAAAAAAGACATGGACCTGCTGAGGATGGTCCAGAGAAGGGGCACAGAAGTGATCAGATGAACTAAAAACCTCTCCAATGAAGACAGACTGAGAGAATTGGGACTGCTCAGGCTGGAGAATGTTCCAGTTGTTGCAAACTTTCAATACCTAAAGGCATCTTATAAGAAAAATGGGGACAGACTCCTTTGTAGGGTCTGTAGTTATAGGACAAATGTTAAATATTTTAAACCAAAAGAGGTAGATTTAGACTAGATATAATTTTTTTTTTTTTTTTTCCAAACCAGGGTGAGACACTGGATAAGTTTGTCCAGAGCAGCTGTAGATCTGCCAACCCTGTAAACATTCAAGGTCAATTTAGACAGAACTTTGAGCAACCTGATCTAGCAGAAGATATTCCTGCTTATTGCAGGGGATTTGGACTAGGTGACCTTCAAAGATCTATTCCCAAACCATTCTTTTCTTTGATTTCATTATAGATCAAACAATATGGAACCTTGCCCATTTTCTTAATATAGGAAAGAAAGAGAAGAGGTTCCAACACACGAAAGTACAGCAAAGTCCTTTGAAGGTCTGGGAGCTGAGGCTTCCACAGAGAAGCATCCTAGAGACACATGAGGTTTGTGAGCTCATCAGAAGAATAGAGGTAAATATAGTGGTTTCTCAGTTTCACAACATAGATTGAAGAGCTGAGAAATGAAAGCAGAGTGAATATGAAGCTTTTAATTTAGATGTTACCTGTTGCACAGTTTAGAGTCAGAAAGCTCAGAAATTGTGGCATGATTCCCACCTCAGTCATTTGGAATATGAAGAAAACATACCTGAAGGTTTCTGAGCCTCAAGTCACATTAAGAACCCAAAAAAAGTTTACAATTGCTTTCTCTGATTGGAAACTTGGCTCCAGATTGAAATCTAAGTCATTTCCATGTGATAAAAAAGATAAAAGATGAATCTCCATTGCTAAACATAAAGCACTACACCAAAATCAAGTAGGTTCAAATTTAATTACAGCTTCTCAAGACTTATAATAAACACTGATTAACAAGCTTCTCAAAGTAACCACACCACAACAATTATTGTTCTATTTAATACAGAAGTGAGAGATCAGGTTATAGTCTTCAAGTATTTCAAAGTTTTAAGAGATGAAAACTAAATACCTGTGTTTCTTATCTACTTACAATATTTCTGTACTCTTTCACAACAAATTCAGTTATTTTTAAACACTGACTTTAAACCAGAACTCTCATAAGACATTTTATATATGATTGGAAGAAAATTTCTGAGATTTAGTTATTATTTGCTAGAATCAAAATAACAAAAAGTAGATATTGCCTTACTCGGATTTCTTGCTAAAACCCTGTGTTTGAGTGCAGCTAAAAAGCTTCGCATTCCTTTCTTTGTACCAAAAACTGGTGAATGTAGTCAGCACCACATGTCCACCTCAGCTCATAAATTACTTACTCATTAAAGTTATAGCAATTTGCAGAGATGTATATTTGTTTGTTAATAATGAAATCAAATAACTATTTAAAACACAGAGATCAAGCTTTATTTTTACATAATGAAGAAAAGAGTATGTTTTATTTTATCAGACTTTGTTAAACATTTTTATTTACTGTGATTAATGCACATTTGCAAGTTGTTCAAGTAAAACCAAATGCTCAATTTTAAGAAAACTTATCAATTAAAACAAGTGACATAAGTGTTTTGCATTCTTAAATCTGATCTTTAAATAACACTTATTCCTTACATTAGTAGATGACTGCATAAGCAAAAAACCCAACAATTTAAAAAGAGAAAAAAATTGTATTCTAAAATGGAACATTAAGTCTGGAAATTGTGAAACATATATTTAATGAGAGGTAAGTACTGAAAAATTAAAAGTCAGCTGACATGCCCCTAAGCAACTGACCTAGAGATATATTTACAGGCTTCATCGATTTGCCAAGCCTGTGGGATGACTGAATCATAAAATCACCTTAGTATAAGGAGGGGATCACAAAGTCACTGCCTGATGTTGTGAGGACCCTGTGAGCTGGCAATGTCTAGCCAAGCAATAAAATAAGACTTTCTTTTTTTGAATAATGATTACATGGAAGGTATTCTGTGTCAACAAGGCATGAACACCACTCATGCAAAGAAAAAACGTTAGTGAATTGTCCTGACATTCACCTACCAGGAGCTGACTAGGTGAATTCCCACCAACTCCAGCAGAGTTTTATATGTCTTGTTCAAAGGCACAAGTTCTAGACAAAAAAACTTTTTCTGAGCCAAAATGGGAGTGAATGAAGAAAGAAGAAGAGGAGATAGTCTGTTGCATTAACTACTTTGAAAAGTGTCTTCTGTTGGAAAGTCCAAATAGAAACAAACTGGTTAGTTATGTCTTGATCAAATGCAACAGTAAATATTACTGGGTGATCAATTTATATCTGGTGGAAGTGTCAGTTTCCCTTTAGTATCATCTAGTACCTCCAGAATAATAACAGAATTCTTTGGCTAGTTAAAGAATTACTTTAAAGAATAAAATTAGTCCAAGAACTTGCCAGAAAGATACTATATTTTAATGTGCCTTCAGTTTCCTCCTTATGCCCCCAATCACTTGTGTATGTTTCCATAGTTCTCAAGGATTCTAAGATGAGACATTATAAACCAGAATCAAAGTGTTGGCAAAGCCATTCTGACATGAAATGTTTACACACACCAGTCAGAAATGATCTTTGTTATTAGGTAAGACATAGGGTCATAGCTAAAATGAACTCACTCACACCAGAATCAACAGTTCCATTTTTGAGGAATGATCTGAGACCTTTTATTGATGGAAGTGATCAAGAAAGAGAAGGGAGAAAGCACAAATAAAGAAATAATACTGTATTTTGAAATACAATTACCTGACAATTGGATCATTAACGTGGTGTTGTGGTTAGAACGACAGGTGTCTGCTAAGGAAGGCAGGAGCCTCCCTTGGAATGGAAAATTTAAACTCCCTCCCTCTGAATAATTACAACTTTGAAATTAATTCTCAGGCAAAGATATGGGAATAAGAATAAGAATTCTTTATTAGGGGAACTAAAATAAACAATAAAACCAAAAACACATGTAGTATAACAAAAGAGAAAAAAACAAAAAAAATAAACAAACAAACCCACTGAAAGAGTCAATCCAACCTGACACCCTGTGGGTCAGGGTGTTGGTGGCAGTGCCATTCAATGGTGGCTGCAGTCCCAGTGGCAGATGTGGCTCTGTTGAAGTGATGCTCCTGGAGAAATAGTGGAGTTTTTTGCTGTATGTCCAGTGGTGATAGATGGGCCTGGACTTCCTCTGAGAATCCAGTGGAAAAGTCTGCTTGGTGTTCCTACTCCCAGATTTTTATCCAGGTAGGAGTACTTGGCTCCTCCCCCTGGCTGGAGCATCTCCCAGTGGGATGATGGAATTCTATCAGTGAGACTCACTGGCCCATTAGCAGAAGATCTCTCCCTGGAGGGAGTCTGGGTTGTGGAAGAGATAAGAAAACTGCCCCAGCAGGTTTATTGACAGTTGGCCATAGACAGACAATTACACCCACACCCCCACACCCCCACTCCAGTTTCAACAGATGGTGATAGAATACACAGTTTTGGTTACATTATGCACTGCAACCCATTACATATGGGCATCATTTAGTGGACACGGTACTTTGTAAAGGTTTGACTTGATGAACTTGGAGGTCTTTTCCAATCTTAATGTATCTGAGAATCTATGATTACAGTTATTAATTGATTTATGCAACTAAACTACAGTTGGTGTCAGAGTTTGAAATATTCATCCTAAAGGAAGGAAAGGAAGTGAAGGTTACAAGCACATCTCAGTGACTTCACTCTGTGTTTGCAAAGATGAAAAGTCATGTGGATTTGCGAGAGATGTCCAAACACAAATGGGTGGAGATAAAAAGAGAAGCTGAAGTTTTTCAATGCCAAATCCAGAAATAAACTGACACTATGTCAAATACTTAAAGAATATCCCCAAGAGTATGTCAAAACAAAAGCAAATGAAGTGCTAAAAAAGAAAAGTGAAGCGGAAAAGAAGAAAAAATTCTGTCTGCCTCAGTGGTAGAACTAAATAATCCCTTATAAAAAATAGTGTATTAATTGGAAAGCAAAATTCTGATCTCACAGTTAAGGGGTTTGGAGAGGGGAAATAATATCTATGGTTCAATTCATGAATGTGAGGGAAGAAATCTCACGCTTTGATGTGCCTTAGGCACAGAACTCACAGTGCAAGTGGGAACAATACCTGAAAAAGTTTCACCACTTTATTTTGCCTTCACTAAGTATTGGATTACATGCTGCTGGCTTGTTCCGTTTCTCCTGTTGACACTGCTCTAGACATGTGTATATAAGTAATTAAAACTGTTCCAGGGCCTGGGTAGGGATTTGGCTGTGTTTGAAGAAAAGGATGTTTTTGCATGTTTTTAAGCTCAGCTTCATGTCATGGCTGCACTTGCTCTAAATAGTACTAGAAAGGTCTCTGGACATTCACATGTTATTTAGATTATGCTAGTATGTTTGTATGATCTAATATTCCCAGGGACACCAACTGAAACAGGGAATGACACTTAAACATAAGAAAAAAACTTCTACTGTGAAAGTGCACAAGCACTGGAAAAGTTTTGGCAAAGAGATTTCATTGTCCCTATTATTCAAATAGTTAAAAACATGATTGGACATTGTCTTGGGCAGCCTGCTCTAGTTGCTTTGGATAAGGGATATGGTACTTCATAACTTTTACAGAATCATTTGGTTTGGTTTGGAAGGGACCTTAAAGATGATTTCATTCCAACAACCTTCATAGACACCTTCCACTAAACCAGTTTCTCCAAACCCCACCCAGTTTGGCGTTGAACATTTCCAGGGATGCAGGATCCATAACTTCTCTGGGAAACCTGCTCCAGTGCCTGATTGTTGCATGCTTTGCAAATAAACAACTTTCCCTTATGCAAATTTATCACCTGCTGTGGATGAAGTGTAAACTTGTGCTTTCCTTCATTTACTCAAGTGAGGGTGATTGTTCACTTTCACAAAAAAGTTTAAAGAAGAAAGACACAATTTAATAGCAGCCACAAAAATTATTCCTCTAGGGCCTTAAAAAAATCAGAATTTAATTTGAAGCAGCAGCACCAATAAAAAAAAAAATAAAAAAGGATATTTGTTACTTTGGCAGCTGTGAGGCTCAATTATTAGATGAGTAACCAGATGAAATGAACTGAGAATGGTCAAACCCAATAAACACCCATTGTGAAGACAAATATGAGATGAACTGCTGCTGCTGTCAGCACTTGGAGATGCATGGAATTATTAATAATATTTTAGTGGGACAGGTCATACCTCAACAAGTTAAATCAATAACAGCAGCAAAATCACTGCTGAGCCTAATTTGTAGTAGAAGACTGTCATACCTGACCTTGTCTGTCTCTTAATAAGCATGCCATCATTAACAGAATACCTAATGAAGGATAAAAGGCATTATTTCAGCCTTAGAAACTGGCTTGCAAATTGAAACCTCATCAGGTAAATTCACAGATTGGAGAGAAAAATTATTAAATGTTCTTGGCTTTTTTTTATTCTGTTACTACCAACACTGCACAGATGTTGAGCTGTGAGTAAACCATGATACCTAGAAATTAGGTGAAATTATTCACGGCTATATTGTATACTCATTATTTCCAGAGGATTGAAGTTGCTCTGTGCATTAGAAAGATGAAGTCAAGTTTTGCTCAGGTGAAGTCAAGTTTTGCTCAGTCCCTGTCACTACCCACTCAGATTCATGATTTATGTTACACTATTAACCCACCCCAAAAGTGTTTTCCTTGTTTGTTTGGGATTTTATTTGTTGATTTCATTTGTGTGTGTGTGTGGGGGGGGGGGGGGGGGGGAGGGTATTTGTTTTATTTTAAATTCCCTTACAGGAATTACATTATTGATTAATTTGAGCCATAGTTTGCTGATACCAGAGTAAAAGACTAGGTCCTGTATGCATGATGAACAATTTTCATGCAGGAAAATCTACAGAATCTGCATGATATGCCTCCTATAGAAAGAAAAAAGAAAAGAAAAAGAAAAAGAAAAAGAAAAAGAAAAAGAAAAAGAAAAAG
>CM031858.1:147641620-147748131 GCA_018697195.1 Certhia americana | reverse complement strand
TCTTCCCAAGATATAAACTTTGTGCTTTTCCACCTTGAACTCTCTCAACTGCCTTCCATTGGAAGGCAGTGGAAATTGAACTGCTAATTTCAATTCTTCTCTAAGTGCTCCTGCCTTGCTGTATAGCTTCCTGCCACATATGCACACAATTAGGACCTACCAAGCAATAAACAGACAATAGTAATTTTCTTTTCCTACTCTCATTCATGTGGAATCATTTCATCCAGGGAGAGGGTCCACTGTGATTAACAGATTCTTGGAGACAGTGAAGTGACTTGATAGACACTGGAAGCAAAATATCAAAATGGAGGCACAGATAAGCTGAGGAGTTATCAATGAGAAGGAAGGACTTTCCCTTTCACAGAACACAGGTTTTCCTGTTGCTTACCAGCTGTTCCTTGTGACAGCCCACTCTCTAGAGACTTGGACAAAATACTGGAGAAATGATTATTCCTCAAGGCAACACACCAGAAGATTATTAAGCGTCCCATGGGTTAAACCACTTAAGATAGAAGTATGTTGACTACAATGCTTTTTTCCTGGGAGGTGTTTTCTGGAACTGACCAGGTTTTATAAGATGTTTCAGTGATATGGAGAGGATTTAGGTACATTAAATTTATCCCCTGTTGAGTACCTGCAGGCAGCATATGACTGGAGTACATGGTTTCAGCTTTTATCTTGAGCTCAGTGCCTGTGAATGGGATCTACCACCCTCTCACTGTGAATTTGCTTTAGGGCATTTACTGGCCTGCATGCCTTGATGGTGTCTCTTTAAATAAAATAATTTATTAGAAGTGGATGCAAGGAAAACAAAACAAGTTTTATTAGGACAGAACATTGTGCTGCAAGACCAGCAGTAAAAGGGGCTTAATGAGCTGATCAAGCTCAAGGGATAAATTTGTCAATGATCTCTGATTGGGGAACAGCAAAAAAAGTGATACAGGGTACTAAATCACTTTTTGATGGTGAAAAAAAGGAAAAGGAGCAAAACAGGAAATAAAGGTATGCTGGGTATAACTCATCTAAACCTATTTTTTATGTTGTGGTCAGCTAAATAGCACTGTACTCTTAATCTTGGTCAGGCCTTCATAGATAAAGTATGGATTTATTGTAAAAAAAAAGAAAATATCTTCTGTTTCAATGGGAATAAAATGTCTTGCTTATATCCTCCTTTGTTTTATTTGGCAATCCTCTCCAGCTGTCTAGCAACCTGCATACATGTTAACATGCATAGCACTTAATAAAAAGATACTTGCTTTAATGCAGTCTTTTTCATGACCTGCTGCAGCTAAACAGAAAATACATTGTTCTTAAGTCTTTGACAGTGGAAATAAATTTAGTGCATAGTTTTATTTTTATCCTTATTTTTGAACTGTCTTTTCCTGGCAAAATTGCTATGAAATGCAGGTCTTATATGTGTCTATTCTGACTTCATTTTTTTTTTTTAATGGGCAGATGCAGCAATGAACTTCAAAGATTCTAAAGCAATTTTGTTTTCTTCTCTGGGTGTAGCCAGAGCCTCAGACTGTTTTGGTTTTTTTCATGGTTCAGCAGAGCTGCAAAAAATGCTACATTTATAAGTAAATTTTTAATGAGCAAAATGTCAGGAATTTCAAACCTTTTAGTTTTGTTTTCTTCTGTTTTCATTTAATGATTATTAAAGGAGTCTTGAGCACTATAGAATGTGCATAGGATAATAAAAGAACTTAATGAGGTGGAACTGAACCCCAGAGATATTTGAAAATTGCCACATCGCTGTAAGCTGCAGCACAAACACCTCAGAGAGCTGAGGTAAGGGAAAGGCAATGATAATTTCCATCATCATTGTCTTCACCTCCAACTTGCAGTGGTGATAGGGCAGATGTGCCATCATGATGTTTGCAGCCCATTAGCAACAGGTACCACAACAGGTATCATTCCTACAGAATGGGTAACTTGGGAGGCATAGTTGCCTTCAAAACGTCTCCCACCTGGGAATGATAGTTATTTTTTCTTCAAAATGTCATGAAAGCTTCCTGCCTTGTAGTTCAACAAGGCAGATGTGGAGCTGCAGTAAATTCAGAAGGCTTGACGGTGCAGACAAAATAGGTCCAGGAATGAGAAGCTTGGTGCTAGAAGATTGAAGGAAGAAGGAACTTCTCTTGGTTCCACTCACTGTAAGACCTGTGAAACAGCTCAGAAGGAGATAGCACAAAATTCCCCTCCTGTTGCCACCTGCCCCTGAGGCAGGGTAGCTGAAATCTTTGTTAGTAAGTCCCTTGGGGTGGATCAGAGTGAAATGACACTGAATGACTGGTATGAGACAGATTGATTTTCAAACAATGTAATTGTAGTGGAGATAGTGGAGAGGAAAGTAAGCATGTGGCTGGTTTGTTTTGTTTTGTTTTTATTTTACATAAAGTATAAAAATATCATGAAGAAAAATATATTAAAAAAAAAAAAAAAAAAAGAGAGAGAGAAAGAACAAGAGTATGTAGTGGAAAGGAAATGCATCACCACCTGAAGATCCAGAGATTTGATTTTTGTAATTTTGATGTCCATGAGTGAAGTAAAGGTCACAGTCTTAATTTGTTGGGGAAGAGCCCAGGAATCAAAGAGTTTGTTGTGTTATATAAATGAAAATTGTCACGAGAACAACTAGATCCATCCCCAAGGAGGAAATTATTTGTGTCTAATGCAACACTATGAGGAACGTGCAGTGTTCTGATGGAGAGTCAGGGGGCACATTGGGATCTTTGATGATCTTGATCCTCCTGTATTCTCTTGCCTGTTCCTTGACCCCAATTCTATATTTGTGCCATGTGATGTGTCATGGACCTGAACAGGAAAATTTGCTCCAGGGATGTGGTGCCTTACCTTTTTATAGCCACCTACCCATTCCAGGCATGCTCTTTTCTAGCTTGCCTATGTGAATGGCCACCAATGTTTAAGGCTTAAAATAAATTAATTCCTCACTGCCCAGGCTTCTAAAATTCCTTTCCCCTTCTCCTTCCTAATCTTTTTCCCCTTCCCTCTTACTTTTTCTTTTTTTTTTCCAAAACTGAACCTGAAAACTGAGACTGCTCTGATTTACTTACTGAGATTTTGACCTTTTATTGTATTTCTGTGTATGTGATAAATACCTGTAACACTGAAGGGTTGATAATTCAAGGCATGGTAGATCTAAATAAATTCAATTTTTATTCATACACAGTGGCTTACACCAGTGACAGATCTATTTTTTATTTTTTTTCTGTCAGGGATGTTTATAGAAAATTTTGTGCACACACACCTGTAAAACACAACAGAGAATTAGTAGAGCAATGTTATGCAAAAGATATTGTACCCAAAAAGAACTACCATTAGAGCACATCTTTGTAAGGCAAATACTTCACAACTACTTCCTGATCAAATTCATGGAACTGTCAGTGTTGGGACCTTTTAATTTTCTCAGATGTTTCTCTTGTCACATTTAGCCAAAGTTGACAGAGACCTGTGTGACACAGGTGATATTATGAATAAGCAGTAAAATTGATCCTATATATTCCTCTGTAGTGCAGACCATTCCCAGATCTTATGTTTTAGCTGTTTGTGAATGTATATCCCTTAAGAAACTGCAGCCATCTGAACCAAAACTGAATTAAACACAAGCATCAAAAAAATCCCATATTTCATTTGTCTTGCCGCTCTCAAGGATTTAGTAGTGTTCATGGAAGAAGTGAATTTTGACACAGAACTTGAAGGCCAGAGGCATCTAACAACCTAGAATTCTGTACTGCTGTACGAAAGGTCCCATACATATGCTTGGAACAAGATCAGGCTAGTTTTTCTAGATCAGTAGGTAAGTGCTCATGACAATTCATCTTAAGGGTGCTTTGATGAGATGCTTTCCAAGGTTTGCCTTTCAAAATTCAGTGAATTATTCATGAATTCAACAGGTTGATTCCATCTCTACGAAAAATTGATGACCTCTTTATTCACTTCTTTGCTACTGTCAGACTCCTCAGGGCTCAACAACTGTCTTATTAAAATGTCATTCCAACTAGTGTGTACCATGGAATATAAACTTTCCTGGAGCTAAGAAATGAGCTAAATCACATTTTGATTTTTCCAGTATTATTGGCTATTGTGTCAATTAAAATAGATCTGTCACGCCGGTATTAAAGTTCGTGTATAGTTTTGCTGCAATCTCTGAGACAATTGCTAAAATAAACACCTAAAGTTTAACATGATTAAGTTTTAATTTCTCTGTGATACAGAAATCAGAAAGCTTTAATTATAGGGAGAAAAGATTTTTAGGTATCTATTCCAAGTTGTTAAATACTGGGCTTGTCTCATGTGTCATAGTTAGACAGAAATCTGTCTTACTTAATGAAAATTATCTTCCTTTAATGGTTGTTTTATGAAAAGGATAAACTTCAAAATATCCAGAAAGTACAGAACTTACTTGCCCAGATTATATAAGAGAATCACCCCAGTGTGGAGAAAAGAAGTGGAAAGAAAATTATATTTACAAAAAATCTTATTTCAGACTAAACTTGCTAATATTCAAAATATGATTTTGTGAGTTTGAAACCTCATTTGACCTATTTCCTCTCCATCTTTCCTGCCTGTGCACAATTCTCACAAGTTGTTGTCATTCTTGATAAATAAAACTGGTGATTAAAGTGTCACACTCTAGTAACTGCTGGAACTTAAACCTCTCATCTGCATGAGAATAAAGCATGGAAAACATAATTTATCACATTCTCAATTCTACTCATTAATTCAGGGTTGTGTGGGTTTTGGGTTTGGTTTGGGTTTTTTTGTGTGTGTGCTTTGTTTTTTTTAATTATATAAAACAAATCATACACAAAAAAAGAAAAAGAATGAGGGCTTTAATTTTCTTCTGTAACAGCTTAGCAAATTCAGATTCTAGTTGGGAAGTGATAAGGGTTTCCTGTACAGGTTCCCTGCTGTAAGGAGAACAAAACAGAGACTTGTGAGACAACAGATCCACATGACACTCTGGAGAGAACTTATGGAGATAAAAACACGTTTCTATTTACTGTGAAAAAATAATGTTCCAAAAGATCTAATTTCCAGACAAGATCACTTCTGTGGAGCATGAATATGAGAAAAATGCCTCAGGCACCAAATCAGATTTGAGCTCAGGGTTTGTGCTTCTAATTTGCGGTCACATAGTGTTCACACTTTGCCACTCTCCAGCTCACTGTTGCTCAAATGCTATGATTGAAATAGTCCTCATTTCTTCATTACTCAGACTACCAGTCTGAGCCCTTCACAGTGCCAGCTAGCACTTCAATAGCCAGTATGTAAAAAGATGCAGGTCATCTTTTAGATTGGTCAGGTAGGTTTAGATCTGATAGTAGGAAAAATTTCTTCACTTAAAGAGTTTACAAGCATTGGAACAGGCTGTCTGGGAAAGCGGTGGAGTCACCATCCCTGGAAGGCTTAAAAAATGTATGGATATGGCATTTGAGGATATGATTAAGTGAGCATGGTGGTAGTGCAGGTTTGACAGTTGCATTTGACAATTATAGAGATGTTTTCTAACCCTAATATTTATATGGATTCTAGATTCTGTAACCTGACTGAGAAATGCACTATATGCAAAGTCTTGGTTGATAAGTATTTGAACTCCAAATCTAAAATCATGAGCTCCACACACACTTTGTAATAGTCACAGCACATAATCGTTGGAGATCAGGATCTGGCACCTGGGGTTTATGTGAAGTGAGTTATGTTTCAGGTGCCTGTCCTCATGCAACTTTTGAGATGCTATGTGACACTGTGTCCTTGAGCCTGAAGTTGCAAAATCATAGCTGCTAATTTACTCTTCCTCAGCTAAAGCAGTAATAGTCCTTCAATTCATCTGCAATCAGTTATCCACAGATGATAAATCTTAGATTAAAAAAAGAAAAAAAAAGGAAAATACTTTTCTCTATGTATTTTTAAGTGAGCCACATAAATAACATGCTAACAGCAGAAATCAGGCTTGAAGATATAATAACATACTGTATGGACAAAAAGAAGCCAAGCAGCATGACCCACAAAGGGATTGGATTACTAGAACTAAACTTTACAGCCGTGTCATTCAGCTGCTCCTTCAGCCCCACCTGTGGGTATTTTTTTTCCCCACTGCTTTCACACTGGGTTGCTTTCAACACTTTTCAACAGAGAAAACTAAAAATTGATGGTCTAATGTTGCTTGGAGAACCCATTAGAGTGCATCTTTCAAATGCCCAGCTACTGAATCAGACATCATAAAATGAAAGAGAAAGGCAATATTTCAATTTCCATTCTTTTCTTGACATTTTTTTTTATGTAACACCTTCATGGCTTGCTAAAGATTTCTTGTGCAGTGAAATACTGTTTTTCTCTGATACTTTTCCTGTTTCTGTACATGTGTATTTTACTGAGCCTTAAATTAATTTTCCAAAGGCAACTAGCACCATTTAGTAGACCACACAGACAATTCAGGAGACTAGTAATTCTGGGTTCATAAAGAAACATCCAAAATCAATTGGGGACTGCATAAAATATCCATGCTTAGCCAGATTCTATTAACATCTGATAAACCAGAGCTGTCTGCTGTCCTCTTTAATTCAGAGTGATTGTTTTGCCATGAGCAGCATGATTACAGAACAGTCCCAGCGGCAAGGTAGTATTTCTATTAATATTAGGAAATACTGTAGAGAAGTTTGTCTTATTAGGTCTTATATTATTGCCTGCTTGTTTGGGAGCTCTGAGACATTTCTGAACAGCAGCTGGAGGATCAAGTTGAATAGTGGAAGTTAATTCTGAGTCATTGAAGGTTTATTTTTGGAAAAAAACCCCCACCTGTTTCTTGTAACTAGTTAACGTAAGCAGAGTTGCGCTGCACTCAGTGGGACTGCATTGATTTGCCTCATCTGAGGACACAGCTTCTGTGTTACACTGAACTAAAACAACACATAAAACCCAACAAAAAGGCAGACTTGTGGGGGTTTGTTTCCATTTATTATGAGTTGGATTTGTTTGTTTCTTTTATCCACTACAGCTGCTAAAATTATTGTTATTTCAGCAGCTCAACATTAAGTATTCACCTACTAGAGAAATCACTGTCCAGTCAGTGACATATGAAACCTTCCAGAGTTTTAGGATGACAGATTGCTCCATAAACTATGCCAGAGATCAAGGAGTGGGCACTGCATGCAAAATCATGCCAGCCACTGAAATTAAATGGCATTTTCTCTTGTCTTTCTACGTCGGCATCATAAAAGGTCTCCAGGAAAGACACTTGATGATTGACAGTAAGACTTCATATGTTGTGTACAGCACGTGTATTGATGACCTTCATCTGTTCTATTAAAAGAGCAAAGTCATTATCTCCTTCGAAAGGCAAGGGTGATATATAAAATCTCATTTTGCACTGAGATACCACACGCCTCAGAAGAGGTATCTTTTGTGCTGGTCCTTGGAGATGGGACTTGTCTTTCTTTCTCCGTGTTTTAAAGACTACAAAGGGCATTGGGTAGTAACAAAATGCCTTAAAATCCATTAAGGATTCTTCCTTTTCTCTGATAAAATTAGAGGCTTTAGGAAAGCTGATATTTTGATATCATTCCAATTTAAATTATGGATGAATCAGCAGGGAAGATTGTCAATAGGTGTCACTTGTCAAAGAGTGGGGAGCAAGCTCTAGACACACCTTCAGAATTTAATAACAAAACTTCTAATTTCCTCTGACAATAGTGGGTAAGGGTGAAGAACTGAAAAACAACAAAGATATTTGCCTATACTGTAAGTGAAGCTGTATCTTTGAGACATGGTATACAGAATTTTAGCACATAAGCAGACACATGTGTGTATGGCCTTTTCTGAGGATATAATTCCGTTTCTGTGCTATGCAAGGTTAGATTCAGCAAACTTCTGGCAGGAGCATCTCTGTGCTTGTCCTTGAAGTTCCAACACAACCCTGATACATTTTTTTGTGCTATGTCTTGTCTCTCTCACTGGAGGAATCTCTGCCCTTGTCTTAAGCTTTCCCTGGATAACCCATTTAATTGGAATTCATGTGACTTATATCCATTCCTTTTTTTTTTCTAGGCAGACACCTTTCTGTATTTTAGGCTAAACAATAAGGCAATTGTGAAAATTCAATAACACTGTATTGTTCAGCAGGTTATCACCCTGATTAGAGGGTAAAGACTTCTCTAAAGCACTCAGTACAAATGTAGTTCAACCCACAACACTTGATGGTCAGTAGTGCCAGGGAGGCCAACCTGTGGAATATTCCAATATTCCACTGCATTCCCCTTAAACACAGAGCCCCATATGAAAGTTGGCAGGAAGATCAGAGGCACAGGATGAGAGAAAAATCAATGTGTTAATTCTACATCTCCTGATTTTATTAAATTTTGCTTTTTCTTTAAGTTAGTTGGTTTTGGGATTTTGGGATTTGTTTTATTGTACTTTGTTTGATTCTTTCTTTCTTTCTTTCTTTCTTTCTTTCTTTCTTTCTTTCTTTCTGGGATACAAAGGTTTAGATTACATAGGTTAAGGGGAATGATATCTTAGTCTAGCATTTGAACCCATGATGATAGAAGACTGTCAGAGAACACTGGGTAGAGCTGAATATATGTTAAAATGTATATTATAATTTTAATAGTGTAAATATCCTATGCTACATGTTATATAATATGTAATAATACTAATATAATGCTGTTTTATAAATTATATTATTGTATAACATTACATAATATATATTAAATAGAAACATATGTAAAAGATAAAATGTATGTATATAGTATTTTTCTACAAAAGACACATAATTAAAATAAAGACAATTACCTTAACTGTCACTATATATTTCTGGTAAACAAGTTTAATCTCCTTCTGTAGTTTAGAACTAGGGAAAAATCTTATTATCTCTTTTTTTTTTTTTTTTTTTTTTTTTTTCTTACAGTTCAGAGAAAAGTTTCACTTTTTAAAGAACTGATATTCCACTAGCCCTTAAACTAGACTAGCAACTCTGGCTGCACAAAATGTTCAGTTAATTTAAGGAGTTTCCATCCATTTGCTTGGAAGTTGTTGTAGGTACCCAGTGTGATGTTTCAAAGATCTGTCACGTCGGGGAAATGTTGGGAGCATTTTGAGTTCATCCTGTTTGATGGGAAGCACGTACTCTGTTTGACCCCTGCCACACAAAAAGATCTGGGTTATTTCTAGAACAATACCCAAATCATGACCTCCTGACCAGGTTCCACACCTTTTTCTTCTCTCTAGATCTCCACTTGCCATCAAGAGTCTGCACAATGCAGAAGAAAATGTAATTTAAGGGCTCAGTAACCTGAGGCTAAAAAAGGTTTCTGTACCATCTCTGTGAAAATCCTGTGGGCAGAAGCCTTGCTTAGTGCATTTGAGCAACAGCAGCAATGAAACACAGACATTACCCAGAGGACAGCACAGCTCTGTCTTCATCGTTGTCTAAAAATTATGTGGTACCAAATAACTGCATATTCAGTTTAAATTCATCTTCTTTTCCACATGCAGGTGAGAAGTAGAAGATGTCCTTTGAGACCATGGGGGACAACAGTAAGACAGATGTCATTATATTAAAGAGGAGAGATAGAATAATAACTACTGTGATTGAAAAACATGAGTAAAGAAGAAAAAAATGCTCCCTTTGCTCTTCAGTTTGCTGTTGTTAAGTGATCAGTTGACTTTAGGACAAGGAGATTATTAGTTAAATAGTATTTTCCACAAAGTTTCTTTTCAGCTTCTGTAAATCTGGTTTGTTTGTTTGTTTGTTTGGGGGTTTTGTAGGGGTGTTTTTGTTAGTTTTTTGTTGTTTGGGGTTTTTGGGGTTTTTTTTTCGTTTTTCTTTAATTTCAGGACAGGACAAGTATTTTAACATTCTAGAAGATTTCTAAAGCCAGAAGCCTTTCAGAGGTACTTTCAAGAGTCTGAAAAAAGCAAGATATACATAATTTATGAAAATATTTACTTCTAAGTTACCTTAGGTGTCTTAGAAGGCAGATGCTATGAAAAATTGCAAATCAGAAAAATCTGATTGGTAAGTACCAGGATTGGTATTGCAGAAAAAGCAGAAAAAAACCAGGCAATTTTATGATCCTTCATCTGATGTCTGTTCCTTTATGAATATCTGGTGTATCTGATGTTGACTGATGCTGCTGAAGGCAGGTAATGTATAGAAGATTCCTTTTGAAAAAGTTATGGGTATACTTAATGTGAAATCCTTAAAAAATGGATTTCTGAAAAAGAACCCTTTAGTGTTAGAATGCCCAATGTCATGTCCTACTGTAGGAAATAAGTCCCCAAATTTCCATTTCTTGAATATACATTAGGATTTGATATTTTCTGTTGTCAAGCTCTTGAAGATTGATGTCCAGACAAAATTGATCACGTTACAAGTGAAAATTAAACTGTCTAAATATCATCCCATGAACTGATCATTTTCTGCACAGCTCACTGACCCACTTCAATGCATTTCATGTGTAACTCAGAATTTCGACTTGAAAAATATTCACACGAAAAAAGAATCTAGGCAGAAGTCACAGTGGTGAGTTGTTAGAGCAAGGAGGGTTGAAGTACAGAAACCAAATCTCTGTTTCACAAGAAAGGTTAGTCTAAGAGGCAATCAATTCTAAAAAAGTGCTTTGGATGAGGAATTTTGCAGAAGCAATGATAATACTCCTGCTTCTCTGGGCATTCTGTTAGAACTAAAATATTTCTCTTGATAAGCTCTGATACCTCCACCCTGTTTCTGTATTTAAATTTATAAGAATTGAGGGGCAATGTGAACAGACTTTTCATCAACTGGCATTTATTCAGACACTCTGTTAAAATATGGAATGGAAGGTGTAGGTTCAAAGCAAATATGTTTTGGGGATTTCTCCCTTCTAGGGAAAAAAAGGAAAAAAAAGTTAAAAGAAAAAAAAAACAAAACAAAACTAAATCATGCTCCCTGCATTTTCAATTCACAGACAAACATCCT
The DNA here is from genome assembly GCA_018697195.1 of Certhia americana. Taxonomy (NCBI): domain Eukaryota; kingdom Metazoa; phylum Chordata; class Aves; order Passeriformes; family Certhiidae; genus Certhia; species Certhia americana. The sequence continues at coordinate 147,737,150 of CM031858.1, read as the reverse complement.
GAAAATCAAAACTCAACAAAAACAATAACAATAACAACAACAAAAAACCTAACCCTCAACTCTTTAAAATTTTTACTAGAAAGGTAATTACAAACCCAAGCTGAATAATGAAATACTAAGAAATTTCTCTTATGTTTTTTGCTTCCCTATAGTAGGGATTCTTGTATATATTTGAATGAAATAAAGCAAAAAATAAAATTAGGAAATGAATTTTTTTGTTACAATGCTGTGTACATATGTGTGTATGTTTTTGTGTGGGTTCAATAATGTTTTATTCCTAACAGCAATTCTTTAGTATTGAGGTGCAAAGATTGGTTTACAACAAACTAAATCTTGTGTAGAAAAGACAGGGTACTATCAGTGATAAATGTACCACTTCATGAAGACTCAGGATTGACCTGTAAATCAAATCATGAAGCCCCCTTTCTTTCTGCCCTCCACACAAATTCCAACCCAATCAGGGAAGCTGGATTAAAAGATATCGTTATGTAGTGTGGTCACATAAACTCCTACCACAGGGAGAGACTGGACAAGAAAAGAATAACAAAGGAATAGAAATACAGGGACAAATCTCAGGGCTCTACAATATGTCAGAGAAGCAGGACATGGGGGAAAAGAAGCAGACCCAGTATTTGTGTAGGGGGGAAAAATGTAGACTTAAACAAAAACAAACAAACAAACAAACAAACAAACAACAACAACAACAACAAAAACCAAACAAAAAAAAACCCCCAGCAAAGTAATTTTAAAAAATAATGAAGGAAAAATAGGGAAAATCGAGGAAAAGATTTCAAAGACAAACATGAGAACATATGCCTGGTGTAATATACTGGGCTTGAAAACTAAGCAAATGCAGATGTGGTGGATCAAGGACTTAACAAATAGTATTCAAAAAGAGAGAACTTTATGGAAAATGAAAAGCCAAGGGAAGAGGAGGGAGCTCTATGGAAAAGACAGGAAAAGCACAGGCTCAGATGCTGCCTAGCTACCGATCACCATGAGGACTGAACAGTGTTGATTCTGCTGCTTCTTTATTTTGCTTTCTTAGGTCATTTCTCCCTTCTTTATGGTAACAGCTGCTGGGGTGAAGCCCCAGAGGTGTCAGTGAGAAAGATGCAAGGAGGAAACAACATGCAGGCAGTGGCTGCATCATCACTCCAAAGGACTGAGGAAACAGGTGAGCAGGACAGCTGACAAAACTGGACATGTTTTTCCAAGTTTTATCATTTTCTGCACAAGAACTGGAACAAAATCCAGCATAGCTGGGGGAAAAAGTATTTTCACTGCAAAAAACGGTTTTGGTGTACCTTAACCAAGCTCAGTTCTGGGAGAGAAAAAAAATTCTGTCCTTGAACATACCTTTGCTGAAAAGACATTTAAGGTCTGGAAATATCCAGTACAAAATCACACCTTGAAGTGATGGAGTTTTGATATTTTTGGGGAGTTCTTCTTCTTTTGGTGGGTTTTTTGGTCTCTTTTTTGGGGGGGGGTTGTGTTTTGTTTTTTTTTAATCTGTCACTCAGTTCTCATGAACTCATGGGTTTGGAGCTAGATACTTTGTTCAAATAATATTTGCAAAGGTTGTAATAGGTATTTTGCTACCAAACTAATCTTATTAACATCTTTATTAATTCTGAGTTATGTTCCTAATTAAATTTCTCTTCACTCCAAACCTTGACAGAAGAGAGTACTTATTATTCTCCTGTTCATAAGAAGACACACACAACTGAGTTACTGCTCTTGGACTTCAAACACTGAAAACAGAACATGCATAGAAAATAAGAAAAGAAAAAAAACAGAAAATGCTAGAAATAGATGAAGAAAGGACAATCTTGGATGCAGAAAGAAATCCAAAAAGCCATCACAGAAGGCAGCTTCAGTTGAGGGGTTTTGGTGTTAATTTATGACACCGTATTTAAGGTGATCAGGAGTAGGAAGACTTGGTTTCATACATGTGCCACTCTAAAAACCCTTTACATCATGGTTCAAGCCCTAGTTCTGTGCATACACCTCCACCTTTAAAAGAGAAAATATTTCCCTTTCTGTCAGGATTAATGGATGAATATTTAAGGGAGTTAAATATTCCACAGTTAAGGGAGCCTGATGGCTGAAAAGAAGACACTGCCAGTTGTTAGCTAGACCTCTGTGTGTAGCACTCTGATACCCAGACTGATTGTATCAGGCAAAAGTTATCTTACTTTAAAATATATTTTTTTGTAAATATACAAGAATTCAGAGCTATGCCCTCTATAAATAAAAATGGTCTCTCCATTTTGTAAAATTAGCTGACAAGTAATCCTGTCTCCAACCTCACTTCACTCAGAGCTGTGCAAATCCATCTGTCAAAAGTATTGTCCCCTAAAAACCTAGCAATCTTTGCAAACTCCTGCATCTAAAGAAGAAACATCACTTCACATGGAAGATTTCCATTATGCAAGCAAATGCTCCAGATGGCAAGTGTTCTTCAGTCAAATTAGGAATGTGTACAAGAGGGCTTGTTTATATTTACTTTAAAATAAGTATCATTTAACCTGGACACCCATTCACTGTGACCCTGTTAAATGATTTACTAAACAAAACATTGGAGGCTTGTTTTGTTCTTAAGACTGAAAAAAACTCTTCAGCCCAGGGGAGTACTCCAGCAAATAGATTAATATTCTGTCAGGTCACAGGCTGTTTGCATCATGTCTGAGGCTAAGCCCAGCTGAAGCAGGAATGGTCAAAAATCAATCTTTTTGTGGAGGTTGTAAAATCCAGCAGCTTAGTAATTGTATACACAATTATTCAAAAAGTATATGAAAGTATTTTTCTGCATAAATCCAACATAAATCAGCACAGGATTATTTGCCACTGTCAGTTCTTGGAAAAGGGTGGACAATGTATTTTATGAAACAACAGTGCCTTTGCTTAGATTGCAGAAGAACAAGTCCTTTCCAAGATGGGAATAGAGTCATACACACAGTGCATACATAAAAGGAGGACAGGGCTATCACCTACTGCATGCCAATGTTTCTCCAGTGCTGTCTGTCATAGGCATTTCATTTCAAGGACAAGGACATAACTGAAGAAAGGACACTTCTCTCAGTCACCAATGCAAATTAAACCCCAGATGGAAATAATGTACTTTAATAATCATCTCTAATTATGGTATTATGATATCATTATAGTTGTTCAAATCTTTTTTCTTTCTTTTTTTTTTTTTTAATGAATTTGCAAATCTTCATATTACTCCCAGGGAATAAAAATTAATTCAGACTCTGAAAAAGAGTAAAAAAAGAGGGAAAAAAGAAGTCTTCTGCCTCAAGGTTTGAAAATATTGGGAGTCTTGTAAAATATATACACTGTTTGTCAAAAATGGGGTATGAGTTTGTTTCTAGGAGCTACCTCACCAATATCGGTGCATGTGTCAAAGAAACTGCATGGGAAATGATCCATAGATCATGGTAGGTCCTTAAATAAATTCTCTAACATTTGTGCTAGAAAATTTTTTGAATGGCTAAGGACAAAGTCATTAGGTTTGTAGCAAAAATATATGCTTAAATGTTTCTTGAGTTGCCAAAGTGTTGCCCCAAAATAGAACAAAAAAATTATTTAGAAAAAAACTTCAAGAGGATAAACTGAGACAAAAAAACCTGAAGAGAAGCATCTGTTAAATTTGTTTCATGTAACCCTCATCACATTCATGTGAGATGAAGGAATTTTTATGTAAGGATTACATAACATTGTCTTTCCCAATGTTAGATACTAATCTAATCCCCAGGAATCACACAGTAGAAATGGGTCTTCGTATCAGATTTTTATAATTAAATATATTACTATTAATCGTAAACTATACTGTACTCACTATTAGACACCTCAAAACTATCAAAAAGTTGGTCTTCTATATGTTAGAAAAATCTAAAAACTATTACTTGAGTTTCCACAATATCTGATACTGTGTGTGCCAGTACCAAGACTCCTACTGACATTTCCCAGCATTAGTCATGGCCAGCACCTCCACAGATCAGATACTGAACACTTCAACCTGTGTTTGAGACCATGAGGACCTCAGGCATCATGCAAGTATTCACAAGAGGAGTGGATTCAGCATCGCCTATATCAGATGGGACTCCCCAGACCTCTGTTCTGCTGGATTTCTTCATCTGTATTTTCAGCCTACAGGCCTACATGACTGCTGCAGGTATGCACAATCTCATGTTAGTATCCTAAACTTTGTGGCAAACATAACAAAACTACTTTATTTTTGTGCTTTAGCCTCTGTCAGCAGCTCAGCCTCACACAGCCAGTCTTGGGAGTAAATGTTTTCCCCTTACTGAAGCAATGGTTAAACAAAGTTTATACTAAAGGTCATAATTTTACTATGAGGGGCTCAGCCTTGAAATATGAAGGGTAATTACACTTCATTACCAAGGAAATTTTTGCTTATCTCCTAGATTCAGACACAAACACTGTTTTTGGCCTGTATAGTAATTGGAGGCTAGGAAAAAAACCCCCTGCAACAAACTTGATCAGAAAATTCTTCCTTCTTATACAGTGGCTGTAGAGTGGGGTGGGGGGTAAGTCCTTCTCTGAAAAAATATGAAAAAAGCTACTTATTCAGAATCAAATGAGTGAGACACATTTTGCAATTTTTTTGAGTAAATGAAGTGCAGAATACCTCTGGCTTCTGGAAAAAGCAAGTAGATTCAAAGTGCAGAAAGAAAGGTCTTCAAGGGTCTGACAGTTTCCAACTTGAAGCTTGGATTATTATTTCAGCTAGCTGGCTTTTGGGACACTTTGTATATTCTCCTGGAGAAGGTGGAAGAACCAGAGGAGGATAAGCAGTTTTATCCTTTATTTAAGCTGAAGGTCCTCCCCATGAGGTACTAATCTTATTCACTCGTCGTTGTCAATCAATTTGTGATGCAAGAGGGAAAGCTGTGGGTGTGGGCTTTTAAATCACTGAGTATTAAGTGTCTGGGAGCAGCTGTGGCTCTATAGGAAAGCACTGTAACTTCTTCAGTTGGCAGCACTGTCTATAGAAAGAAACATGAAATCCTCTTTCAAGCCTGTCTCCTTTAATTAAAATCTTCTGAAGGCTTTGCAGATAATAGTTCCCATTCCTTTCATAGTAAATTGAGTACAAGAAATCTGTGTTGGCTTTCCAATGCCCAAGACAAATAAAGCTCTCCTCAGAAGTTTGTCTCTGTACAGAAATCTGTTGCTATTACATGTTTCTGTACATACTTCTATTCTTGGCTTGAGGTGAGAGAATACAGACCCTCCACATCCCAAGAGATTGGTTGTTAAGAAATCAGTAAGAGTATCGCTGAACTTCTGTGGTGGGTTTTTTTGTTTGTTTGGGTTTTTGTTTGTTTGTTTGTTTGTTTGTTTGTTTTTGGTTTGTTTGTTTGTTTGTTTGTTTGGGGGTTTTTTTAGTTGCTCTACTGCTTTTCCAAAAAAGCTCAGAGACTTTCTGGTCTACAGCTTTCTGAATTTCTTACCACAAAGTATCCCTTAAAAGCATGAAAATGTAAAACTGTGTGTGGTGGTTTAACACCAGACACCAGCAGGAAATTAAGCTCCACATCAGCCACTCCCCTTCTCTCTGCCCCTACAGTAAGAGAGGGAACAAAAGCAGAGGCTATGGGTTGAGGTAACAACTTACTGAAATCAAAAAGCTATGGAGTAAAAAAATTCTCAATAACAGTGCAACATTAACACCAAGAAGGAGAGAAAGAGAGGTGTTTTAGCCACAGAAAGGTATTCACCACCAGGAACAAAACCAAAATTGAGGTCACATTAATACCATGCTAAGCTCTACTCCCATCTCTGCTCAGACAGTGCTGCTTCAGAACAAGAATCCATCTAGACATAGCTGTGTTTAACTGGGCATAAGCAGACCCAAAAACCTGAAAAAGTTTTTGATAGAGCAGGGCAGAAATACTTGCCTGGAGTATCCTCTTAGCCTTTTCTGCTCAGGGCATTTCCTGAACCTAACAGTGAATACCAACCCTCAGAAAATTTCCTTTCCTTGGCCTTTCCTTTCACAGTTCTAACTGTAGGAGTTGTGTCTGCATTACTTTTGTTGTGCTTAAGTGTGGAAGAATGGTTATAGAATAAGGGACATGTGAATCTACAGCAGTTTGCAAGTGTAGAGTTAGCAAAGTTTAAGACTCAGCTAAGCTGACAAGGTCACTGTGCCCTTGTTGGAGAGTGTTATAACAACAACGGAATTTTGTAGCTGATAAAGGGGGAAAGGAATGTTAACACTGATCCACAAGTGTAAGAAACTAAGAGGAGTTAACATTTCTGTGAGTAGCGAATGATTAGCTTGCTTTTGCACTACGTATGAGCTTCATTATGAATTGTATAAAAGACATAACTAACAGAATAAAGTCGAGACTTACTGATCTCTCATATTGAGAGTGGTCTGTCTCCCGCTGACCCCAACACTTAAGTCCATGATTAATGATGACAATGTGATTAAAAATGTAGTCTCCATGGAAGTACATCTGGAGTTTTCCCATTACCAGGAAAAATTTAACAGGGTTTTGGCAGTAATGATTTCTGAACTGGGAACGAGGATAGGTTTGCAATTTCCAGGGGAGATCTCTCAAAGGTAGAATAATAAAAACATAGATCATAGAATCATAGAATCACAAAATATTTTAAGTTGGAAGGAACCTTAAATATCATCTTGTTCCAATCTTCTACCATGGTCAGGGACACCTTCCACTAGATGAGATTGCTCAGAATCCCATTCAGCCTGGCCTTAGTAACCTTTGGTTTCTGCTGGATGAAGGGCAGGGTGGATTTCTCTAACAACAGATATTCTTACATTTAGAAAGAAGACTTAAAGAACAGTTGTTTTTTTCCTGTTTTTCACTTCTCTGTAAGCACCAAGGGAGCCATAGCACACAATCAAGACATCTACCACTAATAGCTGGAAACACAGTAACCTGTCTCCGTTTCCTCTAAAGAATCATATTTACATTTGGTAGAGAGCAACTGAATTTTTGTAGTTAACTTTGAACGTTAAAATATTTAGAATTTAAAATTTTTAAAAAATTTTCACATGGGATAAAACTGACCTTTTTAACCTTTGAGAGTTTTAAGAGATGTGACAACGCATATCACATATTTGTCAGAGAAAAATATTTTCTAGTCAAGTGATTGGCATCTACTGAAGATCCAAATCTGTGAATGTTTAAGTCTTTATTAAAATATTAAGAATTCTAACAAAAGAGATAACTGGATTTGTGTAAATAAGTGTCCCAATTTGAATTCAAACACAAACTTTATTTTGGATTATCAGATCTCTCCAAGGGAAGTCTCAAACACTGCATAAGCTTTGGTTTCCTCCCCTTCCACAGACTCCCCAGTTTCCCTGTCGAGGTTTCATACTCTCAAACACCTGCACATGGAAGGGTATGCGGCATATGGCTTTATCTATTATAAAAGTACCAGTCTGGTGATCTGCAGTGAACACAGCATCATTGCACTTGTTTTTCAAAACAAACAAACAAAAAAAGAACCAACTAAACAGAAACACCAACAAAACAAATACACAAAATTGTATTATTTTTATTTTTGGAGCTAATGAGACCAAGAAAAGACAAGGTTAAGGGCTTTATGGTGCAAGTGTAGTTAGTTTGCTCTAAGAGAAATAACCCTGAACAAATGGTCAGAAGTCCATGCCATTTGTTCTCCTCAGATCTAGGGATCATTCTTTGTCTCAGTTCAATTTAGGAGTAAACAGTAAACAGGAGTTGTTTACAAGGTTATGATACCTTAATAAGTCACAGGAGCAGTCTGAAATCTGCTTTTGCTTGTGTATGACATAAGCAATTAGGTGTGTTTCCATCAACAAAGGTTCACATGCTTGTCCAGGACTGCCATCCTTGCATTAAGTACATATTTCCAACAATGCTGCTACCTGTTGCAACCAAATAAATTGCCTTTGAGAACTCACTGTTTCTATGTATGGAATGATTTTAAGCAAGTTGAATAGACTAAAAGCCTGATTTGGGGGTCTTTATAGGGAAGGAAAAGGAATCTTAACTTACATCTGCCATTAATTTGATATGTTTTTAGTATTATCACCATTACATTTGTCTTGGGTAAAAGGGCCAGATTTGTAGTTCTTGGTGTGATATGTTGGCATGAACTAAACATTTCACTGTAGTCATCCAGACTGTTTCCCCATGCTAGCAGACGACATTTTTTTTGTTGGCAACTATATGGATATGTTTCCAGAAGACAGTATGTCCGTATATTTCTTAGATACCTTCTTTTACATTGGCTTTTTATTTCTCATTGAGACATTTCCAATTCCCTGTTTTGTTTTAACTCTGGCAAGCTATAACCCTGCAAGCCTATATAAATTTTGGTCTGGGATGTTTTTGACAGTGGCCATGTCAATGATAATGGCTGTGTGTTTGGGAGAAGAAAAAAGTGACTAAAAATCTTTATTCATCTTTACACTCATACTTAGTATCATAAAGCTACTACTTCAAAATACAGAGATGAGCCAGATCCTGTAGATATATTTTAGATTTGTATATCTCAGTTTGTCCCATCATCCAAATTTATGCATGGAGAGAGACTTTCCTTCTTCCAATTCACAGTTCTTCCTTCAACACTGAGGTTTGAAAACACTTCCAGCCTACTGAACTGCAAGTTCAGAGACATTGTTACCTGCAGAAGTTTATATTTTGCATGCCAGAATTACAAAAATCCCCCTGATGCTTCAGTGGTCTAGTGCTGAGGTGGATTTTATAGGGCTGCACACAGCCTCACACAGAAGATTTCAGCTCTTTAATGGTAAAGCAGCAGAAGGACCAGCCACACCAGCATGGTATCTTGAGGATGGCTCAAAATGTGATGTCTGCTGCATTTGAAAATTGACCAGAGCTGCAAAGGCACAGCAAGGTTGAGACAAGAGGGTAGCCCTAGTTTATGGTGCTGATACATACAGCACAGGAAGGAAGCCACAGGACCATGGATGACACACTGTTGGTCAAGGGATCAGGAAATCCAGAGCTGATGAGTGTGTGCAGCAGTATCTGCCTTAGAAATCAGCAGGTTTTGCTGGGAAGTCATATCTGAACTGTCTAAAAATGGGGCAGTTCAGGTACTACTGGGCAGTGGTGTGCAGAGAGGTCAGAGACCACACGGGAAAGGACCATCCCAGCCTTTCTGGGATCCTAGGAGAGCATCTGAGCAGAGAGAATGCAGGGCAGTGCCAGAACAACAGTGCCAGCAGTAATGAGCTTAAAGCCAGGGTGGGAATGGCCTCCTGCTCCGTGGTTGTACTCCTTTGAGCTGCATTCACACATCCCCCAGATCCCTTGGTGCTGTCAAGCCTCTGTGCCTTGACAGATCACAGGTTCCCCTTCATCTTATTTGCTTCTCCTCTCCCTTAGCAAAGTGCAGAAAGGCAGCTAGTGGGAGAGTTGTTTGTGCTTCTTGGCATCAGGTGAGAGCTCCTGTATGCCACAGAGAATTACAGACCTTTCAGCAGTTCCCTGAGCAGTGTAAAGTGGCAGGAAGGGATTCTGGCTGCATGCACTGTCGTCCTGTCAAAAAGCTTGAGCTGGAACAGCCACTGAACACAAGAGTGAGCAGAACAACCTCTCTGGGGTGTTAGGGATCATATGAACTTGGGACAAAATTCTGGAAAAGAGCCAGGCAGAGATTCTTATAGATAGGGGAAAAAAAAAAAAAAAAAAAAAAAAAAAAAAAAAAAAGTAGTTAAAGCAATGACTTTGAGCCTTTTGAGCCTTTAATAAAAACCTTATGCAGTTCAAACATGATTTTCTCAATCCTGATCTCAGCAGCTGTCCACTCCCCCGTCTCCAGCCTGACTGGGTTTATCCTCCCAGTATTGCTTCATACCACTCCCTCTAAATCACTCCCACCTTTCCTACTCCTCTACAGTATTCTTTCTCTCAGAAAACATACTTTCTGGGGAGGTCAGGAGCAGGGAGCTACAAATAAATAAATAAACTAGTAAAGGAGATGAAAAATAGTGAGTAGAAAATTACAGGGCAAATGAGCCTCTCAGGGAAACTTTCATTCTGAATGCCTAAAGAGGTGATAAGTTAAGTGGTATTTAGTTTCCTTATTCCAAGCATATTTTAAAATTCTTTTTGACAGTTCTCAAAAGATATAGCATTGCTTTACATAAAACACAGTGGGGAGATTTTACTAAAATAATATTTTTTTTCCCATCTTTAACTCCTCCTGCAGCTGAGACTCTCTTACTAGCTATCTAGTAGCTTAATTTACTGTAATTTAGTCCTGCCTTGCTTCTGATGGCTTAATTACTTTCTAATTATTTTTTACTGTGGGAGGAAGCCAGGCGAAGGCAGAATAATGAGCTGTTATAAATTATTTGTAATCTAGTAAAGTTATAGTTTCACTCAAAAATCAAGCTTGTCTCTTGCTTAGCATGACAGGCAGAGTAATAATCCAAATAAACAAGGGTGGGGGGAAAGTTGTATTATGAGCATTCCTGTTTGGACTGAAGAGGTGATTAAAGATCCATCAATGTATTGCCTCTCAAAAAGTACATTCCTTTCAGAAATAGTATTCCAGTCCTTCCTGCCAGCTCCCAATAGACTCACTCTCTCTGTACTTCTATTTTATTATAAATAAGAGGTCTTGTGTTGTTGTTGATCTTATTTCATTCATGAGTAACAAGAACAACAAACAGATTGAGAAATCTCTCTTCTGCAACATCAAAAGTTATCAGCCAGGAGCAGAAGTGTATTCTGAATTTTGAGTTCTTTTCCAAACCCTGGTTTTAATCAGTTTCTCATATTGGCCTTTTTTTTATTTTCTTATTTTGCCTTTTTTCAAATATTAAATATAAGTCTGAGTTAACTAATGTAAACCATCTAATTATGTTTGAATTTTCATAGGGAATCAAGTCCAGTTTGTTTCAGAAGAAACATTTTCTTTCCAAGTTACTTTGATTCACACCAGTCACTCCCAAGACTTCCATGGCAGTTTGCAGTTTGCTTTCATTAGACAATTCTTCCCTCCTTCTGTTCTCCCCATTACCTAAAATTCCCAAGCAGAAAATCCTCCAGACTTCCTAGAAAAAAATCTTAAAAAACAGAATATTTTACCTTTTATAAAACAAAACCCAGCAGTAGTATTTCATTTATTAAAACATAACAATTAGCTGTAATGCAGTTCAGCATACAAATGTTTGCTGTCTTCACTGGTGTATGAACATGTCCATCTGTATCTAGAAAGATATATGATATGTTTATGTGTATAGATACATAGAAGGTTTGAAAATACAAATTAATCTGTGATTTTTGTTAGTCTGAAATAGCAAAAAAAAAAAAAATTAGCATAGATCCTGTGATATGTATTAGCTGGTAACTGCACACATAGACACAAACTTTCTGACAAATAATGCAATATTGTGGTGCTTGGCTCATTTACATCTAAGACAAAAAAGTGCAATAAAAAAATAAAATGTAAAAAAAAAAAAAAAAAAAATTAAAGCTTCAGGTATCAGGCTCCAGGCCAATGATACAGATTTCAAGAAAAAAAATGTGTTGCAGGCCAAGCATTGCTATGTTTGCCAACTTTGACATATTGAGTGACAGCATAATACATTTAGCCCTAATCTAACACATAATCCCATTATAATTAAAATCTAGCATATTTTGCACAAGGTCACATTTAGTTTTATTGACCACGGTGATGCTGGAAAAAGAGTTATGAAGTTAGCTTAAAAAGTTGCAAGTGCTAAAGCAGATGTAAAATGTTTTCCCTTGCAAGCCAGATAGATAATTGTCCTTTTCTTCTGTGATTTCTGAAGAAAGCTCTCTTTTTCTGATGTTTGTGATGTACCAGTAAGAAAATTCTCTGTGCCATTATCAGTAAGCTGAAGGTTTTTCAAATGTCAACTATAAAGTAAGGCCATAAGCATGTTAAAGCTTTTTTTCCCATAGGTACCAGAATTTTGTACATATTCTAACTGCCTCAGGACACCAAGAGAAAATACTTTTTCTCCTGCCTTCTGATGTGATTCCTTTGAATCCCTTACTAAACTGAGCATGGATAAGAACTGGTTTTCTTTTTCCATCCTTAATGGAGACAGAGTGGATGTGTTGTGGCTGGTTAGGACTGAGATGGAAATTGGGTAGGACCTATGCTGGCTTTGTACAAGACTGGTATTTGAAATCTGCAATCGTAATTGAAAAAGTTTGAATCTCATTTAAGTACAACACATCACTTTAGCTAAGTGTGTAAGGCTTAAAATCAAAGCAGCAATGCTGAATATCTTTCTCATGAAATATTAATGCAACATTCAGCTTTGAATTTTATTGGAATACTCTGTACTGTCAGGGTCTGCTTCAACCAATGGAAATAGACAGATTATAATGAATTTGATCTGTTTTTCTATGCTTGTATCCTCAATAACAGAAGAGAAAAAAAAAAAAAAAGTGGTTAATTTTCTAGCAACCATCCAACTTCTTTTATAAATTTGCAATCCAGTGATAGTGATTGTTAGTATAGATTTTTTTTTTTTTTTTCAGGAGAGGGAAAGTTACACTTTTCAATATAAATATACAAAAATGCAAAGTACTCTTTAACCAAATCTGTGTGACTTAAGGCAGTAAGAATGAATTTCATTTTGAGATGACATCACATAAATTTAGACATTTACATGTTTGTGTCTGTAGGCATAACGGATATTTTCGAAGTCTGTCTGATGATTGTTTAAACTTGAATTGTATTCAGCAGAACTCTAAAGAATTTAGTCAGTAGATTTTACACACCATCTCATAAAACATTTCGGTTTATTTTAAGGTAGACCCCTACTTACCCCTTTGGTCAGCTAAATATCTGTCTAGACTCCATTGTTTACAGAGACTGGGGTTTAGATTGACTATTCAGTTTCTGTTGCCTAAGCCTAAATGTTTAACATCATTTTATTTGGCTTCCAGATCTGGGAAATGAGGTCATCTGAACAAAAAATTTGTGGAATTCAAACCAAAGAATGAATTATCTTGTTAATCACAGTTAGGTCACAATGGTTGCATGACGAAAACTCCCCATTTGCTGGCCCTTAGGGTCAAGGGAAGGAATGGAAATAGCATAGCAAAACAATCTTTAATTGATAAACTCTGTCTAAGGCTAAGAGTTTTTACTTAAGTAGTTACAACGATCAGCTGCTATTAAATGAAATTTAAAATAGAAATAAATTTTTACATTTTTGAGTTTATAGTGAACTAAAAAAAAAGGTAAAAATAATACATAAGCTAAGACAGAATCTTCCTATATGGGAACTATTACTTTTCAGAGAATAAATATGCAAATTTTGTATATCTTAGCTTCAAGACTTGATTTTGAGACTCTCAGTTTCACAAGTGTTTTACTGCTGAGACAAAGAACTTGCAAATAAAATTCACTTCACAATTCAGTTTTTTCAGGAACTGAATTTTAATGGTAAATTAAATTAAAATTTTAATTTTAATGGAAGGAATGGATCCATCATATTGACCACATCCCCTTTACTGGGGGCCACAGCTACAAGATGGCTCCAAAGCAAAGCCCATATGGATTGTCTAATGCTAATCATTGAAGGTGAGGGATGCTGGATGGTTGCAGGGGAAGTATTGTTGCAATTCTGAAACTTGTTAGAAGAAAGGCACTGTAAATAAAAATAATGAAGCCTTTGGTACTGTTTAAAAGCAGAGAAAACTGGGGGATTGTGCTAAGAGAATTAAGGGCACTGTCAAAACACCAGTCCAGCATGCTACAGATGACGTGACAACACAGGAATCACATGCAAGATAAAAACTATCACAGAAATCTGGAATAATAACAGAAGGCTGAGACACAACTTTTGTCTAAACTTTGTTTGGAGGTTTACTTTAATTTCCAGGGAAAATTGCCTTGTTTAAGCAACTAAATTTATTGAGATAAGCATTAAAGATTTACATTGTCCTGTGGAAATAACAGGCATCTCTGCAGGTCAATAAAAAATACCCAAATTACATCTTTCTAAGAAATTTTCCCAGAAGAATCTTGATTGACTAAACTTTAACTGTGCAACCCTGCCATACAGAACAGCTCCTGACGGTAAAAGTACACAAAGTATAAGCTTTGTAGCAAGTTTGCAAAACCTCAGGTTTGGGGCTTGTCAGCTTTGCTCTGTCTGAACCTGGTTGCAGCTTTGTTGTACTTGATTTATCTGTGACAACAATTTCTCTAATTAACGAGGTGTCTGTAATTAATTTGATTTACTTTTATTTATCATGAGTCAGAGTTTTAAACAAGTGACAATAACAAGAAATTGTTCTTTGCAGAATGCATAAGTTATGATTAACAAAATGATGATAGGTAGAGAAATGCAGGTGTTGTAAAACAGTGGAGGCCTTGAAAAGTGGAGAGAGCACTCCATGGACATGGATAGAGCTGAGGATCAAAGGAAGGAATAAATATATAAAAGCATTTTACAAAACATTAAAAATTCCCAGATGGATCCTGGAGAAGACGATCCTAATATCTTAATCCCACTGGAAGATTCCAGGTGCTGATACTATCCATAGCATCCCCGTCAACATTGCCTAATATCTTAGGTATTAGTGCTTAATATCTTTTAATCACCCCTGAGGAACTGAATAGAGCATGTCAGACTCTTTTTTTTTTTTTTTTTTTCCACTGGCATTGCCTTTACTTTCCCTATTGAACCCCATGTAAGTACCAGAGAATGGTCAGCAGAGAGAGGGCTGAAACAGCCCCATTGTGAAAGATGCTCTTTGCCTGGCTTGGGAAAGGAGTCAAAAAAACTTTGAGGGATTTACCTTAAGCAGATTTTTAAGCATATCATTAGCTATGAGGTACAGTGAAGATCTTGGCAGCCATGCACATAAGATTAAGTGAAAATTAAGAATCCAATTCATTCTACATTAAGACATTAACTGAGGTGTTAAAATCATGAGGACTGTTTCAGATTCTTGCATAGAGAAATCTGCCTCCAGATTGATCTAAGACCTAAACTATTTTCAAAGTTTACTTCTCTTTACTTTAAGCAAGGTCTGAGATAACCAAGAAAGACAACTCCTTAGAATGTTAGTTTTGTATGAAATTAATCCAGATGTAACGTTGACCATCAAGTTAAGTTCTGGTAAATTAAGGCTATGAGGAGGCCAGCAGTGTTCAGTATGGTGGATTACCTGCTAAAATCATTATAGAGGTTGAAGCTTCACATCATTTGCAAACTAAGTGAAGGTGTGACTTTCTAGAGCAAAACCTAATATGATTGAACTTCATGCATGTTAAAGGCTGATAAAATGAAGTTGTCTTCAATTTGCTAAGAATATGTCTATTTCAGAGTGATATTAACCAACTTAGATGCTCTTGTCATTTTGTACCCTGAGTTTAAGTTTTGTAATCTATACTGGTTCACATCCTACCTGTTTAGAGCAAAGGTAAATCTTGTAGATGACCCAGAATGAGACTGAAATTTCTCAGTCTTATGGCCACTGGAAAAAGGTTTTCAATGCATGTAAATGTATATCCAAGTCCTTTGTTTCTGTCTCTAACACCATCTCTTGACTACTTGCAATCATCATTTCTTTTTTTTGGTAATATACTAATATTTAACTCATCTTCACACCATTGAGAAACTAAACCAATAGAAGAAAAAACAATGAAGTGAGAACATGGGAGTGTAACTCCCATTAGTCTTCAAATCTTTCATTAATCATTTCCTTCTGTTTCTAAAAGATGTCATATATGTATTCAAAAAGAGATTTATTGTAACTTGAATCACATAATCTGATTTTTTTCATGACCTTATCACAAACAGTCTTACAATGACTTTGGTTATGTGAACAGTGATCTATGGATGTATTTGGTAGTGCAGCTGAGATTTCCTGGACCAGTGATTAATGGTGGGTTCAGGCTGTCCACTGTACATTCTCTGCTATGGCATAAACACTACATTCCCAAGTCCAGAACTGTGTTGTAAATGTACAATCATAACATAACTTGGTGTCATAGCACTGACAGGAGTTTTTAGCCGTTATTAATTACCACTTATTTTAACAGACTTAAGGTGTAGTTAAAACAATTGGAATAGATTAGTGTAGGACTTCAAATTAAAATACTCTTGGAATGGTCGCTCAAGCCAACAGCCACCAATCAAGAGTGAAATTAATACCTTATAATAAAATGCTCTTGAATTTCAAGAATTAATATTTGGATCTGAATCCAATACACTTATCAGATGTTTGAGCTGCCTGAATTCTGTTCCACTGCAGACAAAAGCCCTAGCTCAGTCCTGCCTTTTTAATAGATTTTCTGTTTCTCCAGGACATAATAGTGTGGCATCCCCAGCTTATCTGGTCAATCTGTTCCGGTATCTTATCACTCTCATCACAACAAATTACTTCTTCATGTTCAATCTAAGCCTGCCATCTTTCAGTTTAAATCCTTTGCCCCTTGTCTTGTCCCTGGAGTCCTTGGTGTTTCTCTCTCTTTCTTTCAAGTTTTTTTTATATATTAAAAGGCCACAATAAAGTCTTCCAAGAACTTCTCCTAGCTGAAAAATCCCAGCTTTCTTGGTCTGTCTTCACAGGAGAGGTGTTTCAGTCCCCTGGTCACTGTCGTTCTCCTCTGGAATGATCTATACAATGTCCATGTATTTCTTGCACTGGGGTCTCCCTGTTCTCTTGTTCATTGGGATGGAGGGCTTTCCATCTTTGAGGATGTGATACCTGAACATGAACCATCTTTATCCCATCCAATATGGGACAAAGCCCTCTTTCTTCCAGGACTTTATTCCACGGCACACTTGTAAGCAGTTTTTCTTGCCTTCAGGATCCTGAACTCCACCATCTTGTGGCCACTAAAGTCAAGGCTGCCTTTGATCTTCACACCTCTGATGAGTACCTGCATGTCAGTGAGTGTGAATTTACCATTATCTTTAATGTTCACTCCCAAACATGTCTAAAAATTTAAAATCAAAGGCAATTTTGAAATTTCTTCTTGATTTCTGATAAAAATATTTAACAACCTCAGTCCCAGTATCAGTCCCTGTAAAAGTCCTTTCCTAGTAATAAATTTTTTTATTGTTTATTTTCTATTTCTTAATAAAACTAACTTTTACATTTAATATTGCAGAGGATGTTTTTTTCCACTATTCTTATATTTTTCTGCTATCTTCCTTTTTCACTCCTGGATAGTTTCCTTGTACTTCCAGAATTCAGTGCTATGACAGTCCAAAAGGTCTGATCTGCAGATTGCATTTTATATTTTTCTATCGCACTGATAGAACAAGGATAATTAGAATATAAAAGAATATCTTGCAGCTACCCAAAATCGCCCCTCCAATTCCGTGAATATTTCCTGCCATTGATTTATACTGAAAGAACAGCTTATAGACTATGTGGTTTATTACACAAAAAAGGAAATAATTAAATAATATTTCACCTCATTTCACACAGAGAGTTAAAGCACATAGAACTAAAAGAGTAATGCAAGAGCTTGAGAAACATTGATTCTTAAACTATGAGCAAATAAAAGCACTACAAACTTCTGCTAATCTACATCTCATTCAGGGTCATGGGGTCTTGCTCCAAATATTATAGTACAGTTAAATGTAGCTGAGAGGCCATTTAAACCTTGCAGAGAGATATCATAAAAATGATAATAAAAACCACTTGAAAATGTGAGCTTAAGCAGGAAATTACGATCTGGGAAATTTATGGAATGGATGAAAAGAAAGTTCATGTTCCCCTTACTTTTTCACTAGCACTAAAGGCACAACTATTTTACAGAAAAGCCTTTGTAAGAAATACTAAGATAAGAATTAAGTTTTTCCTCTGTATGACTTAGAGCAATTCCAGGTTTCACCATACTATTGCTGACTTTGATCAGATTGGACTCATTTCTTTGCGTGGTAAACTGTGATTATTTATTTCTCTTTAAAAAAAGAAAGAAGAAAAACAAAAGTTAACTGCATCTTTCTATTGAATTTTGTCATCTCCTGTCATGAGGTCATGCTTTTAAAATGAATTTCTAACAACATTTTATTGGTAACTGTATAGTACAATAATTATTTGGCTGATAAACAAACTTATCCCACTACCCTACACTGATGCAGAACAGACTAAAGACAGAAAAAAACATAAAAGTTAGGAAAGGAAGTTTCTCATAATCCTGGATTTTACAAGTTTGTGTCAGAATTCCCAGTAGCAGCCTTAGCATCACTGGACTGGTCTCTTTGTTTTTTCATATGTATTTATGGGAATGAAAATTGAGGCGAAAATATGAGTAAGCAGAATTATTAACGTAATTCAAATAACTGTGCCTTAACACAGCTTTTTTCACCTGAAAACTGGGTATAATTCCTCATGCAGAGTCAACACAGAGCAGGAAAGGTTGCTCTGAGCAGAAAAAAAAGGCTTGTTTGTTTGGGTGGGTTTTTTTGGGGTTTTTTTGGGTTATTTTTTGGTTTTTTGGTTTTTTTGGTTGTTTTTTATTTTTTTAATATGGATCTGTGAACAATCTGATCTAGTGAGTGGCATCCATGCTCATCTGAGGGGGGTTGGAGCTCACATGGGGCATGTGAGGGTTAAATATCCCTAAAAGGGATCTTTATCTTTAAAAGTCCCTTCCAACCCAAGCCATTCTGTGATTCTATGACAGATGAAGGCTGGAGAGTGTCTTTGCAGAGATGTACAGGCTATGGAAGAGCTCTTCCCACTCGGAGTGTGAGCTCAGAAGTCCTGTGTGACCTTTGTTGCTGCTTCCTCTCCGATACCACTCGGTGCAATTCAGAACTCAGACTGCAAGAAAAATTGCTGCAGTTGGCTGAGCCAAAAGAAACCAATTATATTAATAATGGGAATATTCTGAAAAAATGTTCTGCTTCGCCTAGCTTTAAATGGGTCTGTTTTCCACAGTTCATCACGTTTCCTGCTGTATCCAGGCTGATAACTTCATAGTTGCTGGGTTTGGGGTGTTTTTTGTTTGGTTGTTTCTTTTAATGAAGTGAGGTTTTATTTTCTCTGTTTGTTTTTGGGTTAACATAGACCTTTTCAAATACCATGTTTTTCAAATAAATCTATCAATATTTTGTAAAACATAAAATACTTCATACAGCTTTCATTTTTTATGCAATTATGTAATTGTTAAAACCTCATTAAAGCTGCGCCAGAAAATGTGATGAAAAAGGAAAAAATCACTGTAATTATTATTCATAAAAAAGTCTCAATTTTTGAAAAAGACCTTTTTTTCTAACAAAATTTGTCTTGCATGAAAATTGATGTCTGTTTTTTTCAGTCACTCTGGTATAGCTATTTATTACTCACTTCATGTATTATAAAAAAGTTACATTAAGTATACCAGGAAAAAATATAATGTTATCTAAATACACTTTTGTTTTAGAAGACATCACCCATTGTACTGAAATGAATTTTCATTTATCAAGTATTAGTACATTATTTTTTGCAATACTGTCCTAAAAGAAAACAAAAATTATTGTGCTATCAGGTTTCCTGTTAATTAAGTAACCAAAGATTTATTGTCATAACAGTTTTCTCATGTTGAAATTTTTAACTTAACAGTTTACATTGTTTCAGTCTGGTCTATATAAACACATCCTTGTCTTATTTCCATCTGTGACTATGTTTTATTTCTGTTATTGCAAGTTGTTATTTTTCTCCATTCCTCAAATCAGGTGAGAATAACTTGTTTGTTTCTTTTCTGTTGACACCCTCTTACACTCAATTTCCTTTCCAACTTAAATTATGCATATTCTTAGCCTGCTTCCTTCATACTCTACAAGTCTGCCAGTTATGATTGTTTAAATATGATTATTTTCCAATGTTTTTGAAGTGGAGAGCTTCTAGTCTCAGTTCTACCTTGCCTAAAAGAAGGAAACTTGAATAACACCAAACATGCTACTCTACATAGAAATGATCAGATACAATGTAATTCTGTTTGCAGAGTGCATTGACACCTTGGTTTTGTCTAATATTCTATTTGAAGTTTGGATATGATGTGATCCTGTGGTCCTTTTGGACTTTATGATGATTTTTATTAAATGGAAAAAATATATTCAAACCAAAATTGGGTTGATTTTTTGGGGGGTCTTTTTTGTTTGCTTGGGGGTTTTTTTGTTTGGTTTTTGTTTTTGTTGTTTTGTGTTTGTTTGGTTGGTTTGTTTTGGGTTTTTTTCCATAAAATTATTCCAGTAACAAAAGTGGAGTATGACTTTTTCTTCCTTGCTGCCTTTCTCCTTTTCTCTTCTTGATGTCCCCCCTGGTCCTGCTATTATAAACAGTTACTGGGCTGCCAGTGAAGTGTACCTGAGAGCAAACCTGGGCTAACCATGTGTGTTATGTGGTAAAAGGATTGTTAATAAAACAGATCACAAGCATTCCCAGTGGCAGCAGCAGGGATGGAGGGGATGCAAGGATCTGGTGGGAAAGAAGAGTGAGCCTGCGACATTTGGTGGACAGAGGACAGAAACCTTCTAAAACTGTTGAAAACTGGTGTACTGACTGTGTTCTCCAGGCTCCAGCAGGCATTAGTCTTGACAAGGAGGTGCTGGATGTTACTGCAGGTTTTTCATTTTTTTCCAATTGTTCAATGAGAGAGGATGAATTCTCCTGTGTCCAAGCTGCCATTTCTGTTCAGGAGGCTGCCAACATTTCTAACTGACATACTGAGATAGGTTCTGAATGAGATTACTTCACAAGTTTTGAAAATTCTATCAAAGTATTTGCCTATGTTTTGTGCTTTCTTTTTTTTTTTTTTTTTTTTTTTTTCTTTTTTTCTTTTTGCTGTTGTTGTGGTTTGTGTGGCTGTCTCTAAAAAGCTGGGTTTATATGTTCACATCTTGTAGCTGAAAGCAGAGTATGTCCTGCAGGAAAATGGTGTAAAAGGTTTTCTAATGCTGCAAAGAGTCACAATCGACAATCTGGAAATCAGAACTATCCTAGCAATTTATCCTAGGTGTTAGGGATAAATGGTATCTCTCATCAGTTTGCTCATCAGAGTAAAGAAGGAAGGATAAAGGTAGGGTTTACTGCAAACCTGGTGTGCACTTCCTAAGATGGAAGTCAGTTTGAATCTAAAGATGAGTAAAATTTAGAAGACCAATTCAGCAGATGTGCATTAGTATTTTGATTAGGATGGAGACAATAACCAACCAAATGTATGCAGCATATGATCCCAACCCTATGTAAAGCTCCAGTGAGGCAGAAGTTCAAATGGGCAACCTCAGCATAATATCTGAGACACTGATATTTGTAGCATCTTGTTTACAATTTACAGCGCTACAGAATTACCCAATCTCCATCTGCTGATCTCGGAAGCAGACGAGCAGAAATAGCAGAGTACCAGACATGCAAAACATTTCTGCTGGCATCTGTGTGTCGTTCATGAAATAAAGGAAGTACAGAAGACATGCACGCATATCCTGGTGATGATACAGAGGAAAGAGACACCAAAACAGGCCTGGATATCAAATTTTAAAATTAGACCAAAAACATACCAAAGTCTCTAACTGGGTCCTTAATATAATTATCCAAACATTGCATTTCCCTACAGCTATGAACAGAATTATAAAAGAAACTAATAGGCAGAAGAAACAAAAGACATGTAAAACAGTAAATATCAGTAGAGGAAAAAAGGCTGTACAGGGAGATACAACTTGTCAAACTAAATAGCTGAAGTATTTAAAGCAAGTTAATACTGGAAAAAAATAGGTGTGTCTGATCTTGTTTTCCTAATTGACACTCCTGTTTTAAAAATTAGGGAATGCTTTTCTACTTACATGCAAATAATTAAGAGAGATGTGCATTTCACTTCTATAACGTCTCTTTGCAGATTGCTATCAGAGTGATGGGACATTACCTGGAGACAAATGTAACCTACAATGATTATAAAATAGATTCCACACTACTAACACTTTTCATGGATGTGTAATATGTGTAGCTGTACCATGATCTTAGCACTTTCTTCTTGTTTCAGTGAAGGTAAAAGTTTAATTACTAAAGCATTAATTTCATTGTATAAATTGAGCCTAAGTCAAGAACACAAAATTAATCATAAATTACAACTGACCTTTGCTTCATGTATAGTATTCAAGACCAAAGAGTTATTTGGATACTAAATAATCTCTTGTTTGGAAAGAAAGAACATTCCCAGTTTCAGCAAATGAATATGCAAAGCAATTTATCCTGAGACCATGACATGTCTTTCATCAGATGAGATACATCTCTCTCATCAGATGAGGTGAAATGTACATCAGTAAAATAATCTGTAAGCATGTTAATAAAAATAAACTGATAACAAATATAAAGTTATTATAAAACCTTTAATTCACTAAGAAATTTATATCATAATTCTACTTACAAGTTGTATTAATTAAAAGGGTTTTAATGTGGACAAAGCAAGGAAAGACAAACATCTTTTAAATTAACCAAGAAAAGTTTTGACATCTACCGAAGTTTCTTCTGAGGTCTAGAAAAAACTAATGAAAATATCATATTTTTGCCTACCCAGTTACTATACTTAACTCCACATACTACAGCTTTTGTGGGAAACTGGATATTGGGGAAAATAAACCTTTGTTCTGACTCAAATAATGACCATCCTTATTTTAGTATGATCTAATCCTTGCTGAAGGATAAGGAATGCCTCTGTGTTCTTTACCCACAGGGTATTTTGGATCTACTTTAAAAAAAAAGAGATCATATACCTACAAAATGGGTAGTCGTAGGTGATTAAACTTCAATCTTCTGCAACAAGCAGCTCCACATTCATTTCCTGATAAAATCTGAAGGCATGGGAATTTCTTTTCTCTAACAGACTATATGGAATTCCATAGTCATTAAAACTGAGATCCTGGGAAGAAATTCAGTTTCAATAGGATGGAGCAGCTGAGTGTGCAATATACACCTCAGTTTAAGTAGGTTTCAGAAACAAGGGGTAAGACTCATCAGTCTCACCTGACTTTCAGCACAGGCACCTACCATTTTAACTGGTTATTTGTGCTTCCATTATCATCAACAGAGATCTGATCAATTCAGTTAATGGAGTTTAGGATGCAATTCCTCTGAACAAATGTAGGCATCTGTTTAGGATAAGATGAATCACACTCTAAATTCCGTTGTCTCTATTACCAGATCTTCTCTGGCAGTAAAGGGAATTGAAAGTGATTTGCTGAAATGCACATCAGCACCCACATTTAGTCAGATGAATCCTGCCAGAAGGGATGCCACCTAAAGAACTCAGTATTATAAATGTTCCAACAATTTGTCTAACCCAGCCTGATAAGACTGAGCAGGTCACCAAATAGCAGCTCTCTTGTCATCTCATAAAGATAAAGAGGACTTTAATGTGGGAGTTCTCCCACTCCCACATGTCTCTCCCTTGATAAGGGAGGCCTTTTAGAAAGTCCTTGTTAAGAAGAAGACAAACTGGGCTCTTGGTGTCTTTCGGTCTTCAGGTTGTTTATTATTTTCTTATCAGCAGTCTCAGCACACCAAGATTAACACCAGTTTGGCGTGCAGGACAAAAGGCACCAAAATGGCCATGAACACACAGATTCAAGCTCTCTTAAATATAATTCACTCAATTATCACTAAGAATGTACATTATTTCTCTTTGTCTTCCAATAACTAACTAATTCCCTATTCACATTATTATATACTGCGGCAAATTCTAACCAATAGCTCTGTGTTGCCAACAATGCAGAATATTGGGCAGATGAAGGAGGAGGAAGAAACCTAAAAATGACAAGTATCCTCCATCTTGTCTTCATCTGATTACCATCCTAACAAACCCAGAAATCTAAAATTCTCACCCTGTGATAAACTACATATTGTGCTCCTATCTAATCCACACTCCTGAAAGTTCTACATCCCAGAGCCTAGGAAGCCCCTTCCAAGGACAAAGGTTAAAAATAGTGTTTGTCAGAGGGTTTGGATCCCTTAAAACATGCAGAGAAATACTTCTCAGCATTCTGGATTTCAACAATTTCCCCTCCTGTTTGAATCAAAACCACTTCTTTAACAGCTTTGTCCGTGGTTTGTCTGACACAATGAAGCAGACATGGTAAAAACATCAAAAGAATTACATCACCCAACAAAGATCCAACTGTTTCAACGCTGTTCCTGCCACTGCATGTGGCAGAAGGAGAGCAGTTATAAATCTTTTACCTTTTTTCCATGCGATAAAATTATCATTGCACTTGGGATTATACCAATCAACGGATCTTTTCCCTTTACATTTTTGCTTTCCATCAATGTCATGTAAGGTGTCATCATGAAACTTTCATCAAAGAAAGTTTCCCAATGCTGCATGGACCACCTTCAACATTTGAGGGAATAACAAGTCAAGTCTGTCCCCACAAATAAGGAACATTCCTTTTGGCAACTGCAATGGAATCTGGTTGGATGGTGTGATCTGGAGTGACATCTATCACTTGGTTCTCATTCTGTTTCGACACAGGAGAAATAAACATTACACAAAATTTCATTTTCATTGAACCAAGAATTTCCAGTTCCTGAGGTTCATAATGAGCCTCAGGAAGGGATTTGATCCAAGCATTCCAGCCTTCCACTGGATTCAAAGTGAACTGTGGAAGTTCTGAAGGAGTATTTTTTTGAAATTGGGCATTTGTTTGCTGGCAAAATCACCAGATGTTGAAAATGGTTTCTTTGGCCTTGAGTGAGTTAAACAGATGGTGTCCAGGCCTGATGCATTGGTCAGAGTTTCATGTATCTTTTCTTTTTGTTGTCTCACTGGCAAAATTGCTTTGCTTAGGGCAGCCAGTGAGATGATGAAGCACAAACATTATATCTTATTGAGCTTCATGCTCAATGGCTTTATCTCACGGGCGAATTTTTGACTTGCAACACAACCTGTACCACACTCTTATATAACATTCAGTCCACAGTTTTTGTATAAAATGGTGAAGTCTGTGGTGTCAACAGCAGTTTTGACACTGGTTCAGTCGTCTGTGTGCTCTCGTTTCCATTCCCAGGGCCATCCCTTGCTTATTTCTAGACTCAAGAAGGTTTTACAGTTTTTCCCGGAGTCCATTTTGGTCCTACAGCTGTTGAGACACAAGCACACCCTCTGCCCTAGGTTATTAATTGAAATGAACCTTTAATTTTTCCAGATTCTAGGTTTTTCACGAAAACCAAAGGATTTTCCTTCATTTTTGCTTGAGCACTGCCTGAAAAAATGAGGCATAACCTCTTTTTCTCCCCTTTTCTGTTTATACAAAACAGATTCTAATATTTGTTTTCTCTCTGTTCCAATGATTTTTTCATAAACACTAGATAAAAATACATATTTTCATTCTCACACTTGTTTTCAGGATCTGGACAATTCTTTTTTATGTGTCCACATTATTCACACTTAAAACAGGGTCTTACTGCAAATTTTGTGGACATTACTTATATAAAGTTATGTTGTTGCAGTTCTGGATGAAGAGCTACAAGGCGGGCTACAAGAATTTTTGAAAGTCTCTCATCTTGTGCTTGAATATATTTTCCCTGCAGTGTGGTGGAAGAAGAGATGACACTTGATTTGTAAATTGGGAGAAATTACACTACATAACTATCTACAAACAAACAGAATGTCCATGTAAAATCTGAGGTCAGGCTCTCTCAAAGAAGAAACACATTTTGTTCTGACTTCTCCAGAATGAAATTTTTACCTTTGGAACAGGGCTAAATAATTTTTAAAGCTTTTATCACATATATGCAGCTGCCATTAGAAAATCAGGCCAGTATAATTTCCATCAGGCCAACTTGCTTTGTAGTGTCCATGCCCATGGCATAAACAGACAACGAGTTGCTGAGAAATTATATAATGCAGGGAGCTCTGAGATGGAGTGATCCAGGAATCTGAAGTAGCATATCATGTCTGACAAGCTGAGAGCCAAACTCTTAGCCCAAACACTTAAGCACCTTTTGCCACACAGAGTGGCAGATTTAAGCTAAATTTGTGCTCCCGTGACACTTGTACTGATCCATACTCAATATCCCCTGAGGGCTGTGTAAATTCCACTGCCTGATAAACTGGTAACAACTCACAGTTCAGCTGAGCATGTTGAAAACCCTTGCTCATATTGCCTTTAGGCCATTCAATCTTATAGGACATGAATACCAGCAGAATAATTTTATTTCTGTTCTTACCTCTCTTTCTTCCCCACCCCACCTCTTTTTTCTCCTTAATTCATGAGGTAGTAGGAGAAATTGGAAAACACTATTCTTTCAGCTGACATGTTCACCCTCCTTTAATGTGTCTATATTTTAAACACTAGAAAGACTCTGGAAGTGAATACCAATGAACCAATGTTCATTAATGTTGAAATAAAATAAAAATAATAATAATAATAAAAAAAAACCAAAAACAAAAACAAAAAAAAAAAGCTATAGCTGGATGTACAGAGATATAAATATCATTCAACATTTAACCAGAGCCTGTGTTGTCTGGTGTAAAAATCCTGTAAACCTCTTTAAAGGCAAGTTATTTACAGTGTTTTTCCTTCCTTAGGGGATACATTTACAAGCTCGATGCAAATAATTCTAGGCAGGAAACATTGTGATTATATCTGAAAATAATGTTCAGCAACAGATGAATTAGCGGTCCCCTTTGCTGGCAGAAAACTTCATGTTCCACAGCTATTGTTTTAGTTAAAAAAGTAATTTTTAACAGTTTATCAGGGATTAGAAGTACAGAGTATCATAGATACATGGAATAACTGTGGCTGAAATAGATATCTGGATATCATGTGGTTTGACCTGCATCTCAAAGTTGGTCTAGTTTCAAAGTTAGTTCCACAGACACCCAAATATTAGAGCTTCAGGGGTTCCAAAAATCTGTTAAATACCTGTAACTGTCATTAGACCAAATTCTAGGTTTTAGACTTATTTATATAAAATTATTTTATTTTCTGAATCCAATCAGCTTTCACTAAAGAATGAGGACAGCTGACTGCAGATGGCACTGCTACTGCAATGTGTGGACCAACTTACATGTCTGGCTTAGTCTTCCAATGATTTTGTTCTTCCAGATTTGTTTCTGTAATGCATTTTCTGATTTTACGCAGCAAAAGGAAGTCTTATATGGCAATTCCTAAAGAAGAAACTGTGAGTTAAGAGCATGTAGACTGAATATTAGTTATAGTCTTGAGGGAAATTTTCTGTATTGAATTTGGGTTTGATATCATTCTTAGCATGCAAAGCTTAAGGGTGAGATAATGATGCCTAAGGTGTCTCTAAAAAAAAACCCCAAACTGTTTATATTATTCACACTCCTAATGAGAAATGCACAACTAGGCAGTCTGAGAATCATTGGAGACCGGCTACATGACTACAGCTGCTTTCATTATCCTTATATCCAGTTTCCAACTGTGCCACAGGTGCACCTGGAAATAAATGTGGTATAAAGGCACATGATGAGTATTTTGAGATGATACAAGAGCAGAATGTAAATGTTCTGACGCTGAGTAGTCATTCCCAAAATGCAGGTTAGGTTGTGATAGAGGTTAATATTGGAGTAAAAGATAGGAGGGTGTATTTTTTATATACCAAGGTTTAGGAAATGGAGGAAGCTTTTTTCAGAAGAGATCAGGGGCTCAGCCCATGTTGGGCACAGTTGGTTCCAGCTGACTCCTAAACGGCCCCACCACTGGCCAAAGGCTGCTTCTTCAGCAAAGCTGTTGATGTCTCTGTGAGAGCAAATTTTTAAAAGGAACTAAAAACACTGTAGCAGCTGTGAGAGAGGAGTGAGAAAAGATGTGAGGGAAAAAAATCCTGCCTTTACATCTTTTCTTCTGCTGTCCCGTAGAGGAGGAGGAGGAATGACAAAGTGTCTAGGTGAACATCCAGAAGCCAGCCAAGGTCAGTACCACCACAGGGAATCTGAAGTAAGCTTCAAGAACAGAAAAATGACCAGTGGCATAGATTAATATGTATTTGTTTCTGCTGATTTTCTTCAGAATCAACCCCTTGCCTTCAAAATATATAACAAATGTCATGAAACCACAGTCCTTTTGAAGTCTCCACCACCTGTTCTGTCACCTCAGCCAGTGCCAGGTAGTGGGATTTTAAAGGTTATCATCCTGTGCTATTGGATATTATCTCCAAAGTTTAGATATAGGAAATGATGACATGCAGGATTAAACCCCATTTTGATATGTAGTAAATAAAATTAATATTAAAAAACATCACTGAAATTCAAACTTTTTAAATGTGTTTGGGATAAATTGAAAGTATTGCACATGATGAACTTGAATGAAAATAGTTTTTTTCTCTCACATTTCCACTTTCCTGGAAGTTAGGAACACTGAAGAAATCTGTTTTTTTTTTTTTTTTCATTTACAACATAACATGTGAAATTCTTGCTTAATTCCTTTTCTTTAAGCCTTAGTTTCTCTTTTTAGTCTTAGTTCCTCATGTTATAGTGATGGCATATCTGCCAGAAAGAGTAAAAGAGATTATCTAGAAATGTGAGGGAATTATCTACAAGAATTTAAAGGAGATATCTGTTTTATATAATTGCAAAACACAATACCTCAAACCCCTTACTCATCTTAGACTACCTTAAGAATACCTTATTCAAGGTATTCAAGAATACCTTATTCAAGATTAATCTTCCTGGTTTACAGTATCACAGCATGAGCAAGGAAGACACAGGGGAGGAACTTTTGTAGGATTGGGCCCTCAAGTGACCCTCAGTGGTGGTTAGTTTCCCCTTAGGCAGTAAACTTTTGTGGAAACAAATTGCTTAATCTACAATTTGTCCCTGTAGTGTTCTACTGTTTATGGATCATTTACAACACTCTTGTGAGCACCTTGCTAAAAGTACTTTGAAATATCAAAATGGACATTATTTGTGTAATAAGATTTGGGGTTTAATAGCTTCATTCACACATGAGGAATCACAGGCTTTCCTGATAGGCATCTATTAAACAAAATGGTTTGCAACCTCTGCTTGAGGGGAGAAAACCTTTGTGCTGCTGCTTTGGACTAAGATTAAATAGGCCTTATGTCTAAGCAGGAGTTTTTTTGTAGCAAGAAAAAGCAGTAGATTTTCAGTTCGATGTTTTTGTTAGGGTGATGACTGAAGTAGAAAATAATCCATGCTGCTGTCAGCAAGAAGAAAGGGATTGGGAGAAAAGTTTGAAGAATAAGGAAACCTAATTTCCTGAAAGTTTGTTCTTAGGTCCGATTTCCAATTTTACTAATGTTCTTTAAGTGGAAGTTGGGGGATCAGGAGCATTTCCTAAATTCTTTTTTTCCCATCTTCTTAGCAGTCAAAGAAATTCCCTTCTTAAACCATTTGTGACACTGATGGCATTCATCATAATGGAATGAGCAAAACTAACCCTTTCAGGTACAGAACCCATTTACTGTCTATAAATCTCTTTATTATGTCTTTTCTGCTTAATTAAATAGCTTGAAGGAACATTGATGGGTTCTGAAACTTCATTCTATCTACAGTGAAATTGTGATTAACTTTGGCATGATTTTAATATGGGACAACCTTAGGACAACCTCATTTTAGGCCTCTGTACAAGCTTGACATCATTCCCAATAGGCGTTTTGTATGTGGCTGCTCTGGTCTGGAGGCTAAGAGAGTTTTACAGGAAAAGCAGAGGCCATTCTGTTTCACTCAAATTTAGTGCCAGAAGGAAATTCTGATCAAATTTATTTTAAATAATTAATGGCATTCTGCCCCAGTTTACCATATAAACTCTTAATACTGGCACTTATAATAATACCTTAGGAGATTTTTTGTCCTGGTTCAGTTTTTCACCCTGAGCTATCTACTGTAATTTCAGATGCTTTAGAGTATTATGGATGGCTGCCACTTTCCAGAAGGGCCAAATTTCTCCATTATATTTGCCAGCCCAATGTGAAGGTCTCTGACAGCTTTAGGTAACTCAGGTGGTGACAGACCTATTTGCATAGAAAACTGAAATCCAGTTCTGGTGAAAATACATTCACTTAAGTAACTATAATAGAACTCTACTGCTCTACTTATAACTTAAGCAGGTATGATTTTCTCTGGCTTATTTTCCCTCAACTAATATGTCACTGCAAAATGGCACAGGTCCAGTGACAGATTTCTCTATCTCCTTAGCTCTCAAATATATATGACATTTCACATGGCTTTACATAACAGCATTCAGGCAATTAGCCCATGTTGATGTACTTGTGTGATAGATATTTTGATCTGAATCTGAATGCTACCCTCCATGACTGTTAATCATGAAAGAGCTTGTCCTGAAAGAGACACTAAAAAATCATTGCAATGAGCAGATGTGACTTTGTCCATACTAATAAATTAAAAATGGCCAGGCCAAGGGCTTGGGTCAATTTTTACTTTATTGAGTAACGCCTGAAGGCAGTCAGGAGTTAGATCAGATCAGGGACTGCTGTAATTAGGCACTTAGGACCTTATTATTTTGAGTAAAAGGACTAGTTTATGTTGTGGACAAGAAAGCTGCCTCAACCTGACCTCTGTTTCCTGTAACCCTGTTCAGGTGATAATCCCCAGTGAGACTTGTAATCTATTTATCTGGTCACTCAAATTGGATTCAGGGAAAGCAGATAACAACATAATAGCCAAGGGCTGGTTTAAGCAATGCATCTGCTTAGCCAATAGTACTGGTCAAGGTTTGACTCAAGCCAGGTTTGGAGAAATCTAACTTCCACAGTCAGTATGCAAATATAACTGGGTCAATCACCTTGCTCCGTAAATAGTGTGGCAGTGAGCTGCATACCAGGATCTCCCTTTGAACAGTGACACCTCTCAAGGTTACTCCCCGAGGCCAAGAGAGTCTTTATTGTGTCAAATACTCTGTGAATTGGAAAACTTTGAAATTTAAGGTAAGTGATATAAAGGACTGATTTCACAGATATAATTGTTTAGGCAGAATCCACTCGCCAAGTTTGGGACAAAGTCTGCATCCAGCCACACCTAAAACTCCCCAGTGAGAAGGAATTCAGAATGCATGAGTCAGTGGAAAGCTCTCTCTGACCCCATGCTCTATGCAGTAAACACTCAAAAATGCCTTGCCATTGAATCTTGTTAAATCAGTGTCACATTTACCATCATCTTTGTAAAATCACTCTTTTATATCAATAAATGTGTTACTTCTCTCTTATGAGTTTTTATCATTTCACTTACAACAAAGCTACTGTGCTAAATTCTCAGTGCCAGAGAATGTACCTTATTCTGCTTTGATGACTAGTTTGTGTATTTTCTCTGTGAGCAGTTAAGTTGCAGTTTTGTGCCACAGTGAAAGTGATGTCACACCTTGGTCTCCCTCTGCCACAGGATGGTCTCATTGCCTTTCTCTTCAGGGCCTGAGTAACTTTCATTTTCATCTCCTACTTCACACCAGTGTTTGGGCTTGTTTGATCTCTCAGAGAAGCAGTTCAGAGAAAGCTGTACATTTTTCTACTGTACATATTTTATGGGTCACCTGAGGGTTTCATGCCTACAGAGATCACACTTATGCAAGTGTTTTCACAAAGGAAACAACCCATGAGTGGATCAAGCCATGGAAGGGAAAGGGAAAAGAGCATACCTAGAAGACATTAATTCAGTATTTCCTTAATCCATCCTGTCACAGTGCTGCCTGTGGGTGCAGATACCCTACAAAACTGTGCTAATTTAAAAATGATGGTGCAGCTGTGAATTGACTAAAAGGGTGTCCCTTTCTTCTGCTTCAGCAGTTGGAGATTTCAGTTATGTGTTTTAGCCTTGCCATAGGGTGACCCAGATCAAGGGTCTGCTGGTTGCTAACTCTGTCTGGTGGGTTAACCTTAGCCCCCTTCCCTGAACACACTTTCCCTGCCCCTTCCCACCAGAAGAGGAGAAAAGAGGGTGGAACAGCTCAAGGACTCAGGTAAAGACAGGGAAATTACTCAACAGTTACTACCACAGCAAAACTGACCTGACTAGGGGAATAGTAGCCTAATTTATTATTAATTTAAAGATTAATTTATTATCTAGTTAAAATAGATTCAGGTAGTGGGAAATAAAGAGAGACTAAAAACTCCTTCCCACCACAACTCTTCCCCAGTCCTCTCTTCTTTCCTTTGCCCCTGACTCCTCTTCTGCAGGGGCAGAAGGGGTGTCTCTGCTTCAGTGGGGTCTCTCCAGGCCTGTCAGGAAAAATTCCTGCACCAGGGCCCCTTCTGACCTCCTCCTTAGGCCCCTGTTGGGGGATCTGATGGGGGATCCCTCTGCTGCTGTTCCCTCCTTGGCTCCCTCTTCCCCTGTTGATGTTGCCTGTAGCCCTTTCTGGAATCTGTTTCCCCAGGCTCCCCAGGTTTGCTGAGCGGCCCCAGGTGGGTCACTGGAGCTAGCTGGGACCTTCTGTGTCTAGCACCCAAAAGACTTTTTGGGGTCTGAAATTTTGTAAAACACCTCACATGGTCACAGACTACTCTGGAACCAACTGGCAGGAGCAGTGGCCCCATTGCCACCTGAGCTGCAATTCAGAGGGATGTTTCAACAGGAAATACTTTCCCACTGACTACTTGGTGCTGCCATTTTGTTACAAATTCCATATGACAGGGAGTTGCCATTTTGTGAAATGCCACACTGTATGGGTTTTTTTCTATGTGTTTTCATACTGCCTTTGCATTGACTGGCAGTGACACCTTCCAATAGCACAAGTTGTTCAAAGCCCCACAAGGGCTCAAAGCTAAACAATCTGGCCTTGAACATTTCCAGGGTTGGGGCATCCACATTTTCTTTGGACAGACTGTTCCAATGTATCACCACCTTCTCCATAAAGAATTTCTCCCTAATATCTACTATAAACCTTTTCTTTTTCAGTTTAAAGCCACTCCCCCTCATCCTATCACTCCTTGCCCTTGCCAAAACTCCTCTCTTGCTTTCTTGCAGGGGCCATCTTTAAGTTCTGGATGGGTGCTAAAAGGTGTCCCCAGACCCTTCTCTTCTCCAGGCTGAACAGCCCCAACTCTCCCAGCCAGTCTTAATAGGAGAGGTGCTCCAGCTTTCCCTCTGATCATCTTAATGGTCCTCCTCTGAACTCACTTAACAGGTCCATGACCTTCTTATGTTGGAGACCCCCAAACAGAACACAATAATCCAGATGGAGTCTCATCAAAACAGAGTGGCAGAATCACTTTCTCGACCTGCTGGCCATGTTGCCTTTGAAGCAGCCCAGGATAAAATTGTTTTTCTGGGTTTTGAGTTCACTTTGTCAATCCTGTCAAGTCTCTGTGCATTCCTTCCAGGCTCCTGTCCTTGCTTCTACCCTCAGTAGTCTTCCTTTTTTTGTTTGAGTTTTGTTTTGTGATTCCACTTTTAAAAAATGTTCTAAATACACTTTTGGTGAGTTGTCACAGTACTCTTTTAGCAATGTCCTCCTACATGTGTGTCAAGGGCTACAATATTTGTTAAGTATAACTTTACCATCTATAATGGATATCTCAGTGACAATGTCTCTTAAATATCTGTACCCATATTTTATACTCATCATTTGTGATTGGGAAAGGCAGATGATTCTCTCCTGAGATTAGCAGCATAATTATCAGTGCTAGATAAAGTTCAGTTCCACAAATCCCTGTTATAAGAAAGCCATGATGTTGAAAAGAAAATGGAGCTGTGGAAGAATAAGGCAGACATATTTAATGAACCCATACTAACAAGAAGAACCTTGTTTTCTGCACATGGTTACCTCACAGACCACGTTTCATGCAATATCTGACACTGAAATAAAACTTCAAGAATCATACAATGTTGGTA
The DNA here is from genome assembly GCA_018697195.1 of Certhia americana. Taxonomy (NCBI): domain Eukaryota; kingdom Metazoa; phylum Chordata; class Aves; order Passeriformes; family Certhiidae; genus Certhia; species Certhia americana. Next base: position 147,703,364 of record CM031858.1, on the reverse strand, counting down.
TATTCAGACTTGCATTCTGTTAGGAACAGCTGGAAGAAAAAACTTCTGTAAGTGGAAGAAGAGAAATTATTCAACTACTTTATCATCAGATGATTAAGATAATTTAGCAAATTATTTCAGAACTATTAGAATAATCATGAAAATTGGGTGATAAAAATGGAAAAATGTAAAACTTCAAAAGCAGACTAAGTCACTAAAGAGAATCCTCTTCAATGCTTAGGATTGCTGTCTTCCACAGCAGCCTTCATACTACATCCAATTTCAAATACTGTGGTTCACAGGAAAAGAAAATATGTAAAATAAATAAATAATTAAATTGTGTTCTGTGTGGTTCTGCATTTCCCTAATTCATATGCTGTATCATTACAGCCTATAAGAAATCTCAAACCCAAAGATATTTGTTAGACCAGCAAGAAAATTCAACTTTACTGAATTGTTACATCTGAATAGAATCCTATATATCACCTAAATAGGTAAAGGGGAATATTGTCCATTTGCCTATTTAGCAGACACACAAATGTGGCAAAGAGAATTCAGAGCTAGTATTTCCTTTGTGTTATTAGTCCTGTCCTGGCTTTTTGTCAGATATAATTCCTTATTCTTACTTACTTACTGTTGGTCACAAAATTCTGATGGGGGATAAAAAAACCACTTCATATAAAATGATGTATCAGTTGAAATATCATGTAGGTAGTTCAAACTGCCAAAGAGTCCGACTTTATTCACATATAGTGTACAACTCCTAAAATCAACAGTATGACAATGATGAATAATCTATAGTTGTTTGAGCAGAACACAAAAAGATGTTTTGAACCCCTGGGTTCATTCTAAATGATCAGGCCAAAATGTCTTCTAATAAGTCTTACCTTTGCATGCAATGTCAAGATAAAAATGCTCACTAAGAATCTTTATGTAAATAATGACACTTTTATGTAATCATCAGAATGTGAAAAAAAAGAAATAAATGGAAACAAGAAGCCTTATCTATAGAAACTCTTCCAATATTCATTAATAGATGAAAAACATCAATATTTATGATGGAGAATTCAAATTTTTTATGCTAATTTTTTCTTTCAAAGCACTCTCTTGTCATATTTTGTGAACTCTACATGTCCCATCTTCCAAGCCAAGCCTCCATGCACCTTCTGTCCAATACAGCAGTTTGTTTGTTAGCTCTTTCAAAGAGATTTGAACTCCCAAGTCTCCCACCTCCCTGGGAGAATAATAATTTTTTAATGGACGTGATGTTATAGACATGTCTGCTGACGTGCTTCTAATCACACACATGTGAGAAATGAAACACTGAGCAGTGTGCAATTTAACTAAAGCACAGAAAAAATGTTATTAGCGGGATATAATGAGGACTGAATACTGGCCAGGCTCATACAGCCTTTTCCCTTCTTTCCTTGAATTCCTAAGATCTTTCTCCTTCCTATGCCTGTTTCAAGTATGTGAACAGATCACAGCATGTTTGTTTTCTGCCTCCTTCATCTCACAGACATAGGATTTTGAAGCTTTTCAAGAGGTCACTGACTTGTGGATAAGGACTTAACACAAGCCTCCTCCCACATCCACCCTCTCTGTGTACAGTTTATATCAATATAAAGTTTCCAGTTCACAAGCCATGAAGAATAGGTCATAGTTTTGGTATTCTTCTAAGATATTTTGCACATTATATTGGAGTGATGGATTTTTTAGGGTCATGAAGGAGCACATGATAATTCATGAGAGTTCATCTTAACAGTCTTCAAAATTTTGTGAATGTTATAGTACTTTAAGATTTTGTTTAATGGATGGTTTAAACATTCTTTTAAAACTCTTTATCTAGTCTGCAATGTCCTAGATGTGTACCACTGCTAGAAGTTATTTTAAAAGCCCTGATTGTTTCAGGCCATTTTCACTTTAGTCTACTTGCCCAGACACTTTGGGTGCATGGGTATATTATGATGTATTTAACTCTGGTGCTGATAGGCAAAACAGGTTGCTAAGTTGCTTCTGAGAAGTTTGGAAATTTTCCTGTTAGATTTTCACCACTGTAGATTTTCACCACTTTCATGGAAGTTTAATTTCTTAGATGAGCCCTCATAGTCATGTCTACTGTTGCACTAATGTTACTAAGCACGTGTAAGAAATTGCATTCTGGACAATCAATTTTACTCTCACACAGAAATGTATTAAATGTTTATGAAGTGTGTGAGTAACTGGTCAGAATTCCTCAATCTTTTTCTTTCTTTCCTCAAATGCTGCTGTCCCATCTATGCCTTTTTTTTTTTCCTTTCTTTGAAGCCTGTGGACCCAGAGAGCAACACAACTGGGTCATGACACATAACTGTCTTCTCAGGAGTTATCCTAGTTTAAATTCTTCATGAAACTACACCTAATTTGATATATTTGGGTTTTATTTACTCTGGAAGTGAAGGAGGGAAATTCAGTTAAGTCTGCTTTTATTCTATTTGGAATAGCCACATAGCAATTTCATATGTTTAAACAATCTATTTCAAATAACACCTTTAATTCAGAATAATTTTATTGAAAGTGGCTGTGTGGGCAAGCTTAAGAACTCAATTGAGTAACTATTAGGAAAATCAAGGAAATCTGCAATAATAGACATGCAGACAAAATTGCATCCTTGCAGTTTATTCTGTCATTGAGAATAGAAACAAGAAAATTACCTATGCACATGTACCTAGATAAACAGAGCTGCTCTTTACCCTAATGCAGTGCATTGATAGGTCACAACAGAACACACCAGAATTCTCTACATTTAAAAAAACTGTGAAAGACTAAAGCATCAGGGAAGATGAAAGTGCTCTTATGTGATCAAAAAGACATGATGACAAAATGAAGACTTCAGCTAAAAAAAAAAAATTATATGGAGATGCTTTGATATTTTTGTAATTGAGCTGGTCAGAACCTGAATCAATCATGCTAACACGCTGAGTCATGAACATCTCAGAGAAGTGTCCTGTGCACTTTGTAATACTTCTTGGCCAAGGCTGAGCTTTGCTTTCCAGGAACTCATTTGCATGTTTTCAATTTCAAATAGCTGCTTATTTCTTGGAATGAACAGAACACTTCATCAAGAAATGGTTGCTTATGTGTAGGTGAAATTGAATAAGAAAAAACGTTAAACTGGAGTAGCAGGGATACTTCATTAGGTTGTAAGAGTCTCTAATACATTTTCTTACCCTGCCTAGTGCTGAGCAGTGATTTGAATGTTGGTTCTGCCACCTGAATTTTTTCCAAAGTAGTCTTTCATCTAAAATAAGGAACTTCATTTATATAGTCTGTCAGCTTTCTGTTTTCTGTGGCATTGTGATAAGCAACAGAGAGACTGCAGCTTAAATTTCTTGTCTGCTACACTTGAACCTGCTACCCCCTTGAGTATTTTTAATATGAACTTTGCACCCATCTTAACATTTTTGCTCAATGACAGACTTTGAAAGACGCGTCTTTTCAGCTGATTTGGAAGAAAAAGCTTGCAGCACTTATAATTTGTAGTATTTTCTGCCTATCTGTAACCTAGAAATACCTAGATCTGTCCCTAAAATAATGTATGACAGAAAAGATGAAAAGGTTTTTTTAAGCTCAGATGAATAAGCTTTCTTTCTTTCTTAACCCCTTTCTAGAGGACGAGCTGCTACACGTGTGTTTATTTAAATAACCCTCTCAGACAGTTTAAAACCCTGAGATGAGGGATATTCATGTGAAGACTCTTTACTTCCAGAGGTAATCTTTTGTGGAATTATATCTTTAAACAGTAAGAATAAATCCAAGCTGTCCCAAATTTGTGAGGGAAGAAATTACAGGGAATTAGCAGGAGACAGAGAGTGGTTCTGTCAAAGCTAAAATAATGGGTTAGAAAGTAGCTGTTTATGATATTTTTGAGGAGGACTGAGAAGGGTATGCAAGACTAGAGATGTTAAAGAATTATTCTACTAATTTGTTTGCATTTGAAATCTTTAAATTATAAATTAAAAAATAAAATAATATTTAGATGTTAGCCTAGTCTAACTGTTCATTATAGAAAAACTCCATGTTCAGACTTCATGTTATCCATTATAGCTTATCAGCTCTGCAAAAATACCAACTACTCTAAAAGTTGAGTTGTCAGTGCATCACGTTTCTCATTCAAAACTACTCAGCAGTTGTGCCTTTCACGTCCCACATCTCCACTTTGCAGGACATTGCACAAAAAATGACCATTTCACACACACATGAACAACCTTTAAACCAAAATGATAATTGAATAAAATGACTGCAAGGAGCTGATATGCACCAACTTTATTCCTCATTGAATTAATTCTACTTCATAAATAAAATTTAGTCTTAAAGTGGGATAAAAATGACAAGGCCAGTAAACGCAGCTAATACCTTCAATTTAAACTCTCTTAATACCTAGCCGTTGCATAAAAGTAAATTAGTCACTGTCAGACATATTTTCTCAAAATATTCCTCTTCATAAATATATTTCAAGATTAACTGTGATTGGCATGAGGTTTCAACAGATGGATGTGATTTTTCAAAAATTGTGCTTGCAAGTGTTGCAGGAAAGAGGTCCATGAAAAACATATATCACCGTTTTATAATGAATGTCATAGAAAATTGGAGTGTAGAGATAAGACCTGTATTTCTTTCTTCCCTTCATTTATATTTTCAAATGTTATTTTTGCTGGTGAGAATGAATGTGTTGAAGAATCCATGCTCACATGCCCAGTCCAGTACAATAAATAAAGTAAATTTTACCACAGACAAATAAATGTAGATAATTAATATGATTTCCATTTAAAAAAGAGCACTTTCAATTTAATTTTTTTGTCACTGAAGCTCAGAATTAAGCCAAATTTCATCTGTATATTCATTGTTCATAATATTTTGATGCACAAAGAGTAGCATAAATTCTAGGCTTCTCTCTTCTACAGTTTAATACAAGATCCTGATCAGCTACTTAGATGTCCTTACTGAGATGCTCTTTGTCTTATAAATCAGGTTCCCATGGGAAAAAACAGTCAGAATTCAACATATCATAGGATCAAAGAATATTTTAGGTTGGCCAGGACCATTCAGTTCATCTAATCAAACCTTCTTGTGATGAGTAGGGGCATCTTCAACTAGATCAGGTTGCTCATAGCCCCACCAACCTGACCTACCTTAAATATTTCTGGGGATGGGGCATCTAAAGACTCTCTGGGCAACATATGCCAGTATTTTATAACCCTGATCATAAAAAAAGTCTTCCTTATATCTGTTCTGAACACACTCATTGCCTCTTGTCCTACGAACACTATTACACCGGAATATAGAATCTATGTGAAATACCAGGAGCCTTGCAAGTGGGATTGTAACAAAATTTTCCTTTGCAATTCAAAGGGTTCCCTTCTGCTTCAGAACCTCTTGGGCACAGAACGTCCACACAATGGGCATAGATCATTTATCATCTGCTGACAAGAAATTCAGGGTATTTCCAGGGTTGTGAGGAGCAATAACATGACGACAATAATTCTCAAAAATATAGGTGCAAATGTAGCTTTGCTTTGTTTCTGAAATTATCCTAAAATCATCTGTTTGGTGTCAAATAAAATATTAGGAAAAAAAAATCAAGACACATTTTCCTTATTTACAAAACTTAAATGTTTGGTGTGAATTATAATCTTTTTCCCTATATAGATGACATCAATACTAACAATTGCATTATTCTGATCTGGGAACTTCTAATAAAACACAAATGCCCCAATGAATGAACAAACAAACCAATACCTCAACCTCTCTTTCTAAGTCATCTTTATCAAAACGTTTGCTTCAAAAGGATCACAGGCGTCTCTTTTTTTTTTTTTTTTTTAAGGTTCTGCACAATTCTAGTTGCAAACTTAATTGAGCTAAGTTATTTTCTTCATTTGAGTAGATATTTCAAAGATCTTTTTCCTCCAATACAATCCAGCTTTAAAAAAGTTCAAAGACTAAATTGGACATTGTGATCAAATTATCATGATCATTCTCCTAAAGGAAGCTAAAAAATGGCAGCATTGGATGGAATTATGGCTCAAGCATCTGGAAATGTACCTCAATGTATTTAACAAGACATAGGTTGCCTTTGTTCTGTGTGCAAGAAGAAGGAGGACTGGTGTTCCCAGCCCATCCATATGCAGAAAAGTTTTAAAAATGCTCAGTTACCCTAATACTGTAGTTAATCCTAGGATAAAATTCCTAGGAAATTAAATTGTTTCAGTTTTGGGGATTTTTTTATCCTCACTTGGGATCTATTCATTTCTAATCATACTTTTTCACTTCAGCATTTTGTTCTAAAGTTAATAAAAACTGTGTAGCATAAAACATCAGGATCCCAATTTTTCACCTTGTGTCTCCTTTGCGACCTATGGGATTGCAACAGGAGCCAAATTTCTCACCCTGTTTCTCCTCTGTGAGCTATGGGATTGCACAAAATTAGGAAACAGAATTGAAATAGCCCCATTAACTCAGTACTGGTGTTCTAAAGTCCATTTTTTTCAGCAGCAGCTTTTATTTCTCATATTGGACTACAGCCCAGATACTCAAAGGTCTCTGAGTATGCAAAATCCATTGATTTCACAGCAAATAGTTGCCTTCAATAATACTGAAATCCCTCCTGAAAAATATGGGCTTCATTTGTGCAAACACCAAGTCTCCGTAGTACAGAAAGAGTCCCAAAACTCAACAAACTTTGCAGTTCAGCAGGGTTTTGTCGTTTAAGAGCAACAACCTTTACCTTTCTCACAGCTCCTTCAGGAAGTGCTTTCCAGGTACTCTCTCCCTGGTACCAATTGATTTACACTCCTGATTATTCTGCTGCTACTACTAGAGTAAAAATGCAATTTAGCCATTCTGAAAGACTACTATATTGATGTCAGCTCAAAGAGTTTCAGTCATCTGAATTCACTTCCCACTTCTGTCCTTCATATGGAGTGTGGCAAAATTGGGTGTCTGTTTGGTCTCCAGACAATCAAGATGCTCCAAGATTTCTTCCTGAATCCCTTCATAAAAATGACTTTAAATTCCTTCTACATTCCTCACTTGACATCGTGTTTTCTGGCCTACATTGCAATTGAAGCATCATAGCTACACCAAAACCATTGTGTCCTATCACAGTTTTTCATTTCATCAGCCATGAAGCTGCCAGCTAAAAATAATTGGTCTATTAGAGAAATTATTTGCATATTTGCATAAGAGCTGCTTAAAAGAAGAAGTGACAAAACAATAGTGATGGGATGGACAAGTACCTTCCTGGTGCTACAAGGACCTGCATCCAGGATCTTAGTAGATAAAATTATGTCCCACATGGCTCACTTAGCAGCATATTCACCTTATGTAAATTCTGTGAATATTCCATCCCAGTTTGAGAAAGCAGAAGGCAAAGTCACAGCTACCACATCCTCTTATGCTGACAAGACGAATATCCTCCTGCTTGTTCTGTGTCCAGACACAGTCACCTGTCTCACCAGAGACAGAAGCAGGTTACAGTGCTCACAACCCAGTGTTAGCTCAGCACTATAGTTATAACTTCTGTATTCTGAAGCAAAAATACTGCATTTTTCCAAAAGCAATATTGCTCAATCATTAAGATGGATAAAGAGATATTGTTTCAGGTGAGCTTATTACTCTCTTATTACAGGAGAGATAGCAGAAGGTGGTTTTCAATGACAGGAGCATTCTGATGTCAAGATGTCTTTCTCCTTTTTTTTGCATTAAAACCTACCTACTAAAAATAGTTGATGAGAAAGCAGTATGTGAGATATGTCCAGTCACCATTTTCCCTCATGGAGTTTTTATTTTGATGATTAATAACTTACCTGTTCTATTAAAAACTCTTTATTGTACTTGGCTGTAAATCAGAGTTCTCCTTAATCACCACCAAGATTACCCCAGAAAATTTCCCTGGTATGTGATGACAAACAGCAGTTTATCCAAAGGTGGAAATCACCCTAATGTACATCATGGCACATGAGAGATTTGGAATTAAGGCACATGCACAGTAGAAGTCAAAAGCTATCAAAAACAAGCTGGTGGTTGTCCTGGGTTGGCTCTGATCGGACAATTTTGTAATATTGACGCCTGATTAGGCCAATGAAAAGAGTGGATACGCCTTTTATAAATACACATCTTAAGACAAAAACCCCTCAGGAGTAGCTCTCTTAGTTTCCGGTCTTGGTGGTGGCAGGCTGGGTCTGAGCAGGTCCTGGCTCAGCCCACATGGCTGGGTCTGACCTGGCTTCTGGGGCCCGGCTGAGATTTTTCTGTCTCCAGAGGGTGGTGAGTGGGGTGCCAAGCCCCTCTTTGAGGAGCTGCTGAACCCCTTAGAGGAGCTGTTGAACCCCTCATTGAGGAGCTGCCAAACCATTCACTGAGGAGCTGCCAAACCCCTCACTGAGGAGCTGCTGAACCCTCACCGGGGAGCTGCTGAACCCCTCAGGGGAGCTGCTGAACCCATCACTGAGGAGTTGCTGAGCCCCTCACTGAGGAGCTGTCAGACCTTCACTGAGGAGCTCACCGGGCTCTATCTTGACAGATGGCTGGGTCTCTTTGCCAGCAGAGACAAACTCTTTCTTAGCAGACCCTGCTGGACTGTGCTAGACAGAGCCTGTATTAGCACTGGGGGCAGCTTAAGAGAGAGTGGCCCTGGGCCAGGAGCAGCCCTGTGGCCGCTACCATTGCAGACTGGGAACATCCATGTGTCCAGGATCGGAGGGGCCGGGGTGATCTCACATGGACACCTCAGCATGGCTGGCAATGAACTTTGTGTGCCCAGCCGCTTTAGGTAGCTTTACTATGAACAAAAGGATAAAAGCATTGGCAACAGTTGTTTGGGTTTCTTTTTTCCTTTTTTCACACCCCAGCAGAGTCAGGCTGGCTCGCACGGTGCCATCATGGACCACGTGGCCAGCAGGGAAGCAGGGCGAGTCATACTCCCGAAGCAGAGTTTGGAACAGATTGGCTTTTTGGCATTGCAAGTCTTTATAGAACTGTTTCAGTTAATGGTAAAGCTTGAGAACAAATGGCTTTACAAATATTATTTCTCTCCTAAATTAGGAAAAGGAAAAAAAGGTGAACACATAGAGATAATGACATGGGACTCTGAGGTCAGTAAAGAAAGAGTTAATTCTAGATAGAAGGGATTGAAGAGATGTTTTAATCTTGACTTAAAATCTTGTAAAGCTTTGGTGAAGATATATTTGACTTTGGTTTTGTTGCCTTGTAAGTCACAGAGATGCACTGGGGGGATGTAGCATTCTGGTACAGCTGTGGGCCGAGGCACCAGTAGTAGAAGCAGATGGATGTTGCTGTGGATCTGTTGAGAAACTTAAACATAAAGAAATGAGAAACTTTGACCTGGGGATAGTAATGGAAGACCTCTAGTCCCAGAGATGAACAGAGAGAACTTTTGCTCTGTGCTAGAACAGCTCATCCTTAAAATACCACCCCAATAAATTGAAATGGCCTATGAAAGCAGCTGTGAGAAAAACTACAGGACATAGGAAGGACTTTCACATTGCAAACAGAGTTTTCCTGTCTTGGGCAGCTGTTTGTAGTAACATTGAAGCCACAAGAAAAACTATTTTCTTGTAAAAAGGTCTCCATAGTATGGCAAGAAAAACTCTTCTCCCTAAGTGAACTGAAGAAACTATTTCAGAGGTAGTAAACTGACTAAAAGTCATAAGGTTTTTTTTGTCTCTATGTTGTCAGTAGAAAAGAATACTGGAGAGAGAGAAAAAAAAGGTGTTCTGAAGGTTTTATTCTGATTTTTCTCATTATGTTCCTTTTAATTCTGTTGATAAAGTTTTCTTTGTACCCTTTCAAGTTTAAACAAGTTTTGCTTTTTCTCCTAATCCTATCTCACCACAAAAAATAAACCTACCACAGTGGTGAATCAAAATCACTTTGAAATCAAGATGAATTTTGTGCTAAGTTCTGCTAGACTTTGGTCAAGTTCCTAAAAAAAAATCCCAAAACTAAGATGATGTGTTAATATTTGAAATTGTTCTGATATTCCGTGTCTGATCATAAGGAACAGATTTATTGTAATGTTACTGAATGCAAATAATAGAATCATAGAACAATAGAATCACTTAGGTTGGAAAACATCTTTAAGATCATTAAGTCAAACCATTAAGCCATCACTGCCAATCCATCGCTGAACAATGCCCCTAAGTGCCACATCTACACTTCTTTTAAATGCCTCCAGGGGCAGTGACTCCACCTGCTCTGGATAACCTACTCCAATGCTTGACAACTCTTCTGGTGATGACATTTTCCTCTTATCTAATTTAAACCTTCTCTGACACAATTTAAGGTGATTTACTCTTGTCCTACCACTTGTTCCTTGGAAAAAGAGATCAACTCCCACCTCACTACAACCTCTTTTCCAGTCACTGTACAGAGCAATAAGGTCTCCCCTGAGCCTCCTTTCCTCCAGGCTAAAAAAACCAGTTCCCTCCTCATAAAGAGTTTTCAGTGATCATCAGTCACCTACATGTTTTTCACATGGACTATTACAGACCAGTTGTCCTTGGATAATATACGATCTGTACTTGCTTTTTGGCTCTTTTCCTGGTTTCCTGGAAAAATTTTTGGATTACTCTGTGCCTTAACATTCCTTTTCATGAAACAAGATAATCAGTGGTGATAATTTTGAGATAAGTTTATTAAAGCACTATGAACTTTGATACTGTTCAATTGTTGGGGAAATCTGCACAAAAAAAAAATCTCAGTAGATGTCTTTAAACATGGTTTCATTCTATAGCATGAAGAAAAAACTAGCAGATGGTTATGACTAATTAGTGAGGACTGGTGTAATTGAGGAATTAGTCAACTGAATCATGTGCTAAATTCTTCTTGATAAATACTGTTTGGTGAGACTTTCAGTCTTCTGGCAAACGTAAACAGTATTTTCCTGGATTGTGTCTGCCTTCTGAAAAGCAGGGAATGAAACAGACCAGAGTAGTTGGTGACATGGATAGGATGCCAGATATCATGCTAGTGTGCTTTTGTGTACACAAATGCAATACTCTGAAACCATGTTTATGAATATTGGCTAAGAAACATTGAGCAAATAGAAATTCAGCTGGAAATTAGTCCCATGCAGTCAGTCCCTTCTGCCCACCCCCTCAAAAGAGAGAGACAAAAAGCAGAGACTAACTGTTAAGATAATTCACTGGAAACAACATTGAGATAAGAAAATGGATAATAACAGCAATAATCCTCATAAGAAAGTGTATTAAAAAAAAATGTTTTACAGGCAAAATGTTCACTGACACAGTGCAACCACAGCCAGTGCCACAAGACATAGAATGGTCCCCCAGACCCCTCTGTATGCATGTCATCTTCCCCAAGCTCAAGGCAATACAAAATAACAGGGGTGGACAAACAGTCAGCATCCACTCTCCTTCCCCAAGACTGAGTCAACGAAAAACAATAATGAACAAACGCTCTGGTAGGGACCAGACTCCAATCATGACACTGGTTCAAGAAAACACGCAAATTCTTGGTTCAGGAGCACTCTTGAGTTATTCATTTAAACTGCTGTTTTCCTAAAAATTTCTATAATGGAATACATTGGTGAGAGTTCCCAGACAACCAATGGTCAGTGTAATTTCAGATTGCTTGAGGTTCATTAAAAACATCATCAGCAGTAGATATAGGACATCATAGTCTGTGTCATCTTGTTCTCTGTTTCAGTATTGCATGACTGAAAGATGCAATACCAGTATAAATAAGGCAGAACCAGCCTTTGAATAAAAGTTTTCCCTGTTTCAAATCCTCTGAATTATCTGAGATGCCAATAGCTCCTAAGCAAATAAAGCCTGTGTTTATTTAGAATATGGTCCAAGTTTTCCACCAGGATTTTGAATATTGGATAAACTTCAGGTTTGTAACAAGGGGAAAGATCAGTATCTTTCACACTCCATGTAACATCTATCTGTGGATTAGCAGGTTTAGTTTATTAAATTGGAGAACTAAGAATAACACAAAATACATAATCAGTGCAAATTACTTCAAAATCAAGTCATCTCATAATTTTCAACTGGATACTGTCTCTGCTAACAGCTAGTCCCACATATTCATGCATAGACCTATATAGGTTTTCCTAATCTAGAGCAAATACCTCAATATCAACTGTTGTGTTTCTGTCCCTGCAAAGCTGGAAATCATGATCCTTTGTTTCCAGTCTGTCCTAGTTATTTTTTATATCTATTTTTGTAATATTTAAGTGGGGGAAATATTATCCATTTTTAAAGCTTTCTAAGTCTGGAAAGATGCCACTAATGATTCAGTCTCTGTGGCTTAAGCTTAAGTAGAGTTACAGTGTATAAATCTCCTACCTTCATTGTATTGTGCTTTATCCATGTAAATCTCTCCACCGTCATCTCCCTCTCACAGATAAGTAGTTGCTGTGTCCAAAGCCAATATTAATATAAATATAAACAATTGCAGTGTGCTTAGGTCTGTCACGTCTCCCTAAATACCCCTTTCAGGACTATTTTTTAAATCATTGTGTCCAAGTACTTTCATCTTGCTTATGAAATGCTACCTCATTCCATTGTTTTAGGGAACTTTTCTTAATCTGTGCAGCTTAAAGGGTATTTTGAATGGAATGTAAGACAAGTTTTCGAGAGGTACAAGCTGATTTCCTGAGATGCGCATGGGTTTATGTAGACAACTATCCAGAAGAGTCCAGCAGATCATTTGTGGAATCCAAGTGCTCTGATTTTACACACCTCTTGCTTCCTGGACTGGTCAGGCACAACAGAATTAAAAATTGTTTTGACAGTTGCACACCTCCTTCATCTCCCAGCTGTTTCCTAAAAGTCCTTTTGTCCCATCAGGGTCCTTCAGCCACTGGCTTTGCATGAGCCACTGCACATTGTTAAATCACCTTCTTGAACAGTCAGCCATTTATTGTGTGCTGAATGTCCATTATTGCCACAAATTCTACCTGCTGCACTTAACTGTCCAGTAGATAATTTTATTGTTATATTTTCTTCCTTTTTTTTAGTTGGCGAATACTTGAAGAAGAAACAAGCTCTTTTTTTCATGGTCTGGAGAATGTCACCTGCATCCCTGTCAGTGTCAAAACAAATGTCATGTGTGGATTCAGATCTAATTCTAAAGTCACACTAAAAATGCTCCTGTTCTTCTTAGTTAACTTGATAGTCTGGTGGATCTAGAGCATTATATTGCTTGTCATATTTTCTCTTAGTGTGCCATTAGCAAACGATGCCAGCCTTAATTGCAGCAGTCTCATAAGGTGCCTACACTCAGGCCAAACATCAGATCCTTACAGCTCTGCAAAAATAATAATATTTATTTCTGGTTAACTAAGATCAAGAGTTCTGTCTAGGATGAATCACTCTTTCTACATGGTATATCTGTGGAATATTGCCTGCACTTTTGCTGTTTGAACACACAGGTTATATCTATAGGAATGCATCAAATAGATGTAAACCATACACTGGCACTGAAATCTGTCAGCACAGTACATCCTGTTTTCCTGTTGCTAAACTTTTAGTCTTCAAAACACAGCACCCACACACAGACTGCCTACTGGGAATAGAACATGGCCTGTATTACCTCCCAGAACTGTGCCTTGAGACCTCAGTTTGGTCTGGGTCTAACTGCACCAGGCATCAAAGCTGGTGCATAGAGGAAGGTGCCCTGATACTCTTTCAGTGATGAGATGTACAGCTATAGGCATAAGTAGGAAAGGATTTTGTGCATGAGAGAAAAATTGCCAACTCTAGGCAGTAGAGTTCTTGCTGTATTTTAAAGCTCAGAAATCTGACACTTATAATTTATTGATGAACACCAACTTCACTATACCATTGCAATTTAAAGAACTCTTGGTGAAAGCCAGCTTTCCGAAGACATTTTCCAAAGAAAAAACAAGAGTTCTTTATTTTTCTCTGATTTATACTAAACTAATTAGGAAGAAGTTCCCTGATAGAGAAGAATTTACTTAAAATTGTCACAATCACACTAGTAGATATGTAAATCATAGCCACAATATATTTTAACTCTTCTCATGTCTGACATGATGTCCAGTAGTGTATCATGGCAATATTTTTTGTTCTGTATAGTGCAGAGACAAATGCAGTTCTGGTTTCAAACATTTCACTAATGCTAAGAGTTTAAAAGGAACTTCAACAAAATCATTGCAAATTTCTCCATGACGATGCAGTTTGTAGATTCTGCAACTCATTCTCACACTTCCGAATATTTTGCCTCCTGGAGGCAAATAAATTTCTGGTCCTCCTTGTTTACATCGAAAGACATCTGAGCTCTCAAGAGAAACAGAAAGAAATTTATCTGAATTAAAATAACAATTTTGATAGCTACACTTCTGGTAGCACTTTAATCCAATTAATTCACTATGGGAATAATGTTTCATATACACTGTCTCTACATACAAGTGCTGGTAAAATTAGCGAATCAAACAGTGCCAGGGAATGTTTCTAGATAAGGAAATATAATTGTTCACACTATTAAAATGCATGCTGTGTTGCTGTTGAACTGGGACAGCTAGCAGTCTCCCCAAAACTGTTAGGATTGGTTTGGCACTTATGACATGCCAGGAATCATTCCCTGAACAGAATTTGCATGTGGCTGTGTGGTTTTGGAGACTGAGATAATTTATAGCATTAGCCAAAGGCATTGTCTGCCAACTGGCCTTAGAACCAGAGAACAGCACTGGCAGATCTAGCAAGGGGTGGATGAGGAGAGCTGTACATCCACTTCTAGCTGTGTGACCCAATGCCAGCATCATTCTGTGCTGTAATTAGTGGGGTGGGAAAGAGGGGAAGAGCCACTTCTTTTTTTATTTCCCTATTTGCTGGTAAAGCTGGGTTTGAATTTGATATGGCACTGCTGGTACCTCACTTGCACACTTGTCCACTTCTTCTACTATTCTGGTTCTTTACTTTGAGGAAATTATTTGGAGCTTAAGGTAAATAATCTCAATGCAAAGAAGCACCTTGTACTTATGTCAGTGTAGCAATGTTAATAACTCACTGCTTATGTGCCCAGGAAAGCTACTCCTCCTTAACCCTTATCTAGTGTTCTGTGTCTCTGTCATATCTTAAAATATCACTCTCCTTTTGAAGTGCAAACAATTTTTTATGGTCCTTCTGGAGCTACAGAGCAGTACTTCAACCTAACCAAGAGAGAAGGAACCTTGCCAGCACTAATTAATCACCCCAGCAGAAATTATTTTCAGATTATGACACTGCCTTTGTTAATAATATTTAGGAATATCTGTCAGGAGTTATTGTCATCATGCTAATTTTTGACAAATTACCCCAGGATCTTGGTCAGCCTACTCTCACAGCTGGATCTTATTGAGAAGGCAGTGATTCAAGCCTGGTTTAACAATGTCAGGTCCACCCACTGACACACAGGAGGGTCTCTAATGACAGTAAAAGGCATAGAACTAAGAGATGGAGCATCCTCAGTACTAGCAACTACATTGACGCAGAAGGCATAATGGATTCTTAACATGCTGTAATTCTGACTGGAATAATCCAGTTGATATGCTTGCTTCATCAATATTGTGACATTGCTTTAAATTCAGTATGGACTGATGAATACGAGTATTACAAAGGTGCACACTATCTTCATTACAATAAATATTCTAATCTCATAACAGAACTTTTCTGTTAGTTTTTTTTTATTCAAATGTTCAGTCCAATATGTAATTTCAAGGTACAAAATTCGTGTTATATTAGTGTATGATCTTGGTTCAGATCAAATGAACTACAATATTAACATTCAAGCAGACCACCTGATTCCATGAAATTATTTGGTTATGTTCAGAGGAGATTGTTGCAAATATTTTATAAATAATACTTAACAGCTGAAGAGATAGGTGGAAAAAAACCAAACAAATCTTCAAAATATGCAATTTGTTTAAGTGCAAAGAGAACACAGACAACATGGGTGAGAGAAACACACTGTGAAGTTAAGTTACAAAGAAATTCTCAAGCTTTTATTAAAGATATCTAACCCTGATCACCTATTGTTCAGATCAATTAAGTTAGGCAATTACATTACAGAATCTGAAACTCATGAATCTCCAGCTGAAAATTGTTTTACTGTATTCCCTCTTGATCCTAATGTACAGATATTCCAGGATTTTGCAACTTAACAAATTAAGTCCTGATATTTTAGAAGTTTTAAAAGTGTGAGATACTGTATAACCAGGAATTAGGGAAATAAATTACCTTTTTAATTTCCCTCAGTGTAATTTAATGTGAGATTGAATGGCAGAAGCTGATCAGACCTTTATTTTATCAGGGGTAAGACATACCCCTAAAGCTCTGTCAGACACCCGTGGTCTGATCACAGAATCATAGTAATCTTTGTTTCCTCTTGATCATTTGTCCTCAAGATGCATCAAATAAATCTCATTAAGTAAAAGGGTTTTTTTGGTGCAAGGAGCAGCTACAGCAAGACATGAAAAGGAGACAGAAGGGAAAAGCTTCTTATCCTGCAACTCATTGCTGAGTGTTACACAGACATGGTGGTGGTATGGAATCTTGAAAGGTAAAAAATAATCTTGTGGGACACAGATTTTTATAAAGGGGTTTTAATTTTTTTTTTTAACTCCAATTGTTTTTTTTAAATCTAATTCTGTAAGTTGTGTCATGGTTAGTGTGAAGCACGCACTCCAAGTGTGCTGTTCCCGGTGCTGGCAACTAAACCACCATTAATTCAAACATTCTTCGAATAGCATGGCACTGATGGTGTGCAGTTATCCTACATCCTCACAACAGGAGTACTACTGAATCAAAGGCAGCCAAGCAAACGGGTAACAAGGGACATGTTTTGGGGATCTGTTTGAACCTTCTAATGGCTCAAGAGTTCCTTCATTTTTCTCTCATTTATACTAAACTAATTAGGAAGAAGTTCCCTGACTTGTCCTTGGTTACACTGGTGAACAGCTCATTTAAGCAGAGTCAAGCCTCCCTGGCTCTATATTTTCATGTATACAGAGACTTAGTGTCTCAAATATTGTGCAAATGTCATTCATATAAACATAAAAATGTATGTACAGACACACTTGAGTGTACATATATCAAATATATCTTGGAGTTCAGTACCGAGAATTTTTGTCTAGAGGAGTCTGCACATACAAAAAGGCTTTGTGCCCATACAGACTGTAATAAAAATACAATTAAAATTTTATGAATATTTTCATCTTAGGTATACCGAAGTGATAAAGCACAAAATTTGATCTGAGTCATAAACCCAGGAAAATAGCCTTTCCACTGGTGTGGAAAACTCCCATTTGAAATCAGAAACACCAAGATGGCATTTAAGAAAAGAATGTATATCATTGCAAGGAAGTAAATTGCTCTCTATGCCTCAACATCCTTCTGTAATGGAGAAGCAGGTTAGACCCTCTCTGTCAACCACCTTTTTAAGCAAGGAACAGTCTGTTTGTGGAACAAATACCTCCTGTCATCCATCTTTGATTCTGATCATGAAAGTGTCATTAGTACTTGAATCAAGGTAAGCAGAATCATCCCATCTCTTTTTCCTTACAGAGCTTCTGGAACCACAAAATAGTTCAAAAAATGTCTTAAAATTAAAAATAAGGTAAATGTAAATAACACTTGCACAATGAGAGAGTGTGTTAGGTCTCCTAATTGTTATTTCCTTCTGTTTTTCAGACAATATATTTTTTCACCCTTTCTATCAGTTGAGAGCAACAAACTAAGGACAATGAAGGAGTTGCCCTAAAGGCACATGATGTTTGTCATAGTTATTGACAAGCAAGAAAATTTAAAACAAATCTCACTGAATGTCTGGTGAGATGGCTCATGTGCACCAGGCACAGAGAAAACAAAATTAATTCCTCCTTGCTGGATTCCCCCCTCAGCTCAAGTCACCTCTACCTTTCCATTGATGTGTATATTCCAGCTGAGTGACATCCAGGCAGCTGTCAAGGCCAGAGTCAGCAGTTTCCAAATAGGTTTTCCTGTGCTCCTAGGACTGAGGAGCACTGCCCAACACCTGGGGCCATTTCCGGAGACCAGGAAAGTGATCCTGAACAGCCAGCCAGTGTTAGATTAGCATTGGTGCCCCAATCCCCATGAGCCATTTTGACAGTAACCAAAGCATAGGTCTCTGGTGAATCATGAATCACACCAGATTAATAAATTCATTCAAAATATTTAAGACTTTTTTATCTTCCTTGATGTCAACTCACCTCAGCCCTTCCAGTGCAGACCTTCATGCTGTCACCAAGATTCAGAACGTCAGCTGTCAAGGCATAGGCAGGAAAGAAAGGCAGTTTTCTTTATATTGCAATGAATTAGGCAATTTTTCATGGTTTATTACTGTGTCTCATTTTAGAAATTATAACATCTTGCAGAGGAATGGAAGTTTCTCCTAATGAGCCAAAAAGATGGCTAATCACTGTTGGAAAATACCTGAGAACACTATATAGGAGTTTATGAACAACCTGTTGATGCTCCCCTTGATCAGGAAGCAGAGTTCAGAGAAGATTGTCCAGATGGTGAGAAGGATAAACAGGTTATTCATGCCTGTTTGAAAGGTGTGGAAAGCACTACTTCTAAACAAAAGGCTTTAGCTCATTTGATCAAGATGACATTGGAAGAACATTTATTTGTTGTTTTCTTTTACAGGTGATACACGTGAAATGGAAAGCATCAGGTAATGAAGAAACTTTGAGCTAATTGCTTTCTTTTTCAGCTCATGTGCTGATGTCAGCCCAGACAACAAAATAAGTGGATTCTGATGAAGAAAGCAAAATTGTTGATCCTAATTAGAACAGACAGAAGCATTTTTTATCCTGAATCCTTTGTTTAAAGGTTGACTCTTGGCAGGGGTGTGATTGCTCGGTGCACTAACTGCACTGTTGACCAGGACGTCCATCACAGAGGGAATGTGTAGGAAGTCCAGTACCAGAATTCATGCCTGGAACTGAAATGCCTGCCAGAAGCAGATAGGCTATTCTCTTCAAATGATGACAGAATAATTGCTTCCCAGTGGATGGCTAGAATCTGTTGGCAGACCTTTCAGGGATTCTGCAGATAATGCTTATCTGCCTGATTATTGCTGAATTTCAGGAGACCATAACAGGTTACCCATGAATCTTCAGAATGACGCTAAACCCAGAAAGAAAGTAATTTTGGAACTTAAATCAAAGACTAAAACATAACACCAGGGACCAGCACTTTTTATTTTATTTGTTCTTGTAGTGTGTAACATTAGGAACCTCTACCCTTACGTCATTTGCTTTAAAGTGGTGTAAGAGACAAATGCAAAAGAAATTCAATATGAGAGAACATTAATAAAAAAATGTAG
The DNA here is from genome assembly GCA_018697195.1 of Certhia americana. Lineage (NCBI taxonomy): Eukaryota > Metazoa > Chordata > Aves > Passeriformes > Certhiidae > Certhia > Certhia americana. Next base: position 147,684,008 of record CM031858.1, on the reverse strand, counting down.
TTGAACTACTGTCCAGTCTAATTGGGAAGATTACGTGTAATGTAAATGTTCTTTCTCACACTTTGTTTAAGGTCAGAGATCTTCTAGAGCTTAGCTTAGATTAAATATTTTTTGTCATTTTGGTTACATTGAAGCACACCATGGTGACAGATTTTATGAGTGGAGTGATTTCACAAGGGAAACTGGTGAGGCAGTCCTGTTGTGCAGATGAGAGCTATAAAAAGCTGCTTTTGAGAGTGTAAATGTGGTACTGGATCTTGTCTTCACAGTTTGGCATCTAATGGAAGGTAATGCATTCTGATACCCAGGGTTAATATCTTCACATTATTTAGGACAGTTTATAAGGGGAAAAGAAGGGCAGATACAGAATCAAAAGATAAGTTATAAAATCCTTGGGGTTGGAAGGGACCTTTAAAGGTTGTCTAGTCCAACCCCAAAATAAATGAAAAAACAGACTCTGCTTTTCCACAGCAGAGTCTGGTACTATAAACAGGGCATGGGTTTGGATCTAGCTGGGGAAAAGGGCAGTTTTGCTGTTGCCTGATTGCTGTTTATGGGGCCTCTCCACCACTCTGGTGTCTCATATGCCTCTGCTCTTAACCACAGCTGCATACTTGTGATTTCCCTTTCTGTGAGTTTCAGGGAATTGACATTTTTCTGATATTCTTAGAATACAACAATATAGAAAGGGAATAGATGTTCGACCCTCTGAGGACAGTTTGAGATTCAACCACTTGAAAAGTTATGTCTTGACTCTGATACGGTAGGAAATTACTTTGTGTTCTCAGACAGAGTCAAAAGAGGGCTCTGGACATTTACTATAACATTCCTTGGTGTGTGTCTGTGGCAAAAACATCTGAAATCTAAGCAAGGTCAGATACTTCATTTGTACAGAAGGCAGGCCTGTCCAATGTGCAGTTGTAGACATCAATTGACAGATCTTCTAATGCTCTTATATTTATTCACATTCCTAAACAGAGAGGGAAGAAGACCATCTTCATTTTTTAGGAAGTCATAGATTCTAAAGGTTAAACTAATATGATGAGATAACTGATATTTTTGAGACAATGTTTAAATTCTGTGACAATGACATCAAGGAGGAGAAAGTGCTTAAAGAGATGAAATTGTCCATTGTGAAAAGTGATAAGTTGAATACATGCAAATAAGTTGCAGAGAAGTTACAAACTAAAATTTCCCACTTTTTTTTTCTCTGAATATGCATATGTATAAAGCAATGTGAGTAAATGTAATCTCAGGGTGCTACATCATTATCTGATGTAAATTGACTCAGCTTCATTGATTTTGGTAAGACTAAATGCATATATTATAAAAGGGGACATTAGCTGGCGGTTCATTTTTATATTAAATCTGTCATCAATCCATCCTACACTCCTGCAGCACTTAACTAAATTGCTGGTTAATACCAATTTCAGCCAAGTACAGAAATGTTTTCAAAAGTTAAGTCAGCACCTAGCAAAAAACCAAACCAAACCAATCCAAAAACCAACTGCCGCCAGCCCCCCCAAAAGCCAAAACCAAAACCAAAATAAAAGTTTGAGAAATAATATCAAATATTTTTTTCCAACCAGAACTTCACACAGTGAGGAAAATGACAATAGTATCTAATATTTTGAAATTAAAAATTGTACACAGCTTCAGTACCAACTTTGTTCTGAGCTACCCAGTGTAAAGAGAAGTCAATGTGTTTTATGACTACCATAGAATGTAATGTTAGTATTCTTCTTTTATTGTTTCTCTTTTTTAAGTAATATTTCAAAATGTTTCAGCTGGAGTGCTAAATCTCATAGGTTGCCATGTTCATTCTCCAAGGTATTTTTGTATGTGATTAGTCAAGAAAAGGGAGACTCTTTATTGACCCATTTGCTGAAAAAATAAGATAAAATGAAATAAAAAAAAATGAAATGAAATTAAAATAAACCCACAAAACTCATCGGATAAATCAAATGCACTGCTTTGTGGGTTATAACACATATCTCTTGACAAAAAGCATGGCAAATATGTAGCTCAAGATTGCTAGTCCCAGCTGCATGGTACATGGCTGCAACTCAAGCAGGATGCACAAGGAGCTGTATGGTACCTCTGAAATGGAACATGCTCTTACTGAGATCTTTGCAGGACATTTTTACCTAAAGAACACTTCTGAATATGATTCCTCACTGCCTATTTCTGTGTTTGGATACACAAGAAGGAGGAAGATGGGACAATGCTCAGCTGCACTTATATCCATTTCTGACCTCCTTCTCTCTCCTCCATTTCTCAAAGCTGTATCCCAGAGGACACAGATACAGTCCTGAAGCCTGAGGACTTCATTGCAAATCTGACCAGGAAAATTCATTTTGTGACCTCAGAAAACACCACTTTTGAAAGAGAAATTAAAATGATTGGAGGTTTCTTTTTTCCCCTCCCTCCCTCTCCACCACCACCCCCTGAACTAACAGACTTTAAGAAATTATTTTTGGAGAAGGCAAATGGAGACTTCTGTATCTTGTCAAGTTCCAGCCAACAGAGCACTCCGGTCAATTTCACCTCCCGACCTCTTGTCACTTTCATTTTCTGCCAGAAGGCAGCGAGTGACTCTGATGAGAATCTTCCAGGCAGGGAGCCAGAGCCAGATGCTGCTCACCTGTTTCCTCTGCCTCTCCAGTTCTCAGCATCCCCATCTGTACCAAGCCTACTTCCAGTCCCCTAATACTTCACATGAAGAGTTTTTGACAATCTTGTTTTCTTTTGTCCTATTTTTTTTTTCTCATGTAGATAATAGCAACCTAAACTGTAATCACATTTTTTCAACAGAAAATCCTACAGATTTTTTTTTTTTTTCCCCCTTTGGAGAGTTTAGACTATTTTTTTATTTTCTGAATGGATTGTTCTCTGCTTGAAAATCATTCTGCCATAAAATTGGCTATCAGTTCAGTTCCTTTTTTTCTCCTCCAGTGCCTAAAAAGGAGCTTAACCGACTCCAGAATATGCAGGAATGATGCTTCCTAATGTACTCAGCATGACTGCTTGTGTTGGAAATGAGATGAAAGCACTTGAATAATTTTCCTTTTCAAATAGCGGGCTAATTAACATATAGATCAGCTGGCTAACACTTCCATGAAATATGTACAGTACTTGTTATTAAAATACAAGCACTCTTTGAACTTCAGCAGTCACTTGAAAATTTTAATCTTCCAATTCTGCCTTTGTTTGTAATAGTTGAGGTAAGAAATTGGACAGCCAGGATGCTAAATCTAAGGGATAATTTGGACACTATTAATTTCGTGGTTGTGCCTCTATTTGTTTAACAGCATATATTATGCATAAGAATCCCAGTTCAAGAATTTATCTAAATTGAATATGTTCTAGCAGATGACAGCAAGAGGATTTCTTTCAAAATTAGCGTGTGTCTTTTTAGGCAGAGTGAATTATCCCCAGGTCCCATGAAATCAACTACAATAACTTTCACTGTCTCTTGGCAGCAATGGTGCCTTCTGCTGAGAAGAGCCAGTCAACTGGAATATGCTTTGGTGCTGGACCTGCATGAGATTTGATCATGGTGCATGAAAATTAGGAAAAGCCTGAGGGTAGGGTTGCTAGTCCCATTCCTGTACATCCTGGATATAAAAGACAGGGTGAGTTGAATGCTTGATTCATGTTGGGTGAGATGGAAGCCAAACAAGAAAATAGTTGTTTAAGTCTAGAAATGCTATGCAACAGGAAAGAGAAAGCAGAACCTTGATTGTAATTCATTAAGTAGCCTTTCTGTTTAATAAAAAATCCCTGTTATAAAATTACCTTCTTTGTTTAATATTTATGATTGTTAATCTACTTCAAAATAAACATGGACAACAGATTAAATTATTGTAAAATTGAAAGATTGTTTGGTTTAAGATCCCTTTCTCTACATAGTGTGATATAATCTGTGGGGTTTTTTTATCATTGGGTGACTTAGAATTGGGTTGTTTCTTTTTGTACCTGGTTTCAGCAATTTCCATGAGTAAATTGCAACGTGTTTGGGAGAAAAAAAACACAACCCCCTCCCAGTAAATTATTTCACGTTTTTTTTTAATGCATATATGAAAACAGTTGAGTAAAGTTAACTATTGAATATTTCAGTGCTCACCAGGTAGAAAAGGAATTTAGTGGTAATCTTCATTTAAAGTCTCTGGGATTTAGATCTTTGGTAATATTGCTATATTGCTTCTTTTTTTTTTTTTTTTTTTTTTTTTTTTTTTTTTTAAGGATAAATTTGATCTTGTTTTTTAAGCTGAATCTTTATCTCTAGGACCAGTTTTGTTCATAGATTTCCCAGAGAATCACAGGGGAAAGTGATGAGAAATATGATGAAAAGCCAAAGGGACCATTAATTTTACATGTCGGACTGGAACCTTAGTTTAAAACTTTCAAAACTCTTAAAAGGGTCAAAATTCCGTCCAGTTTTTTTTTTTAAGATTTCACTTTTCCAGATAAACACAAAAGTACTACTAAAATATATCCTTGATGAATTTAGTCAAAACTTATTTAGGTTATGACACTGAAAAGAGACTAAATTAAACAGTAATTTGTCCCTCACTTCTGCAAGTCTTCTAGGATGTGTATAATCAATATACAACGAATAGACACTAAATATGCCCTGAATACTTGACTGTCTCTTATTCCTCAGACTCACTCACCCTCAGAGTTGCCTGGTCATTGCTGGCAGCATGAGGACCAGATGAAGGGTTGAGTGCACACTTTTTTCTTTTCACTTCTCCCTTTGCAAAAGCAGAAATCTCATTGTAATCAAGATGGTTAAGACATTCTCCATTTAATAAAATCCAAGATGGGGAAAAATCCTGTGTGCCTCTTCTCTCAGTAAAATCATAAACACTATTTTACAGTTTTATTTAAGTAACCCCAATGATTAAGTCAGAAGGTCTAGGAGTGATAGACCCAAATCAGAAATCAAATATCTATGTATCTTCCTCCATTGACAGGTAAAATAAAAAAAATCTGTGACAAACATTTGTGCTTCTCAAATCCAGACCTTGTATTTCCATTCCCTAGGTGTTGCCTTTAGTTTAAGGAATTAGGCTCAAGCAAAGGACAGGTATGAGAACTAAAGTTAAGCTCTTGTTTTAAACCTCCATCTGATGATTGTGAATCTCACTGTTAAAAATTACATCTGTATACTAAAGATACCTCATGACTAAGACAGGATGTCATAGCACCAGCTTGACATACTCTAGGACTTTCAGTGGAGGAGAGCATTGCTGTAATTAAACACTAAATGAGGTTGATCTGGTGTTTTAACTGATTGGTAGAAAAATCCATTAATATAAATGATGTCAGATGAATTGCAGTATTGTATAAAAGTTATCAAAAGCTGGCTATGAACCATTTTAGGCTTCCTTGGGCCCTACCAGGTGTTTCAATGATTAAGTGTCAAAATCCATGTCTGAAAATAAGGAGAATGATAAAAATATTTTTATTAAGTCTTTGTTAGAAGGTTTTTATTTTCCCTTGAACATGAGGAAAAATTTTTTTTCCTGTGCAGGGGACCTAGCAGTGGAACAGGCTGCCCAGAGAGGGTGTGGAGTCTCCCTTGCAGGAGACATTCAAGTACAATCTAGACACACTCAATCTTGTTCTATGTGCTCTGGGATGACTCTGCCTGAGCAGGGAGATTGGACCAGCTGACCCTCTGTGGTTCCTTCCAGCCTTACCCTTTCTGTGATTCTGGTTTTTTGATAATGCCTCTTTCGTCAGAGCGGTATCATACTGAAGAAACAAATCCATCAATTTCAATTCAAGCTTAGGAACAATGCATTGAAAAATACAGTTTAATGTTTGGGGTGGAATTTTCTGGGGATCCTCTAAGGTCAATTTAACAGTAAGGATGATTTCAGTTATGTTTTTTCAGATAAATCTGTGAGTGAGAGGAGGAATCTATGAGAGGTGATGAAAACTATGGATAAAAGAGACTAAGCGTCATCTGTACTCAAAGTAATTAACAGTTGAGAGAAATTAATTAAACATAAGTATATGAAACTTTGAGAGTGAGATAACGAATAATCAAATTGTATGATAGAATTGGTGTAAGGTTTCCTTTCAAGTAATAGGTAAATATTAGAGGATTCTCATACTGGTAACCCAAGTTTAACCAATTCATTCTGCTTTATATCTCTTTGACATTTTTGTGTTTCTGAAATATAGATCTCAAATGAACAATTGTAAAGTGATATATGTAAAAATGCTGTCTTCAAAGTAAAAGAAATGGTAAAGATACTCATAAATATAGAAACCACAGAAAACTAAGAAGACTAATTTCCTTACTTAGTATAATTTCTAATACTTTTATTCCTAAGATTGATGAACTCAGACATCATTGTCAAGAGCATAAGAAAGCAGATGAAAGAATTAGATTTTTTTTTCCCACTAGCTCTGAACTACTCTACAGGGCCATAATTCCTATTCCATTCCAAAAAACATTTACAACTGAATCAGAATCAGTTCTTTATTCCTTTATTTTTCTTTGTACCACCCAAAGACTACTTATGTTAAGACTATTTCAGTTGAAAAATATTTAGGTTGAATTCAAGGCTTGTTCACTAACTTGAAGGAGTTGTAACTAACAAGAAATACAAGTAAGTATTACAAAGTTTGGGAGAATTTATTTCACTTCATTTTGATTGCGTAAGGAGATAATGACTTCAAGTCAAGAGCAAATGTGCTTATGTTGCACTCGACAAAGAGGCTGTTAAAAGGAGCAGACAAGTAAAGATCCAGAGGAAAAGAAAGGATAGAGAGATGAAGAACAATGTCAAACATCTACAAAGGATGATCATGAATGGTGTGTAGAAAAATAAGAAATAAGATAATTCAAACAGAAGAAAAAATATCTAAGCACATTTGGAGATTCAGACTGGAACTGTTGTAAGTTCAGAGGGGGCAGAAGAATCTTTTGTGGGTAGAGAACTTTAAAAATCTATGTGTACATGTGTCTATATGTACATGTATATTTGGAACATTTATATATTTAAACACGCATAATTTTTGTATCTGAACATAACTTTTGTATCGACTCTGATGTGCTTCAAAGAGGGCATCCAGGATGAGCAGGTTGCCTTCTCATTCCAATATGTAATATAAACAGTGGACTGACAGATTTTTGCAGGAGAATTAAGGTTCATATCACCTCAAAATAGCTTGGAAACAAAATAAAAATAGAAGGCTATAAAATGCTTAATTATTTTCCATTTGCTCTGGGTATTTCCAAGCATGCAACACCCCAGTATGTGTTATTGTAGAGAATAGGCAATACTATATATAATGAAAGTCTGACTAAACAGTCCATCATAAGAACTCATGGACATGTGTAATTGGGACAATGATTGTGTCCATTGAAATCATAATTTGCCATCTCTGGGAGGAGAATTGCCTTTAGAGAAGAAATACAAAAATTGCACCACAGGATGCTTGATGTTTATCACATCTGCAAGGTACATACCAGTGTTCTACTAGTCATTAATTTAGATTTTGGGTGGAGGAAAACTGATTATCCCCCTGCATGAACACTTGTAGCAGAAGAAAAGTGAGTGAAGAAAAAGTTTGATTTGATCGTCTAGTGATAGAGGAGCTTTAGGGGTTTAAAACGTTGTTTCTGCCCCAAATTTAACTGCACACAGTACATAGAAGAGTTTCAGCAGGAAATACCATGGGTTTTGTACATCGGTGTAGGAAATTCAAATTGAAGCTCGCTAACAAGGAAGACTATTTAAGCAACCTCTTTCACTTCTGCTTTTTCAAAAGGTCTCTTTGCTGGTTCAGTGAAATATACTCTTTTCTCAGCCTTCACACCCTACAGCTGGGTTCATAAAGCAATCACAACAAACAAAAGATTAATTGGTTTTCATGAAAGGTGAGAAGGGCTTTTATACTCCAATTAGCTCTCCCTAGTAACAGGATGGTGGCCCTCAACAGAGGATAATACAAATATTAGCATCAGCTGGTGCAGCTAAACCTACCATTACTGTGATAGCATAGTTCAGGATATTATTGTGAAATCCAGGTGTCTTTTGACAAGAATTAAAATCCTTAAAAGTTTTTTTATCTGATATAGGTTATTAAATATGAAATGATGATCTAGAAGGAATGTTATTGAAAAACACTGTGGGAGAGGAAGTCTAGTTGGTCTTTATATAATTTTTTTTTTTTTAAAGGAAAAGAGTTATGAACATTTGTCTCACTGCCTAGTACTTATGAAATAAGGACATGAGAGAATAAATGTCGATTCACAGAAAAATAATCACATGAGAAAAAAGTCTTACTAGCAGCATCAGCTGTAACTGTACTATGTAGTGCCTTCTGTTACAACCATCTAAGTCTTACATTTTTTTGAAATCATACAATTATTTTTTAGTCTTTCTCCTTTTAAGAGTGATTTATGACACGCAGGTCAGGTAGATTATTTGATACGACAGGGAAGCCTTCTGATAAAACAGGTCTCTGTCTTTCTCTCTCACTCCCCATTCCAGAGAAGAGTGACACACTTCATATTAGGTTTCTTTGTTAACCCAGGCAGGTTAAATACTTTTTTAATCCCTAAGTCATCAGCCCCAAGCAGCGCTGACAGGAGAACTCATAAATGTGGTGTCCTGAAGGCAAGTCACACAAAAAGTTGTTTAGTTAAATTATGGTCCTCTCACCTTCTGGTGAAATTCACTTAAAAATATTTAGTTTAAAGTATCTCCAGCCAAAACTATCTTGTAAAAACAAGGCATCAAGAGCTAAGTATCATATTGCTAAAACTCAATCCCCTGCAACTTGACAATGTATTCTGTGAGATATTACCTAAACACTCAGGGATTTAGTCATAACCCTTTCTGAGGGTGGAGAGCACCACTGAACATTTGCTCAAGCTAATCTTTATCTTCCCACTGGCTATAAAGATTTACTAAAAATAGAACTATAAAGCTGAGGAGGAAGGTGCTGTTTAATCAGTGTCTTTGCCATCATTCTTACTGTAGTACAAACGTGATATCCTTTAGGCTAGTGCTTAAATTCTACACGAATAGGTCACCAAAAAATGCTGAGATAGTGTTTTTGTCTGCAACAGCTTCAAATAATGTTGCTAATAGAATAATAATAATGCAGAATAATTAATGCAAGTCAGGTATTTATATTTCATTTGCAACATGCACACACACACACACACCACCTACCATGTCTTTGACAAATTAAAAGTAACATCACAAAAAGTGTTGATCCAAACTAATCCTTCATCACAATAATAGATACTCAACTGAAGAAGAAGTCAGAACCTGGTGAATATAAATGGTTCAACTGATGACAGAGGAGCCTGCATCAAGGATTTATTTCATGGGTTGCTGAACAGACTCCTTGCAAACTCCAGGAACCATATAATCTATTCACACTCATAAATCCTTCAAGAGCTCCACATAAATTTAATTAGACTCTCCTTTTCCCATAATTCTCATGTAAATTCTATTCCAAATCTCCTCTTTTCATGTTGTTGGACCCTACCTCTAGTTTCCAAAGGAAAATAAAAACCTCCTAACAAAAACTTAATAAGAGACATTTTTATCATTCTCCTTATTTTCAGACATGGATTTTGACACTTAATCATCATTGAAACTCCTGGTAGGGCCCAAGGAAATGGCTGAGTCACCACCCTGAAGGCATTTAAAAGACTCTGGATGCAGCACTTAGGAACACAGTTTAGTGGTGGGTTTGGCAGTGCTGGGTTAATGGCTGGATTCAGAGATCTTGGAGGGCTTTTCTGACCTAAATTAATCTGTGATTTTGTGACCCAGACTCCGATCAAACAATGTTCACAACACAATTTAGAGAAGTAATTGGAGTATCTGTGGATGCTCAAAATAAAACCTTTCCAAAAAATGAATTTCTGCCTTTAGTTGAGGGAGCTGGATGCCATCATGATAAGGCTGATATCACAACAACAGGGTACTGGGCATAGATTGGGGATATTCTAGAGTAACTAACTACCTACTGTTGAAATCCAGGCTTCCATCTCATGTTTATCAGTATCGAGGTCTCCCTGCCTGGAGAGACAAGGCTAGGCAGGATCTTTTTTGTCATCATCATACCTTGTACGCCTGACCAATCAATCCACCAGCAACATCAGAAGAACTATGATCAGTTAAAATCCTTTCTCCAGCCCCAAGGGAGCAAAGGTCAGCATCTTCCTTATATTTGCAACACAATCAAAAAAATTACACAAAAAAAGGGAACTGACAGCAGGGGGAAAAACAAATTTTCCTGACTGAGAGATTGTACTGTGGACAGAGCTGCAAAACAGATGGGAGTTTCTCTGACCTTGCCTGCTCCAGATTTATCACTGGACATATTTAATTAAAACCACATCAGATTAAGTCATTCTGTTATATGGGAAAAAGTTGGAGTCCCTCAGGTACAATCCCTGTTGGAAGAAACACAACAAGGACAAGATTTTTCATTGTGGCAACAGAAATCAGCTGCAAAAATAGTTTAAAGCCTAACCTGCTGGGGAATTGGACGGGAGTGAGATAAGCATGTGTATTGGCTTGTGCTCTTTTATTGCTTTGGTCAGGGAGAAGACAGAGTAACTTACAATAGGTGTGAAACACCCAGTTGGGACAAATTATGTTCATGTCACTCCTTTATTTCCCTATTTCCCTTATAGCTTATGTTTCTCTTGTATCAACCACCTTTCCCACTCAATTTTCTCTCTCTGGGACTGGCTGAAACTCAAATAAATTAACATCCACATAAGAGGAAGTTTTTGTAATCTGGGAGCTAAAAAGAATAAGATATTAAAAAACAAATCCATGTGACAATAAATAATCCACATTATGTTTATCAAGAACACCGATTTCTCTTTAGAGGTTTAAATGGATTTTAGTTCAGTCTTTAGAAATGAAGACTTACTCACTGAATATAAGACTGGATAATTAATTGCAAATTGCTATTAATACTAGTGCTAATAGTAAAATCTGCCATTTATAAATTTCCCTTTAAATTCTTGTTAAAGGGATGCAAGCCTCATGGTTAAAGCTCTGTGTGTGTATTTTTTCACACACAGACAGACTTTGAACATGTATGTATGTATGTATGTGTGCATGCTTGTTTCTCTGGAGATTGCTAATTTATGAAGGCCTTAGAAGTCCCTGTCCAAATATTCCTTCTCTGGGCAGGCTACAATCAAAAATGTAGAAGTATATTAAAACAGTTCTTTTGACACAAAAATTTTTTAGAATATAAACCTGGGGGCTTTAATCTACAGACAGGAACTGTAAAAATAATACTTGAATAAGATAATCATAGATATTAAAGACCTATCTATTTTTCCCAATATATAAAAAAACAACCAACCAGCCAACCAAACCACAAAGGCATAAACAGTAGGAGTTACAAATTACATGCAAAATTCCATGGTAGAACTGAAGCCAATGGAAAGAGGAATCCATTATTGAAATTTCCTAACTGAACAACCTGAGCATCAGGAGATCAAAATTAATCTCATTTTTTAACAAATGCAGTTCCCATTCTAATTGCAGCTCCTTCCTCAAATGAAATGTTGATGTCAATAATGCAGGGATGATGAGCTCACATAAAGTTCTAATGATACCTTAAACAAACCTTATATTTACATTGGCAAATATGCCTTGGGGTTTTGTTGGTATCTGAAATAGTCTTAAATTATCAAAGAAGCTCACAGAATACATTAGGATGAGACTCCAGAGGTCATTAATATTAAACATGAAATGTCTGTGAAGATGACATTAAGGATCTGATGTGAACAGACAAAAGCAAATAAATTCCAAGTTAAACTTGCTACCTTGTCCTAAATTCACTTTGGGGTATCTACCAGTGGTGTCAGAATTGATGTAAAGTGGCATGAATGTTTAGGATGCCCATTGGTATATTGGCAGAAGGCAGTGTCTGTGGGCTGTTACCTGTCATGTGGAGCATTACTCTGGTTCCCACAGATTAAACTCATACTTTTAAATGTTATGAAGTTTCAAGTATTTTCTTAAAGGTCAGTTCAAGCAATTAAAAACATAGGCTGCATAGGACAGCTTTCCTTTTTAAATTAAATTTAATTATAATCATCTTCCTCCTAAGTTTTGATTCCATTTTCCATGTTTGGGTATCTTCAGATTTTCAGCTCCTAGTTTTAATTGGAAATTATGGTCTTCTCTTCCTCTTTCCCCCAGAAAATTTATTTCTAAGGCTGAGGTGTTATTTTTAAGTACTCAATTAACATTTGAACATTTGTCTTTCAATTACTGTCTTTCAATTTCGCAATTTGATCTGGAGAACATGAATTAATGTCTTCAGGCAGACGTTAACAACAGACTCAGGGCTGGTTTTAAAACTCCCCCATACACAGAATGCTTAAGGGGCAGGTCAACATAGATTTTCTTCATTAGCAGAGCTGGTTTAAGACATCTTCTATTCCCTTCTTTTTTATTTGGCCAACACTTTAATTTAGTGATGTGATGCATCTGTTTGATTTACCTAATGGGTTATAGAACTTTATTGAACTCCAACACTTTCTAAATAGTTTCTCCTTTTCCATAATGGAGGGGTTTTAGTAGTGTGCTGCTGGCATCCATCCACAGCACAAAGTGAGAAGGAAGAAGTTGAGTTGTGGAAGAGGCAACATTTTTCCACAGAAAGTCACCAAACATCATTTGGTACAAAAGTCTTTCATGTTAAGAAACTGTAAATTTTAGAAGGTACAGACACCTGAGAGTGGTGATGCATTGCAACAGAGCCTCACCGTGTCAGCTGCTGGCATGATAATATAATAGCCTCCCTCAATAAAGCAGTCAAGTAAATTTAAATTAAATTAGAAAAATCACCTCAGGAGGGGAAGAGAAAAGAGGATGGGGACTACCAAGTGCCAGCTATAAGTGTGAGGCATATTAAAAGATTCAACATGATGAATCCCTGTGCAAATGGGCTTTTATATTGGAACCGTTGTCCATCTCTCCATTTCAACAGTGCTGCCAAGCCCTGCCACATGAAAACATAAAAGGAATCTGCTGTGTTTGGTCCAGATTCAGCTCCCTCCTCTTTGCTTCATGGACCACATACAAACCTTTTTGGAAACCAACTGACATCAGTAATTAGACCCGCCTTTGCAAGAGCAAACTGACAGGTACCTCAGGCAGTTCCAAGTCATTCCAATCAGATTTATGCACCCTCTGTCCTGAAAAAGCCTCAGTCCAACCTTCTCTCAACCTACCCAGAGGGCAGAGCATCTCTAGAGTTTTACTCAAAAAGTTGTGAACTAAAAAAATTCTCAAATAGGTAAAATGCAGCTACAAACAGAAAAATAAAATAAAATAACCCCTTCAAGTTCATCAGTGGTTTACAAGAGCCTGAGTACCATGGAAGTGAATTAGGGTCACACTTAAACAAGTTAAAAATGCAAATCCAAAAGTTTAAACTAGGCAAAGTATTACAGGAAACATATTATTTTTAGAGCACCTCTCTGTCTTCACAGTAAGTCTTGCATTCGTCTTTTATAATAAATCATTAAATCAAGTTATCTCTTCACAGCATGCTACACAGCCTATGTCAAGAACAGGGGCTCAGAAGTCATAAGTAATGGGAAATATGTGCCTGTTTGGGTTTCTGGGCATGCCTGAGCACTCATGCAGATCTCTGTTTCTACTTCTGTACACTGAGAATTGTGTCATCCTTGACTGATGACTACTAATCCCTTTTAGCACAAGCAGAGCAAGGAATGGGTGCTAGTGCTATGGTTAGCTCAGATGAAATACTGGGCTGGAATTTCTAATTGTTAGTCAAAAATAATGGGAAAAGCATATGGATACTCAAAAACACCTTGCATGGCTGTTTAGGTGCCTAAACCTTCTGATCAATGGCTCCTTCCCACATATTTCTCCTCTTTCTGAAAATAAGAAAACACCCTAGAGGCACCTTCATATCTAAACACAGAGAAGAATTATTTAGGCAGAGAAGGTGATGACCTGCTCATGGTGAATTTCACAAAATTTCAGAATTCACACGTATTCTATCCCTTTCAGTGGAGTTTTTCATCAACTTCTGGGGTTTTTTGGTTTGTGTTTTTTTTTGTTTGTTTGTTTGTTTTTTGGTTTTTTTGGTTTGGTTTTTTTTTTTTTTTTTTTCTTCTCAGGGGAGAACCTGCATAGAAAGATGAACCAGATCTTCTGAATGGTACTAAATATTTTACCCCAGCTCTGCCTTTTGCATTTTGTTTTAGATTTGCTTTCAGCTGAAGAGAACTACCTTTTTTGATATGTTACTCCCCCGTGTCCTGCCTGGCTGTATAACCTAACTGAGGACTTCACTGCATTTAGAGTCCAGTATTCAGACACAGAAAAATTTGAGGTTTTTCTGACAAGCCATTTTGAGTGAAAACCTCCTGCAGCACAGAAGCAGCACAACAAATGCAAAGATTATTTGTGAAAGTTCTGAAAGTCTTTTCATTGGTCTCAGTGGTTTTTAAATGCTACTCTCAATAGAAACCATTACTAATGAGTTTGAATTCTGTGGTTGAGGTAGGGCCCTTGGGTAGTGATAATGTCTTTTACTAGACCACTTTGCACAAGCAAGAAATACGGAAATTGCAAGCCCTTTTTTCTCCATGTAAACTTGGTCTTCTGCCTTTAGGGTCAATGATGACTCCAATATTTTCAGGAAAATTTAACGTGAAGCGTAATGAAAGAAACAGGTTATTACTCATCCAAATGCCAATAATTTTGGAGGGATTTCAAATGTGTACACTTGATATCTTTTACCCTGAGAAGAAAATATTCATACTGGTGAACAAATTCTCCATCTCCATGAAGATCAAGTAATTCTCTAAAAATCATGTCATGACCTCTACTTACTATTGTTGCTGCAGATTAAAAGTACATCTCTCTCATCTTGAGACTGGAGACACTAGAAGGTTTTTGCCTAAAAAAAGGTACCCAAGAAGCTGCTCAGCTCTCAAATCCAAAGTGGGTTCCAAGATCCTCACAGTTCAGATATAAATGAGTTTTTATCTGGAGATTAAATGCTTACATATTTAATGAAGTGAAAGACAAGGGGATTGTCCTATACAAGCTGTAGAACTAAAGACAGCTTAGGATCTCTTAGCTCCATCTGATCTCATGCAGGATTAATTTCCCTTAATTTTGATTATATGTGAGTTAAAGATATAACGTAATATTCTTAGGGTCTCATTATATTCAATGCAGAAAAAAAGCAGCACATACACAGAATGATTTATCTGTCCTAGGACAGGATGACTCACTCCTCAGAAGTATTGCTCTCCTTTGACCATAGATAAAGGATTAACTTAGATCAGATATCTATTTTTAGATAAAGCTAGGGCAGGTAAATTATATTCTAAAGCAAAAATTCCCAGACAGTTTTCTATTAACTCTGAGGACATTGCCTTCATACACAAGAGTGTTTTGAATGCATTTCAAGTTCTTATCAGTAATTTAATTTAATATTTGTCTTGTGGTAGACATCTAGACCTCATAATGGTAATGAAAGAAAATACATAAGCAGTTATCCAAAATGGAGAGCCATTTACTGTATACAGATAAGATGTGTCACATCTTTGTGTAGCAACAGGATGAATCAGAACCCACTCAGTTCTTTTCCCTTTGGGAAATACCCTACAGTCTCTCTTGAACCTGATGTAGTGAAGAGTAAAGGCATTCTTATTCCCTTCTCTTCCCAATCAGCACTGCAGGGATTTTGATAGGGAATACTTTGGTCTTGATGAAGTTAAAAATGTCAGTTGTTGCTTGCAAGGTGAAGGAAAGAGGCTAATTAAAATAAATACATGATCAAAAGATAAGTAGATGAATAATTAAAAAAAATAATTAAGACATTACGCACGTTATATGACCATGCTGATGAGATAAGTGGCAGGAAGGGACAAGAAAATTACACCTCATTTCTGGACTCAGAACAGGTGGTAAGTTCACACCTTTTTATCACCATTCTCCAATGTTTTGATTCATGTAGGTATTCATCAATGACAGTAGTGTGTGCTTAAAACTGGTCAGCATAAAAATATATGGAAAAATTAAAATGTACTTCTGACTACAGACAAATAATAATATTCTGAGTGTCTTGGAAGAAAGCCTCACAATAAATGGTATAATAAATCCTGCCCCACCTCTGAGACCAGGCAACAGCTCAAGGTGTTACTTACATTTCTTTTTGCATGTTTTGAATAATTTTTCATTTTATTTATATTGTCCTCTTCTCTTCTCTTCTCTTCTCTTCTCTTCTCTTCTCTTCTCTTCTCTTCTCTTCTCTTCTCTTCTCTTCTCTTCTCTTTCTCTTTCTCTTTCTCTTTCTCTTCTCTTTCCCTTCTCTTTCTCTTCTCTTTCTCTTCTCTTTTCTGTCTCCATCTTTTTTCCTACCTTGTCCTCACCCTTTCTTTGATGTGAAAGTTTAAAAAAAAAAAAAATCATAAAATTTTAACCACTAAGTCCTTGGTTTTGGCAGCACAACTTTAGGAATGAAATATCAATAGTTACTTAGTAATATCAAAGAGTGAAATATTTATTTAATTGAAGCTGTAGTTTCATCCCCAAAACACTAATGTTTCATGAGGACATTAAAAAAATTTCCTGTATTCCTTTCAAGAAAAAAGCTGCACCGTATCTTAATGATCCATAACAGCACTCTTCCAGTGAGGTATATGATCATATTGGCTTTAAACATAACAAATAGTCACAGAAAGCCTTTCCTCAGAAATAAGAATGGTCTTGTATTTTGAGACAAATGATCATGATCTGAGACATCTGTGTTCAGTTCTCTCCTATAGCCTGTGGCAATTCTTTGAGACACATTTTAAATGGGAACTAAGGGTAGAATTCATCTGAAACAACTTTGACTATTTATAATTGGATATATAATTTAATGTACTGGCCATGCAGAATATATCTGTAGTCAATGGAAAGACAGAAGCATGTCTAGGAATCTAGATAATTCATCACAGTAGTCTTAGAGTAAGGGAATAAAAACATTAATTCATGAGTATTTCTTTCTCTCTCTCCCTCTCTTGGCTGTACAGGGAATTTAAGATGCAGATTTCATTCCTGAAAGACAAAATTAGTAAAAATATATCCATTCCTTGAGAGGTTCCAAAGGACTAGTGTGCACTTAACACATAGACACCTAGAGAAATCAGTGAGGACTGAAAATCAAAATTAATTTTATGCATCTGCCTCTCTGTTTTTCTATAGCTCAGTTTCTCATCTAAAAGACAAAATTAACAGACTCATATTCTCTCAGATGTAGTGAGCACAAAGCGATTAAGGGCTATAAGACTATTTAACATTAAGTAGATTGAAGGTTCAGATTATATCCAAAGCCAGGTACACTGAAACCAAGGCTGCTCCCAAACCCAGGAGAAATAATCAGGAGTGCAAGTTCAGTGATGCTTTGGTCATAGTCTACATGGCAGAAAAACATGGACAAACCCCAAGAAAAATCACATCATAGCCTTAAGACTATGAAGCAGTTTGGCAGTGTTAAGCATGACTGAAGTAAATATTTAGGATTATTATTACAGCTGACACACTGCATCTTTTTCCAGATATATAAGATCAGCTTTGTAAGTAGGACACAAGGTTAAAGCACTTGACTAGTGGTTAACAGATCAGAGCTTTGACACTGTTGAGTTTGACACTGATTCCATGTTGGCCCTGTGTCATTTTCCATCTATGGAAGGTCAGTCTCTGCCCTTGAATATATTGTCAAAACACAGAGAAAAATCACATATGTGCAAAGGGGCCATGGCACAGTTCTTGCTATTGTCTAACTAATGTAAAGTTAAATATAGTAGAGGTTTTTCTGGTTTTTGCATCATGCATTCATTAAACTTGGCAATATACTTGAAGATTATTTTGAAAGACCAACAGGCAGAAGGGATCAACCCATTAATGCGTTACACAAAACCAGATATCAGGGAAAAAACACAAATTAATATCTAAGGAATCACTGGCTGATGAGCAATCACTTGGGTAAGGATTGTAGTGTGTTCTGAGAGCCTACATATTTCTTGCTAAATACCATTTGCAACATCCTTGTTTTGACAGAGGGAAGGTGATTAAATCTCTCCTGAAGCAGAAAAGGTTATAAACCAACTCCCATTAAGGTTCAGTTCTGTGCCTCAGTAACTTTTCCTTTATTCAAATTGAACCAAGATGAGTACATTTTGCCTAGTTAGATTGCAAGTTCTTTACAGTGTTTTTAGCAAGATTTTGTTCCTTTATATGTTGCTGAAATAGAAATAGCTACAATATTAACCAATAATAATACTTTGATTCTTCTGGCTAATTCTCTTGATTGTGTTCCATATGTGAAGAGGAAAATAAAACAATCTCAGAAACAATAAAAAATAATGGAAGGGTATTCATCTTGTGGCTATTCAATATCTCTTTATTCCTCTTGTGAAAGCAACTGCTAAATTATATGACACTAAGTTTATCAGTTGGAAAGGAATCTGAATGGATTTCTAGTAAAAAAACAGGACAACATTTCTTCTTTAAACAGTATCACAAACTAATGCTATCTATACAAAACGAGGGTCTGTAGTTATAACACAGCAATGTGGCATAAGTTAAAGTATGAAACATCTCCACATTGATAAAAATGTAAATTGCTGCATGCTGATTCTTTGCTCACAGAAAGTTTCAATCTGTTTTTACACAGGAACACATTTTGGCTGCTAAGAGGTGGTATGCTCATGGAAAGAGCCTTGTGCTGCACTGCTGAAAACAACACTCACAACTCCTGCTGGCTCACTATCAAACAATGTCCAAAAGATGGTTCCACAAAGCCTGAAAACAAGGATTTTCCCATGGTTTGAGTTTGAGTTTCAGTTACGTCAATGTAGCATCATCTTAGGCAGTCTTAAATTGTTTCAGGTTTTCAGGCAGTAAATATTAGAATACAAAAAAAAAGACTCCACCTGATTTCATCCTCACATCAGCAACATCATTTGAGCATTTGACTTTGTGCAGAGTCTTTCAGCTTAGACTGCACTGTTCCCTGATGATAATTGCCATTTGCCATCCTTGGGCTTGTGACACTTAAGATCAGAGCTGGTTTGATCCTTTCCTGACACAGGCATGCTCTGTATCTGCTCTAATTTGAGGTCAAAACTGGCTACTGAAACAGTGAAAGACATATTTCAGTGTCAGTGTCTGCTCTGGAAGGATCCCCCAGCAATTTCTTTACTTCAAGAAGCCCATTTCAAAATTTAGAGAAATCTGAGTCTCAATATATTATTATAGCAGGTTCAATATGCTTAGAAACAGTCCCAGACATAGCATCTCATAAGATAGAAATCAAATTTATTTTCTGATAGATTCTCATAATCTCTAAAATGAGGGAGGTGACTGTACCCCAGTACTCTGCTCTTACGTGACTTTGCCTGGAACACTTCATTCCAGTTCTGGGGCCCCAGCACAGAAAGAGCAGACACATCTTGCACTGAGTGCAGAGAAAGCCACCAAGCTGATTAGAGGGATGGAGCACCTCTCCTTTGAGGAAGGGTTGAGAGAATTGTGACTGTTCAGCCAGGAAAATAAAAGGGTTTTGGGTGTCCTAATTGCAGCCTTGCAGTAGCTGAAGGAGTCTATGAGACAGATGGAGAGGAATCTCTTACAAGATCATAAAATTACAGGACAAGGGGAAATTGCTTCAAACTGTCAGACAGTAGGTTCAGGTTAGATATTAGGAAGAAATTCTTTAATGTGAGGGTGGTGAAGCCCTGGAACAGATTGTGCAAAGAAATGGTGGACATCCCACCCCTGCAAATGTTCCAGGCCAGGCTGGATGGAGCTCTGTGCAACCTGGTCTACTGGAAGGTGTCCCTGCCCATAGCATGGGGCTTGTAATTGAGAGATCTTTAAGGTCCCTTCCAACCCAAGCTGTTCTATGATTCTGTGACTCTATGGGACTGGTCACCGGACCTTATTATCTCCAACCATATCTGAGACAGTGGCAGTTTGCAGATGACACAGTGATGTCATAGACAGTGGGAACAGTGTAATGCTAAGAACAACCAAGCCCCAGTGTCGAAGATATTTCTTGGTTTAGTCAATTGCTATGGATTTAACCCCTCATATCATTTATTCCACAAAGAGGAATTAATGTTTTTAGTCTGATGTCAAGAAACAAGAACTGGTTTAGTTCCTCCCTTTGTTGAAATTTAAATGAGATTTCTTCAACTACTCTGTTTACAATAAGCTTATCATTACAGTTCAGAGCAGAATTTTCCTTGTAGGAAATGTACTTGGATTTCAGGTGGTATGAACTCGTCTACTGCTGAACAGAAGCTTATGACCAGGCTTGGTGAAAATAAAAGCTTTAATTATAAATATTAAGGTTACAGAAAGTTGAAGGACAGAAAGGTTCTGAGGAGCAGGGTGGTCTTCAGCTAGCTAATAAATTTATCTAAGCATAGTGCATAGGAAATATTTAGTAATTCAAAATATCCTAGTGGAAGATATGACAGGGCCTCTAGGAGACCTGAGCTGGTCTACAGCAGCAGGTAGTGGTGACTAAATATCCTAAATGACACTTATGTTTATGCATCTGTATCTCTTGCACAGTGTCCTTTAACTCCACAGTGTAAGGCAGATAACAATAAAATCAAGACTCTGATAGCTAAAATCAGTAAACTTCAAAATGGAAATAAGACCTCACATCATGGCGGAGACAAGAAAATGACATTTAACAAAGGACTGCTTAAATTCTTCTCTCACCTCTGCTTCTTACAAGGTGAAGAGCAGGGTAATTTGCTGTTGTCTGACATCATGGAAAAATAATTGCATGGAATTCCAAAATCACTGCTAATGTTAAAACAGATTATATTATTAGTCCTGCCCTCAGAATTCACTTCTGCTTGCTCTGAGACAGTTTCCATTTCTTTTGTGTATTTATAACAAATGATTAATTAAACATCTCTAAAAACACAGTTAAACAATCTCTCCAATACTAAGGCAATCCCTCCAATACTAACAAGCAAGCCATTCCAATACCAATAATGGTGTGCATGTACATAGTTCATTTACACACTCTGTCTTCCTAGTTCCCCTTTTCTACCAAAAGGTCTTCATAAAGACAGCTTTTGATCTCTAAAAAAACCTCATCTCTTCAAGAAAGAGCTCATTAGTCACTAATGTAGAAAAAGTAACAAAAAGCCCAATTCCATAAAGGTTAAAGCTCCTCCAGTTCAACTTTTCTTTTTTTATATTCTTTTAATTAAGAAACTGTTCTGATTCATCCATCAAACAAGCTTTTATCTCACAGTCCATAATGAATTAAGACATTACCTGGCAATTCCTTAACTACAGCAGCCCATTTAAACACTAACAAAAAACCCACAATCGCATAAACTCAGACCATTAGCATAGAAAACTTACTAATATTACTTTGTGTTGGTGTCATTTGCTACTTTTTAAAAATTACTATTTTTAAATGAGACTCTGATTTTATCCTAATATAGGTAAAGAAAATATCTGAAATCTCAGCAACATATTTGTGTTAGAAAATTTCTGTGCTCTGTGTGTGTATATATATATATATATATATATATATACCTGTAAGTGATTTATGGTGTAAACCATCACGGACCCCCTCAAGGGCATCCAATTGATCAGGGGTCATCATAATATTGATCGAGGCTATGGTTTAGGTGGACAGAGTATTGCTATGTTCTACAAAACCTTGTAGAAAGAGGCAAGACAGTTAGTTTTTACTACCTGTATATGTCCCTCTGACAATATCGGGGCAACATTTCTCCCTGAGGACAATTCCTGATGCATTTGTCAACATTTCAGTTGCAGCATATTAAACTGAAACTTCTTTAGGATCAGGACAATGAAACTTGATCTGCTGTATTCCCTGTGTGCCAGCAGCTGCTCATCCCACCGCATCATCTATGATGTGAGCTAGCAGGCACTTAGGGTTTGGGATGCCAGAAGAAACAGTGTTTGGTCCTTTTCCCTGAATGAGAAGTCAACATTTTCCATCCAGTACATATAGCAGCTGTGAAACTCAAGCTTATCTCTTTGCTCATGTCTTTCAAATTATTTTTTACCAGATGTACTCCAGCTCAAAAGGTGTGCTGGTTTTGGTGGTGTGGCCCAAGATGGAAGGCTGGAAAGTCACAGAATTCTGACAACTAGTCTGTCTAAAGACTTGTTTTAATCACTGTTTATGTCAATATCTTTGTAAGTGAGACTGGAGATATTCAGTAAAAACCATGTTTATAATGGTTGCACAGCAAAAAAAAAAAAAAGAGTGCAGCAATGAGGCAGGTAATAAAACATAACTTCTGTCTTCCTTTGTCTCTGGGAAATGTTATATGCTTAATCTGATGCTTTGCAATTGTCTCTTCATTGTTAAAAAAAAGGATTAAAGGATTTCTTTTCTAACAAAAGTCAGGGAAGAAAGAAAACACTATGAATCTCAAAACATTTATTCCATTCATTGATTACTGATGACTCTAGATATGTTTTCAATGGTTTAGATTGCTTTGAAGTTTTCTTATTTTACTGACAATGCAGATAAACCTGAATTAATGACATATGTCACTCTGGAAAGATTGACCTCTGGTAGTGGGAAGAAAAAAAATCACAATAATAAGGTTGATGTGGGATTCAATTGACCAAAGATATATGAACCTTATAGATAAGTAGATCTAACTGTCTTCAGTTCTCCTTTATAGTTAAGAGAAACAGACATGATTGGTACAGTCAATCTCATGCTAAAGTAGACTTCCATAATAAATCAGATTAATTGTGGCCTTGACATACTTATTCCCCTTCTTTGGCTTTAAAAGAAGACTGAATTACTCAGCTCTAGTCCCAGCATTTCCCTATAGACACAGGAAGCCAAATGAGTTAAACCCACTCCAGTGATCTGGATATGATATCATAAAATAGGAGTTGCATGAATTATTAATATCTACTTATAATTACAGGGAATAAAAAAAAAGTTTTATCTTGGCATAAACATCATTAATACACATTGATTAATTTAAAAAAAAGTGATCATGTGATCAGACCTCATTCAGATTAAATTTCTATTTCCCCATAGCACCATAACATTAAGAACAGGTTTTCATGTACACAGAACCATTATTCAGGTGGCACATTAAACATTGTTGGTCTGGAATTTACCAATAGTTAAAATTGACTATGGGAAGAGAATATGATCTCTTGCAAGGAATGGCAACCATCACAGCAATTTTTTTAGTGTTTGCAACGCGTTTTAGACATCTAGAACCTCATCAGTGCTAACTACCTTCATGTGGATAAAGATTAACTTTAAAGGGTTGGGTCATCTAAACCATTTCAGAGATGTGTCATGTGGAGGAGCAAGAACACTGCTTTGGGCCAAAATTCCTATTAAGCAGCCACTGTCAGGAATTTGAAAGTCCTACCTGTCCATTTCTTCTACATTGTAGTTTTGAAAGATGATGCATCCTGGCAGTGTTACCTGTACATTTTTGAGAAACTTCTTTTATTTGCCTCAAAATCCCAAAAGTCATAAAAGAGAAACAAGACAGAAAGATTTCCTATTCCTCTATTAAAAAAACAAACAAGCAAACAAACCCAACAGAAAACAAAACCACAATTTAAAGGAATTTAATGTATCACACAGTGTTTTCCAATCTTTCTTCCTTGGGAGCCTCTGTATGTACTGATTATTTTGGCTAATCCTTTAAATATAGCTGAAAATATATGTGGCAGTGAATTCCACTTCGATATTTAAATGGAGGTATTAAATATGATTCCTGTCTTAATCATTGCTTTAACTGTCTATGAGATTTTGTGTATATGAAGTTGTTTGCCAGAAAAAAATCAGGTAAGAAAATACGAAAGAGGAAAAAGGAAAAATGAGTAATATTATTTTTTTTTTTTTTTTTTTTTTTTTCTTGAAAGGAAGAAATCTTCACTGGAGCAGTAGAAGCATCACTTTATACAGCTATTTGTAATACTGTTAGGTGTATTTAGTTCAATCAAAAATTATCCTGTGTTACAGTCAAAGATTTAAATTGCCTTGATCAGAGGTGTGACATATTCAAGATGAAATCATGGGAACTTGAGGCTTGAACACTTAATGTTGTCAGTGTATATTCTGAATGTATTTCCATGTAGTGTGTATCTTTCCCAGTGAAAAGAAAGGCCTGGGTTTCTTTTTATTTCTTTTGTTGGGGAGTCTTGGCACAAAAAGTAGACATGCACCGGGACCTGCTGATTTGAGGTGGGAAATTTTCCAGAAACAGAGAATGTTAAAGAAATAAATGAAATGATGCTAAGGAAAAAAAATCACCCTGCAGGAGTTTATGTAAACATACGTAAGCTCCTGTTAAGTTTCTGTACACTACTGGGAAATTGTATTGACTTCATAAATAAGAATTGATTAAGTGAGAGTCCTTTATTTCTCTAAATGATAAAAAGTATATAACAGATATTATAGTATTTGACATCAAGAGATTAATTTCTTTCGTCAGAAAGGTAAGGAAAGAAGACCCACTCAGAGGCATATTCTATGATAGAACAGGAGCAAATCCAAGATTTCATTCTAACTATATTGGCAATTTTTTCACCTGAAAACAGAAATCCTGCTGTTGTAACTGCCAGTCCAATAAGAAAAATAGCTTTAATAGAAGCTATAAAGGATTTGTAATTCTTGTGGCGTAAATCCACCAGTTTATATACAGGTGGGTCTTTTTAAAAATAAATTCAATCCTAAAAAGCAGAAAGCTTTTTAATAAAAATAGTTTGTATTAGACGGGTAAGTGGGGGATTTTAAAATGTTGACAACTTTAATGGATTTTACCACTAAGAATCAAACAAATAAATCTTCCCTGAATCTTTCTCCAGAAGTATAAACAGGAACTAACCTATTGGGATTTAAATTGTATCCATCACAGAATAACAATGTTGGTCATTACATATAGCTTCAGATATTCTCTGTGGGAAAAAGTTAATTGAAAGATTTTGGAAGTTTTGTTAGGTATTATCACACTAAAGTAATTGTTTTGTAGTAGTGGGCTTTTTTTGACCATTTACAATTATACTCATCCAGCTTTTATCTGAACATGGAATGTTCTTTCAGAGTTCATTTGAAAATCAAAGGATTACATAAAAAGATTTTTTTTTTTTTAATTATAATGATTTTCATCCAGAAATCCACTGGCAGCTTAAAATATTTATTGAATAAGCCTGTCTGTCATATAGGCAAAGGTTCTGTTTTATAAATGAGTAAACTGAAACAGACAGGCTGAATGGCAGAAGCAGACTCTGAGGTCTGAGCTGCAGACTGTCTTCAGCTAGAGCAGCATTGAGGCATGCTTATCATTGTAAGCACGTAATTGAGTGTCATTACAGTTAATTCAGTTTCTTATGTTCTGATTGCACTGGAAATCCATGTAAATGTTGCTTAACTGCTGTCTCTTTTGAAGTTTAAAGAAAGTAAGGTGCTACATAGATTGAAGAAGAACATGGTAGATTCAAACCTGTCACACTGTGGACTGCAGCAGCTGAAAGACTTTATTTCATTGCTCTCCAAAATTATAGCCATGGATGCACACAGAAAATTACCTCAGATTTTTCAGTTGAAGGTCCAAGTTCAGGATAAAGTCTGCAAGTTCTACAGAGGTCAAGAGGCCTTAGAGGTAAGAAGCAGAGCCAATGAAATTACTACATAAAATTGAAGTATCATAATATGCATAGAGACCCCCAGAGTAAAGATCCCACTAAGGGATCCCACTCCCTCTAAGGAGTGTGAGTGTTTGAAAGTACCTTTTAAACTACAGACACACTTCCAGATGCTCCTCAAATTAGGTTATTGTTAAGACCCAAAAGACCATATTTGCGCTAGACTAGATCACTCTAATAGAATATTTACTTGGAAGGACCTACAAGTATCATCTAGGACCATAGAAGCATCTAGATTGGAAAAGACCCTTAAAACCATCCAGTCCAACTGCAAACCTAACACTAAGAAGTCCAGTAATAAACCATTTTCCTAAACACCACATCTACACAACTTTTAAATAGGATTTTGTGATTCTGTGATCTCCAGGGATGGTGATCAGACACTTCCCTGAGTAGCTCTTTCAGTGCTTGAAAAGCCTTTCAATTTCACTCCTTCCCAACTTAGTGTTGTCTTCAGACTTCCTGTGTGTGCCCTCAACCCCTTCATCCAGATTACTGATGAGATATTAAAGAGAGCGGTCCCAAATACTAAATCCTGGGGAATATCACTTGTGACTGACCACTCAGCATAATCTGTGATTCTGTGATTCATCATCATTCTCTGGGCCTGGCTGTCCAGACAGTTATTTTTTTCTACCAGAAAAAAGTACGCTCTAGTCCAACTGCAGCTACATGTTTAAATAATCTTGTCATGAAAGAACCGGAATTTTATTGGTCTCCATCACCTTTTCCATTGCTTTTTAATTTTTTTTTTTCTTCTCTCCACAAATTCTTAAACTTTGATACTTTGTATTTTGTGGCTAAGTATCACTTGTGCCTACATCTTACACCATTTTTTTGCACATTTAGTTAAAGAATTGCATCCCTGGCAATCAAGGATCTGAATAAATTTGTTTATCTTTGTATTGATAAACAAGATAAAGGAAGAAAGGAAGAAATTACACCATTTGATCAAAATGTCATCTTCAGAGACACACCACATCATACTATTTATGGATATATTTAAAGGTCCCTAAAAATTGCTATTTCATTACTTCTGTGTTAGCAAATGAAAACAGTCTGTAGCACAGAGGGCAAATGCTGTGGAATAGTTTTTATTGTCAGAGGGAAACTCATTCCACCTAGAGCACATGATCTTGCCCATGCACATGTAGCTTCTTCAGGTTTCTGTTGTGATGGCTTTTCCTGCCCTGTGAGGAAGGTCAGGGCACTGGGAGAGCAAGTTTGTTGTCACAGGCCAAAGCTGTGCCAGGGGACATGCTGGATGATCATGTACACAACCCACTTCCATCAGATTTTGGTTTAGAGACACATCTTCTCCTTTCTGAATTCCTTCAGCTGAATGTTGAGAGTAGGGTAAAATTCATTTAATAGACAGGTAAAAGACAATACATAAACACTTAGATTACTAAGAAGTGATCTGAAGAGGGAAAGAAGAGAAAAAGAGAGAGGAGGTACATCGTCAGCCAGCTTGTGTGTGTTGCATGTAAAATATTATCTGTGTCAGGGAAATTGAGAAGAGGAAAACAGAGTGGGTGTCCACTTAATGGTGTCTGGGGATATTCCAGATGCAGTAAATTGAGTTATTGCATCCAAAAGTACAGAGACAATGAGATAAATAAGAGGAACTGATAGAAGAGTTTAATCAATTTGTACATTTTTATCAGACAGCCTCAGATTTTAGGTGATTTTTGAGAAAATTATGCAGCACTTGTTTTCCTGACTGCATTAAAGATGCAAAGATGCCTTTCAGTTCCATTTCTTAAAGTAATTACATTTACTGCTTTGCCCATTAGGTCATCTAGAAGCCAGTGAAAAGTTTAGTTTCTTGTGATATTTTTTAGAAAATCTTTTAAACATATGACTCACTAGACAAGTTAAGTGCTTTTTCCTGAAACAACAGCCATAATCTAAATGCTTTGTCTGGAATTCCATACTGTACAGTTGGCCAGCAAATGATTCTTGTTGCATTAAATTACATTTCTGTTTTCCTGGGCTGCCTCTTCAAATTTTCCTGAAACTGCAATTCATTAAGCAGATGGAGATAGAACTTGTGACTGGAATGTTTTGTTCAATAAGATGTAAGTTCATTCCCTGCAAACCAGTGTAATCTAGTGTGCTTAGAAGAGGGTGGTTTCACTTCAGCACCTTTCCTAATAAGTGGTTGAATGCTCCCTTAGAGAAATCCATTTTTGGCAAATTATGCACCGTTGATTAAATACCTTTATTTAATACTGTCTTTCCCTTGGTAGATACAAAGAGGCTGAAACTGGAAAGTTGTTGATTATGATGATATTGGACAATTAATTGTGCATTTTAATAACCTTTGACCCAAGCAAAGACTTCCTTTTTTCATTTAATCAGCTGAAATGAAAAGTGATCATATAATTACGTATTCTTGCCTTCCAAACAAGCTGTAGGTAGAGATGTTGAGAGGAAATTAAGAATTTTAAAGAAAGTAACAATAATAATGAAAAAATTCAGAAGAAGAAATAAACTTATTGAAATTAGTAATTAGTTTACTTTTTGGTTACTTCGGTGGCATCTCAAGAAATAAAACCTGCCTGAGATGGGTTCTGTACTCAGCATCATATCTGCATCACTAGGACATGAAGAATTGTACCTGACCTCTGTGTTCATACCTGGGTTGATAGCTCCCATAATTTCTGAATAATTCTGGATCTTATTCTTCAGAGGCTGTTTGTTTTGTCATTATTTCACACAGGGGGAGGAAAGTATCTCGTGAAACCATCTCTGCACAGGCAAAATAAAGGGATAAAATGGGGTAAAAAAATCAAGAATGCAGTGTGTTACATTAAATACCACACAAGAAGAATGCTTCTTTATTTTTGTATCTCTCAGTCATTAGAAAGTCATTATCTTATGAGAAATAACAGTAGTTCAGTAATTTTTTTTGATCCTGAGAAGTGTTTTTTATCTTACTTTTCATGGAGTAAAACTATTTAATTTAATAAAATGCCAGAATTGAGATGAGGATTCTGTATGGTCTTGGAGGTGGCTGCTGGATTTTTTTTTGTGTATAGTCCATAACAGTGAGTCAGCCCTTCTCTGGGTAAACCAACGGTCTCAAGCTGAGGATCTTGATGAATAGGAACACATGTCTTAGCAGTGAGGTGGCTGTAACACAGACTGGTATTCTTGGGTCACCGGTTTCTCTTCTTGCAGCTCTGCTTGTCTCTTTGGCTGGAAGGTGGAGACTTGACTATTTATCCCCTTAGTGCTCCTCAAATTCTCATCTGAGCTGTTGCTACAGGTGCCTGTACTTCACTTTCCAGAGCAGTGCATGTACCTTGGCCAGAGATATTGAAATTAAATACTTAATGCTGGCAAGTTATTCACCAGCCAGTGTGACATGTCTTTTCTTTTTTGAAAAGTTGCACCTGTGTGTTCTGATTCAACTGCCTGTGTCTAAAGAGTGAAAAAATTCAGAGCAGAGAATAAGAAACATAAATCAGCCTATTTGTTTAATAAATTATTAAACCAGAAATGGGTATAATTTAAAATTATTAAAGCAGTATAGGAAGAACTATTAGATTTTTATTCATAAATTTGTTAGAATTTGCTGAAAGAGATCTTTTTTGTAATTAGGTGAATTAACTTGGCTGTCTTCATTTGATCACTTCAAGTGTGAAGCTTTATTGTACTCAGTACATATACAAGAATGCAATGCTTGTATAAATGCTTCTTCAAATCAGTGAGTGATAGTAAATATTCCTAGTATTACCTTTCCTTTTTAATGTTAAAAGTTTTCTCTGATGTTAAAAAAGAATCAGAGAGGTTCTAGAGTATGCTGTGTTTTATTTTGAACACTGAAATAATAGCAACTTTATTATATTCAGCATGTAACACACTATTTATTTGACTGCACATAAATGCATTTCTTCCTTCAATAAAATCCTCAGATATCCTGAAGATACGAAAATTTTCTTATTTTTCCAGGAGTGTTGTCAGGATATGCAATATATAGTGCTGGGGTGGGATGGAGCACATTTTCCTCTCATGAATATAATTTTTGATCCCATCATTAAGTACACAGTTCTGCCATACAGATGAGTGTGTTGTTTGTGACCAAGAGATGGATATTAATGAGCATATTTTCTTGCATCTGACTTTGATTGAACTTTCCATCACCTTTTCTGTTTGGAGAGCTTTGCATCAATTCCAGTTAAACCCTTGCAGAACTCATTTACTTTCTTTTACATGACTGACCTTTCTCACACATGACTGGCTGTCACAAGCTGAAGAGACTGGTAGGTCTGGGTTTCTGAATCTTGAACCATTTAATTGCATCAAGAGGCATTTTTCTGTAGGATAGAAAATAATGCCCAATTACTTAACTTATTACATGCTTTAAAATTGATCCTGAGAGGTCAGACAGACTTTCTGAAGCTCTTGGGGTTTTTTGGCAGCTGTTTGGTTCATTTTTTTGTGGGGAGAAGGTGTTTGCATTTCCCCGTCCCCCACCAACAACTTAATAATAAAAATATTTATAAGTAATTACTAATTCAATCAATATTCAGCTTAGATGCCCACAACACCTTTTAATCTTTAGGAATTATAAAGGAATACATCTTCATCAACAGTTAATAGCCCTTATTTACACCACCTGGTCTTATTCACTGGCTTTTCTATGTCAGTGTACACTGTTCCCCTTTAAAATCAGATATATTTTCAGGTGATGATTGAATGAAGTCAGATTAACAGAGCAACTATTCTTCTAATTGCAGAAAAGCCAAGTTAACCATATATTTTATTAGTTCTGAAAGAATATAATTTGTACTGAGCTAGTCTAAAATCAAAGAAATTGTTTTAGGAATATTAATGTGTTCAATACATGCAAACCCTAGGTTTTGTAGTGGGGTTTTTTTGTGTTTTTGATGTGGTTGTTCTTTATTTGTTAGTTGTTGGATTTTAGTTTTGGCTTGGGTTTGTTTTTTTTTTTGTTTTGTTTTGGGTTTTTTTTGGGGTTTTTTTTTTTTGGGGCGGGGGGAGTTGTTTCGTTTGTTTTTCGTTTTTGGTTCTTTTTCATTTTAGATTTAAATTATTATTCATCTGATATAAGAGAACGTTTCCAGAATTTAAACATCTAGTCTAAGCTAGTCTTCACAGTCCTTCTAATGCTTTTGCAGAGAAACAGACCCCTAGAGGTTAATTTGTCCTAATTATTTTGGATATCATAGGTTTTGATTAGTAGCTCCTGACAGTAACTGTTCCTCATTAAAGAAGCCTGAATGAGTATCTTTAACTGGATGCCTGAATTTTAATATCTAAGGCTGGGCAATGCAAGCTCCACCCCACGGGCTGTGAGTTATAGATTCTCTTCCAGTCGTACTGGACCAGGTTTTCAAAATCTGAGACACATAAGCCATGTAAAGTTTCTCCAGAGGCTTCTCCTCAGTGTCCTTCATGTTACTGATCAATCTGGTAACTTGGTAAGCTTCAAAAGACATAACCATACTGTACATAAATCAGGTTCTACATTAATTTCCTGTGTGAGTTACTATTGAACCTAAAGATGAGAACAGTTTTTAACAGCTGTCAAAGAAATTTCGATCACAATAACTGATTAGATACACCTTAACTTCAGGTTTGGTTTTCATTTTTATTTTTTGTTCTGTTTGCATTAGTGTAAATGGAATAAAAACACAAAGATCCCTAGAAGACATTTATGGCAGCCTCAGTGTAATACTAGAGATAATTCCTTTTTATTTTCCACAGCTTCAAGGCAACAGAAATTAAAAAGTGAGATTCAGCTGGATGATTTTAGTCAACTAATCATCAAGATAGTCCAATTGAAAGAGCAGTTATTGGACAATATCCAGGTAAGTAAATTCCCCATCTATGCTTCAATTTCTTACCAGAAACCTATGGGGACATATGAAGAACATTAAAAAAATCAAGCACATTCAAAAATTGGCTCAGATTCTGTCTCCAGATAATGGATGTTTTGTCACTCTCTATGTCACAAGTAAAATGAAAGTCCTCTTCCTGTATGAAGCCATCATTGAAGAAAATAATGTAGCGTGCATTTATGTTTTAAGAAAATAATAAAACTGTTGCATGTGGCATGAAGAAGACATTAAAATTCACACATTTTATCTGTCAGATATAAGTTAAAGAGATAGAACTTGGTATTTTACTGAAACTACATTATCTATGTTTTCAATGAGAAAAAAGGCTTATTCAGTATTTTCTTAAAATAAATCATAAACCGACCATTTTTACTTGTTTTTTTTTAATATATATATTTACAGTGGGAGGGTTAAGCTCTTTAAAAAATGGTCTGTAAAAACTGAACCTCAGTTTAATTGTCACGAAAAAGAAACAGAAAATTTTTGGTTCACAAATTATTCTATATCTTTCTTCAATCTTAACATGGAACTGATGAATTTCTTTTAGTGTTTGATCTAGTGGGATTATGCTGTGATATAAAGGACAAAAACTGCAAAAACTGCAAAAGAAGGTGGGGTACAGGTGATCTTGAGAGACAATCACTTTACTTTTGTAGAAATAGAAACTATTTTCACAGCATCACAGAATGTCTGGGGTTGGAAGAGAGCTGTGGGAACCCCTGCTTCAACCCTCTGCTAAAGCAGGTCCATCCAGAGCGGGTTGCACAGGGTCACATCCAGGTGGGCTCTCAATACCCCAGATAAGGAGACTCCACAGCCTCTCTGGCAGCCTGCTGCAGTGCCCTGTCAGGATTACTGTAAAGAAGATTTTCCCCATATCTAGATGCAGCTTCCCGTGTTTCAGTTTGTGCCCATCGCCCTTTTTCCTGTCACTGGGCACCACAGAGAGGAGCCTAACCTATGGAAAAGTTCAGCTCTCACATGACAGTCAACAACTATTTTTAATGCCACAGATGGCATCAAGGAGCACCTGGGGAACATATTCTTTTCTTCATGAGGGTCTTACTTTAAAAGTCACAGAGTTCTGTGGTGTTTGTTATACTAAACTCCTGTTCCTAACACTGACCTTTTCCTCCTGCAGCTATTATGTGTGGCATTGTGATTCCTTGACATGGGAAACTTCCCATGTGACCCATAAACAGGGCAAGTATTTGAAGAACTGTCATTTGTGGGCACAAAGCTGGGTTCATATGCTTCCCTGTCATAGATGCACCATGACTCTTAATTCAGTGGTTTGCCTACCTGCAAGGGGTTTGGCATTTCCTTTTCTATCATAATAACCTTAAGAGTAAATGCAACAAGGAAAAAGGACCTTGAAGCTGAGGTTTTGCAACAGTCAGATATATTTCTAAGAGTTAATACATCTGGGAAGAACTCACTGGTTCTCCTGGGACAGAAAGAAAGAGGAGAACTGGTTAGACACTGGAAGAGTTATTGCTAAATGCTATTATTTAATATAAATCTCAAAGCCTTTGAGATTTATTTATTTATTTATTTATTTATTTATTTACTGAAATCTAGCTGGTTTTATTGTCTCTTGGCATGAGCTAGTCATTTTACAAAGTATTGTGACTTTTAATTTTTCAAGATGTCACCTTCCCATGGAGAGTCCTTAGGAGACTTAATTACACTAATTATTCCAGTACCTCTTCAGTCCATGTGATTGCTGCCAGTGGACAAACACAGGAACAGGGTTACCAAAGCTGCTTTAGAATATCCATCACTGGAAGTGTTTTAAACCCTATTGGACAGGAGCCAGGCAAGTGACTAAGAATATCCAAATCATCAGGACCAGTCTCCAAGGAAGATGATGAGAGAAAATCTTTCAAACCCTTGGTCTTAGGTTCTAAATAAGTATTTGTGCAAGAGTTTAGTTTCATCATTAATAATAGAAAATCCTTTCCCTTTCATGACTTTTCCAAATTTAAACTATTTTTTGGCCAGGAGAGTATAAAGCAACTTAAGAGAACTTTGCATTAAAAAAATCCTGATACTCAGGACTGCTTAAATTTTAAGGATTTGCTGATATTTAAGATTTGTTTCCCTATTCCTGGGCCATTGATTTATTACTCTATTGTAAAAGAATGTTATATTTACCTCTCTTGGATAGTACCACCTGTCAGGGAGAGACATGAATCTCCCAATTCCCAGTGAACAGACATGTATCTCTCCTGAATTAATTGGTGAGATGCATTCCTGTCTGCTAGATCATTCCTGTTCCCTATCACAAAGTAAAACTCAATGATATGATTTTTTTCACTTAAATTCACTGTTCAGAATTAGCTATCATCATTTATAGTGACAAATCATCATTTATAGTGACAAATGAGTATTTGGGATTATTGATGATATAATTCTTGACTGTGTGTGCCTAAGTTAGCTGCTCTGTAATGTATTCCTGAGGCCAAGCATTTTCTACATTAGGGCAGCTCAAGGAATTTGGTTTTAGTTCATTGCTAAGGTGAATTATTAGCAGAGAGAAATAACAAAATATTTAGACTCTCAGACTATTTATCTAGCCACAAGTCCCCTTAGTCAAGAATAGATTAATTTTTAGTAGTTCCTTTCTCCTGTGGCATAGTTGGTTCAGGTTTAACCGGCACTACTCTGAAAGATGGCAATGCCAAAATAAGAAAGTTCTTCTGCTGTCTTCTAGGACAGCACAGGGTTATGTGGGCTTGCATTATCAAATGTCTGCACTGAATGTGAACAAACTTCAAGATTTTATTTGTTATTTGGGTTTTAAAAAGACAGGGAAACAAAGATGCACAGTCTTCTACCAGTGCTTTATGACTGTTTTGCTACCCAGAAAGGAAATAGCTCCAAGAGCATGGTACACTGTGACTTTCTCTCTCAAGGTTTTTCCTTTTGCTAATTCCTACAGACACTGGCTCAGTGTTGTAGGGGAAGCGTGGATGGTAAATTCACACCTGTCCAATATTTTGCACCTTGTCAGAACCTGCCAGGGCATGGATTCTCTGGGAGCGACAGTATTATTAAACATCTTCTGGCAGAAACTTCAGAAGTCAACACTCAGCTCAGATATGCCATGAAGAGTTGTAACATGCTTTTTGAGAACAGAAAAAAGTAACAATTCTCCACTGTGATACAGAACTAAAGAAGGACAAAGGAACCCAAGAGAAATAATTTATTTTTGGAAACCGTGTCTGGTAATATAGCTTTCTAGGGGAAAATCCCATACCTAACCCACCTTTCTGAAAGAATGAGTGAAAAAAAAATCTCTCTGATCAAGATTTAGAGTATAATGTAAGCCTTGAAATTTGCTAATTTTGATTAAGCCTCAACAAATCGAAAGATCAGTTAATTTATTCAAGAGAATTGTCCCTATGCCTTCGATATCACAGTCACGCAATCTTAATTTAATTAACTGGGAATCTGGAATCACCATGTTAATATTACAAGGATTGTTTTGGCTTTATAAGATTACCCAGAAAATCAGAATGAGATTAAGTATGTCACCAACACACATACTCAGTGCTGCATTGATTATGAAAGGAGCAAAAACCTTTCCTACCCAACAGCTTCACTCACCAAAAAAAGAAAAAAAGTGCCTGGAAGAAATTTGGTGTTAAAACAGAGAAACATCATTTCATAGGTGGGATGTTAATAGCACTGAAGAGAATGGCAGCAACAGAAATAAGTGAAAAGACTTGCTCCTTTATGGTTTACAATTTCACACTTTCTCCCCTACTTCTGGCTAATGAGAGTGGAAACTATACAGCAGTTCTTAAAAAATTGCCCAGCAATAGAAACTACTTTTGCTGGTCTCAGGAGCCGAGCCAAGGAGATTATTATCATGTTTTATGCATTTTATTACTTCAAAGATTTTATTTTGGCCTGTTAAAAGTCTTGACAAATCTTTAGTGACCTTCCTTTCCAGGTGTGTGCATCTGCTTTAGGATAATTTCATGTATTCTGTTACTAGCCACAAAATCTCAAGGTTCAAGACTGTAGGACAAAGCTCCATGCTCCTAGGCATGATGGGTTGATTTTTCAAGCTGATGAGATGTGAAGCTTCAAAATGCATATCTTCCTCTCAACTCTTTACGGAGAGAAGGAATTGTTTTAGGGCTTTGCAGGAGTTCACAGGAGCATAGAATAGTTTGGGTTGCAAGGGATCTTAAAGATTGTCTAGTTCCAACCTCATTCTGTGGGCAGGGACACATTCCACTAGGCCAGGTTTCTCAGAGCTCCATCCAAATCAGCCTTGAACAATTCCAGGGATGGAGCATTCACAGCTTCACTTGTCAACCTGTTCCAGTGCCTCTCCACACTTGCAGCAAAAAAATTGCTTCCTAAGTTGCTTCAAAAGCATCAGCTGGTGTCAACCAGACTTTGACAAAATAAAACATACTACAGGATTTCCCAGATATCTACTTGCAGAGGGGAGTGTAGGAAATAATATAGTCCTTTGCAAATTAAGTCAGTGGGTTTAATTTATCTCAGAGTAAGGGATTCTATTGATTCTATCCTTTCCTTTCCCTCTCTTTTGACACTCCCCTCTGCACCAAGAGCACTGAGTATAGTCATCCTGATTCTTTTAGCCACATTAGAGAGCTGATACTCCATCTATTTTCTGCTCTGAACCCTGCAAACCCACAGTGCTTCTGAGGGAAACATCTCTGTTCTGTGGAGGGGAGCAGCACTGTGGTACAAGCAGGACTCAGAGCTTCATGCTGACATGAAGGTGTTAGAGATGGGAAATAATGAGATCCTGAGGGATGAGACACGAAGAACAGAAGCTCAGTCTTTCTTGCAGGACTGTCTCTCACTCCTTTCACCCTGTCAGCCTTCTTGTTTCTTTGGATCATTGGCTTCGGTTTCTGGGATGATCTTTCTCTAAATAAATCCATCATCTCACTTTTTTTTTTTTTTTTTTTTCTTCTGCATAAAACAAATAAAAGCAAAGAGAAAGGCTTTGAAGAAGTGCTTATGTTCAGTCTTGAAAGAGACTTAGTGCTCAAATACTATAGATTTGATTTTTGGAGCAATTTAAATAACATCTTTTTGCCTAAATAAAATGATGCATATTAAATAGATGAGAAACTGGCTCAATTCTCTATTCTGTGAAATTATCACAAACATTTCCCTAAAACAGAATGGATTTAGAAACCTGAGTAATCAGAAGATCTGACTATAAAATATCTCAGAGAATTGGACAAAAGAAGTTTCTCAATTGATATATTCACATTAATAAACCAGCAAGTTTAATATGTGGATATCCTATGGAAAAAAGATATTGTTTTCAACAGCATAAACCTGTTGTTAAAGCTATTTTTTAATTAAAATGAACTCAAGTGCATTTGTGCCCAAATGAACAGAACTGGGTGTTTTAAGTAAAAACTCTCAACACAGAACAGCTAAAACTATACCTAAGGTAAATTGACTTTTTTTTTCCTTTTGAGATAAAAATTGTGCTTAGAGCCAGAAAAAATATATAAAGAACTCAACTTGTTTAATTTTATTTCTATGTCTATATGAACTCTAATTTTCTTTTTCTTTTACTAGCCTCATTGATGCAGTGCTCCAGGCACAGAAATTCAGGGTGGAACATAATCAAAGACAATTCCCCTGGCTCTCCTGCATGTCAAGAGGAGTTTCAGGTATAAGGTGGACTTCCACATCAACTTTCAAATGCAATAGGAACTAGAAGGGTCTAGCAAATGACAGGAAATCAAACTATGTTTTGTTGATTTGATACAGCAGATCACAGATAGGACACATTTTTTATTAGCTTTAATAAGTTGTTTTATTAATGAGATAATCTGTCCCTTTAATGGTACAAGGACTAAAAAATGTACCTCTCATTCACTTACAGAGTTATCCAATCTTCAACTCTTCAACTCTTCTACTAGTGCTTCTACTCTTAACATAAGCTGTTTAAGTTGTGAAAAAGAACAATATCAGATTACCTCTTTCTGATGTGTTGAAGATGTTTCTATCCTCTTCTTCCCAGGCGCTCCTTGTTTCAATTTCATTAGATGTTTTGAACTCTGTGTTGACGTTTGCCACACAAAACAGATGATACAGCATTTGCAGAACCTGGGGAATCAAGAACATCTCAAGATGCATCATGATTTGACAGAACAGACACCTCCTGCATCCATTCCTGATTCAGCACGCCAGCCTTGCTGCATGCCACAGGCTCTCCTGACCTCAGCCCAATCACTCATTTGCATGGCAGAGTTCAAGCTGGAGGGTTTGGAGCTGTCCAGTGAAAGCTGTTCTGTATAACTTGTTTAACATCTTTATGCTTATTTTGGATTTTATTTTTTCAGCTGATCCCCAGCTGTGTTTACCTGTCAAGAGTACAGTTATTTGGGGAATTAATGTGCTTGAACATGGCCAAGTTTACTCCTTTAGGCTTTATTCTAGAAGTGGCATTGTTAATGTGTGGCTGTTGGAGGTGGTGCTCTGCCAATTTGAGCGTGTGGCTCACCACTTGAATTTTGCAGTAAATCACAGCAAGGTTGAAACAAGAAATGTAACCACATGGTGTGTTGTGTTGGACTAGAAAATTTAGACCGTGCAACTGTGATTTTAAGTAGGCGCTGATGCAACTGACCTTGACTCACACATTTATTTATTCCTATTTCTGTAGCAGATCACACAGAATCATAGAATATCTTGAGTTGGAAGGGACCCACAGGGAGCATCCTGTCCAGCTCCTGGCCCAGCACAGGACAGCTGCAAGAATCCCACCCTGTGCCTGAGAGAATTTTCCAAATGTTTCTTGACTTTGTCAGGCTTCATGCTGTGACCACTTCCCTGGGGAGCCTGTTCCAGTGCCCAACCACCCTCTGGGGGAAGAACTTCTTCCTTATTTCCAACCTAAACCTGCCCTGACACAGATTCGTGCCATTGAGATGTCCCTTGTAACCCGACACTCCACAATCACATTGTGCTTTGCCAAATGACCACTGCCTTCAGCAGGGCTCAGACACCATCCTTAAAGACTGCAAATCAGGAGACCAATGTGCAGTGACACAGATGGCAGAGCAAATAAAGAAAGCAACTTACAGTTTTTTACAGGGGAAAAAAAAGCCTTTAATTTAAAACAAAGAAAATAAAGACAATCCAGCATGAACTTATAATTGAAGTTTAATTGTTACTTTACATAAAAGTAAAAATCCATGTGAAGAAGTTTAAGAGCAAGCAATCACAGTTAAAAGCACAACATGAGCATCTGGGTCTTCTATATTACGGATAAAATGTTAATATATGATCAAAACATCACCTCTAATGTTTTCTAAACAAAGATAAATTAACAGGATCAATTTTCCATAGCACATATTCTCCACCTAACAGGATAATTTTTGAACACTAATAAAATAAACCACAAATCATATTTACTCTTGGGCTTACCCTCTTGCTGCAATTTAGCCTAGCTTGAGACAATATGGCAAACTCTATTAGCAAAAGTATAATTTACTTTTTTTTTCTACAAAGAATTACTTTCTTTTTAAGGTGTTTTTTGCATAGCTAAATTAACTCTCAGAGTAAATGAATTAATGATAATTAATATTTACTCATTAAATTAACTAATTTAATTAAATAATTGACTTAATCTGAGCTTCCCCTAATGCATACATTCAGTACTATGAGCATTCATGCATTAGAAGTTACAATTCTGTATCTCTTTCTAGACAATATTTATTCCTGGAAGTGCATGGGTACATTTTCAAATCTGCACATAATTAGAACATGCCATACATATATGGTAATTCAAGGCCTAAGATGATTTCCTGAATTAAGGTCCTTATTTCAGAATGATCACAAGTGGTGCTAACAGTGGAAAGATTAGTCTTCTAAATATATTTTGTTTTTACTCAAAATCTATTTGGAGAGCACTTTGTATGAATTTTAAGGGGTGGGGTAAGGGAAAAGAAATGGAAATTCCATTCCACAGAAAAACATTACTTTCTCAGTAGATAAAGGTCATCTAGAAAACTTGCTGAATGAATAAAAAACCCTCACTAAGAAGAACTCTGCAACCACAAGTGACAATGCATGTTTGGGGGTTTCCTTTTCTTATGTGGAGATTCCCACTCTTCAGCTAGTCAGTTATTCTAGCTGAACCTTTACCCTGAGATCTGTGCATTTAAGTCTTACCTGAAAGAAAATTAACTTGAAAAGTGATAGTTTCTTTGAGTACAACTACACCTTTTGTCTAGGCAAACTGCCAGAAAACTGGGAAGGTCAGTAGAACAGGTGAGCAGAGACACGGCTAAACTGTACTGGCCAAACTTTCACAGTAAAAAAATAAATTAAAAGACAATGAAATGATCTGACCCATTGGTTTTAAATGGGAAAAAATGTATACAGTTTTTTTTTCACTCAAATGCCAAGTCTGAATTTTTAGTGAAGCCATATAGCAAATAAAACACCAACAGACAACAATGTTGCATCCCAGAAGAAGATGGAACCATCTGTTTCCACTGATGGTGTTTCATGGTTAATTGTTTGTCTTAGAAAAGAAAACAAAAACCCAAAGAACCAAACCTCAAAAACAATAACAAAATCTCCTAGAGTTTAGATGATTAAGGAATTGGAATACCTTTAGATGAGCAGAAGCTGAGAGAGCCAGGACTGCTCAGCTTGGAAAATTAAAGGTTCAGGAGGGTTTTATCCCTCTGTATAAACACCTGAATGGAGAAAATGAAGATGGAGACAGACTTCCAGAGGAAGCCAAGTGATAAAACAAGAATCAATTGAGGGGGAAAAAAACCCCAAAACAAAAA
Source organism: Certhia americana (assembly GCA_018697195.1). Taxonomy (NCBI): domain Eukaryota; kingdom Metazoa; phylum Chordata; class Aves; order Passeriformes; family Certhiidae; genus Certhia; species Certhia americana. The sequence goes on along the minus strand of CM031858.1, from coordinate 147,643,553 downwards.
CAAGAACAAAACTCTTCATCAAATTCCAGCTGAGCACAAGAAAACACCTTTTAACTGTGAGAATAACACTGTCACTGTTGACCAGTCACTGCAGATTTTCCATCAGGGCACTGTCCTGCACAGTCTTCTTTAGTTGACTCTACTTGAGTAGGACGTTGGGATTCTTGATTTCAATAGGTCACTTCTAACACCAACAGTACTTTAGTTCTGTGATTCTGTAAACTAGCTGCAACTTACAATATGACAACTTCTGTGTAGCTTTGAGGTTGTAAAATTTATAGCTGCTCCCACAGAATTATTTTTCATTAAATATCTTACTTTTGTCATCCTGATACCAGTTTAGAAAAGACAATAAAGTTAAATAGATGGACTTGCATTACCATTCCTGAAAATGTTGTGTCAGGGTTATGCATTCCTGGAAATACCGATGCTTGAATGACATCTCAAGTGACTAAAATCTTTGGGAACTTGATTCCAGCTCCTTTTTTGTGGAGGAATAAGGTCAAAAAGGAAATTCTTTGAAACCTTTCTCCTTACCTTCAGATGCAGATACAGACAAGCAGTATTCACACAACGTTTTTATCTTTGTTGCCAAGACTAATCTGTATAACTTGGACACAGTGTAGACATCTGAAATAAAAGGTCAGTGACTTCAGTCTGCCTTTCCAGTAAATGGCAGAAATAATCACCCAGAAGATGGCTAAGGAAATAGACCCCTTCAGAGTGGGAAATTATTTCACCATCTCCTATTGCTGAATTAACATTACTGTGCCCCAAAAACACCTTGCTGAGGGTGCCCTCGGTCCCACTGCTCATGTCACTGACAAAGTTGTCAAACTGTGCTGGTGCCAGCACTGACTACAAGGGAACTGCACTTGGCACTGGTGTCCATTTGGACACTGAGCCATTGACCACAACTCCTTGAGTGTGACCATCCAGACAATTCCTTATTCACCAAGTGGTCCATCTGTCATGTCCATGTGTGTCCAGTTTAGAGACAAGGTGGTTGTGCAGGGCAGGGTCAAATGCTTTGCACAAGGTAGATGACACCATCAAGAGCCCTGAATACACAAAGAAAAGAAAATGGGGAAAATTATGCTAGTGGCCTGTGTGTACCTGAATGCCATAAAAAATGTTCACTGTTTTATTTGCCATCCCTACGTGATTTTTTTAACACAATATGTTGAATTTAAGCACTTAAGTTTCTGCAGCCACTGCCTGACTGATGCTCCCTCTGATTAATACTAAATACAGAGGTAGGTCCCTGTCCTCAATGGAAGGAAGAAAAACTATTTTAACACTTCTGTTTTAATCCATCATCATCCAAGGGTAGTACATCATACATCACTGAATGAATGAGACAGTAGGAGTCATATATAGATAAAGAGGATCTGGCAGGCAAGATGTCTGATAAATCTGCCCTGAGCAACATCAGTGCATCCAAAAAGGAACAGAGCAGTGGTTACTCATGCTGCAATCGTGGTGCAAAATGCATAATCCCAACTCTCTGTCTTTGTGACCTTGTAACCCAAGATGATTGACAATCCACCAGCAGGCCCTTTTTCTTCTCTTAGGAAAACTGCAACAGCTGTCTCTGAAGCAACCTCCAGGAAACCAGGTTATGATATGTCTTCAGTCATCCTTTCACCAAGCAAATCACAGTATTCTGGACAGGCTAAGAAAGAGGCCATCTGTTATTCCTCCTGATGAAATGTTTTGTGTGGAAACATTTTTTAGCTTGCAAGGTGGCCTCAGAGGTATAAAGTATTCCTACCACACCTCTGTCTGTCACTGAGGCATAGCTTCAGCTTATAACACCTCTCCTGCTCATATTACATCAATTTCTATTTCAGTCTCCTTTTATCTTTCATTTCTTTTCTTTTCTTTTCTTTTCTTTTCTTTTCTTTTCTTTTCTTTTCTTTTCTTTTCTTTT
>CM031858.1:147557226-147641610 GCA_018697195.1 Certhia americana | reverse complement strand
TTCTTTTCTTTTCTTTTCTTTTCTTTTCTTTTCTTTTCTTTTCTTTTTTCTTTTCTTTTCTTTTTTTCTTTTTTCTTTTCTTTTCTTTTCTTTTTTCTCTTCTTTTCTCTTCTCTTCTCTTTTTTCTCCCTTTTTTCTTTTCTTTTTTTTCCCTCCTTTTTTTTCCTAATTACAAGGAGTTTTGTGAGAGTTTTATTTTTTCTTTCATTATTTCGCTACATCTGCCACTGTGGAGGAGTTAAATTGTCTTGACAATTCTTTCAGCTGATGTTCTATACTAAAGTTTCTTCTTACATTAATATGCTTTTGGAGATTTCATGTTTTTAACACGCATTTCAGTGGAAAGTGGATGGGATTTCCAGCATATTAATGTGAATTGTGTCTTTATAACAACACTTATCTCCTTTATTTTTCCATAACTTCAAGCAATCTACCTCTGATTCTTTTGGAATAGGTGAGAACTGGTCACTGAATGAATACCCTGTAGAATTGTTTAGAAGTGTATTTTAAAAGATTTTACAAAATAATATAAAAAAACCCCAAAAAGCAGCAGAAAAGAAAATTGCCTAATGGCTACATGGGATTTTCTTTGAATGTTCTAGCAGAAGTCTGTGCCACATATAAAAGTATTTGATTAATTCACATTTTGAAAAAAAATTTTCTTCAGCATCAGGTTCTTCTATGTTTTGCCAACATAGTCCTGAAAGTACATAGCAGAAGTCATGAAAACACAGAAGCACTACTTAGCTAAACAAAGGTGTACGTCAACAGCTGAGACATCTGCCTTGTAACAATATAGGGAGGATTTTGCTTTGATAGAGTACCTGGATTATCCTTCAACATCACACTAAATGTTGCCAGACTTGTAGTTTAAAAAGAAACCACTATGAAGTGTTACTTGCATGTGCACATCGAGAGAGCCAGGGAAATGTCTTCAATACCACACCAGACCTATCATCAGACCTATCATCTGTAAACAGAGCAATGCCTGGAGTACTTCCTATCAGCTCATCAGCATGGAGGTCCTGAACAGCACAGGCAGATCATTTTCCTCAGTTTTCCATAAAAGGGCCCATTTAATTCTCTGGAATCCTGCAGGATAATGTTTATAATCAGTTGTGCTGCTTCATATCTGGCTATGTGCATTACTTACTCATATCTGTCACCTGACCTTGTATTATCTTGTTTTCAAATACAACATCCTCCAGAAATGCTCTCTTATGTGCTAAAATCTGTAACTGTTGTTTAAAAACTCTTGGATTTACTCTTGCAAAATCATCATCTGAAGCTTCCCCAAAGTGTTGCAGTGTGTTTCTTGTTAATTGTATGTTCTGTTATTGTCTAAGTAATGGTTTGGTCCAAATTATCCCCTCCTGCCCACCTTGTCAATCTACCCTGAGTTTCCTGTCAATCCTACCTTGTGCCAGCCCCCTGCTTGGAATTCCCTTTCAGAAATCCCCTAAAGTACAATGCCCCACTAAGCCATGGGACCAAATTCTCTCCTTTTACCTCCCTCATTAGACAATGCTTTTGTGAACCCTGTCCTTTACCCCTCCCCAGGATACCTCTGATTAGCTAATAATTGTACCTTCCCTTTAGACCACCCCCATATTTAAGCTGTTGTACACTTGCATTTTCTGTCTTTTGCCACCATATTTGCCAGAGTAATAGAATCCTCTTTAATCCTATGATAAAGACCTCCCCCTCCTGCTCATCTCCTTCAAGTGCAGACTGACAGCCAAAAAGGTCATAGAGCAGCTGCTCTAGTCACACTTCAGGTCATCCTGCCCCTGTGGTGTGACCCACTCTCGTCACAGGCTGTAGTGACAGAACCAGTGTAGCTCAGACCAACTGCTTCACCAAGGCACAAACCAGGCAACTGCAAGTGATTCCAGAAATGAAAGCAAATATCCTGCAGTGTCCTGACCTTCACATGTGTCCCTTAAAAGCTATAGCTCTTCAAACGTTCTAAATTTCACCCAGTGAGCTTGGCTACTGAAAAGTACAGTGGTTTACAGGTGAAAAAAACAGCAAAAAAAACATTGAGTCCAACAGGCAATATGAAAAAAATCACTATATTATTAATTTTCTCTTCATCTCCTTTTTCTATCCTCAAAATAACTTATTTTATTAAACTTTTCAGCATATTACTCTCAGCGTTTTTATTCTGGTGTGTGACATATGCATTCCACCATTATTATAATTTTCTATTTCAATAGTTTGTGTTTATGATAGAATCATAGAATATGCTCAGTTGGAAGGAATCCATCAGGATCATAGAGTTCATTCTACACATTAGACATTCTAGTTTGGAATAAATTTTCCTCCATCTTATGTTTCTGTGTTTAAAGGAATGAAACACCCCTAGAAACAAAATATGCAGATTAAGTCTATTTGTCCTGTCCAAAATGTGCTCATTCTGTTGGAAATCTGTTGTATTATGTGCTGTGGGCTTTGGCCTAAGCCATAACTATTCACAGAATTGAGACTGTTAGGCCACAATTCATATTTGTTCCTTACTGAGGGAAAGATTTAAGCCACTGAACTCAAAAGGATTAAGCATGGCCTGAAAATAGAGCTGTTGGTTTAGTACTTTTCTAAAGAAAGCCTTTATGCAATCCTCTACTGTTCTGCTTTTATTCTCCCAACAAACAAATTTATCTCATGGTCATATCCTAACAAAACATAATACTAATAAATTTTTAATGTTCAGATTATCTAGATTCTCTGTGACCCAGTTCAATTGATTCTTTACATGAAACAGGACACTATAGTTTCTCTATGCTTTTCTTTCGGTTAGGTTTCTCTATTTTTAATCATTCATTAAAATTTAAATGAGAAATCAACAATAATCTCATGCTGAAGGCCTGTTTTGTATGCATGGAAATCAAAGGTAAAGTGTTTATTGAATTAAATGGAACAGTATCTGGTCCTTTATATGTATTGATCTAGTAAGATAAGGTCTTAACTATTTTCTATTTAGAGAGTTCAGCATATTGTTACAGTATCCCTAGAACTGATAAAATCAAGCAGCATGATATGAAATGGCACAATGCCCATTGACTTTCAAGAGGGAAGAATGTGAGATAAGAATCTTCTGTATATAGTCTGCTTTTGTCCGAGGGCTGAGTCCATGTTAACAAGCAGTGTGGTGCAACACAGAGAAATATGGAAAATGAAACAGCTCGTAAAGATTAAGTGGGGTCCTCACAACTATTTTGTCAAGGATTTTATTTAAATCTTCCTTGATATTAATTAATGGATTTAATACATGTCTATGCCATTTGAGTAAGTGACTAATAGCATGCTGAATTAATACAAATTAAACTGATGTTTAATATCAATTATTATAAACTTTTCATATATATAATTCTTTAGACATAAACCATTGACTGAGCCTAGGACTAAGTCTGGTTCAAGCTGCACCTATGATCCTCCTGAGGAGGAATTTAGAAAGCCAGGGGTCCTTTCTGGACCTCATTGGACATCATTCTGGTTCTTTCTTGAACTCAACAAGAAACTCTTCCTCACCTGTTTGCATCTCTTATCTCTGTATCAATCAATCTAGCTTGATTCTAAAAAAAAATTTGTATGTTTAATCCATGCAGCAAATAATAGAGTGAACCTTGCCATCAATCTTTGTTAAGTCACACTTTTACAACAACATATTAAAACTACCTCTGACAGCTATTCTTTAAGTGATTTAAATCACTCCTTTGTGCCAAATTGGTCTAGTTGGCAGGATTTATGACAGTCACAGTGTTGTTTTCCCAACAAATGTCTGTGTAATTGGAGTAACCCATGAGGATCAATTTCTCTTTGCCCAAGACTTTCTTAAGCAGCTGAAGCAAGGCTTCATTAGTCTTGTATTCTTTGTCTATATTTACTTAATTTTAAAGCAGAAATTACAACTTGTAAAGAGTTGGAAGAGCCAAAGGGATTGGGAGAGATAGAGATATGATTCCAGTCATAATTCTTCTCTTATTTTTATTGGTTGCAGATCTGTTGGAAAACATGCTTAAAAAAGCATGTTGCCTTGTGGCACATGCCACCTTGATGGAAGAAGACATGTGCCCAGAACAGCTTGAAATTTATCTAAAAACAGAATGCAAGAAGAAGGAGATACGTTTTGATCATGAATCTTAAAAATGTACCTGAAGTCCTATGAGAATTAAAAGCATTAATCATTCATTTGGAGTTAAGTGTGGATTACTTATCTTTGTGTGTGAGTGATCTCTCAGGATATCACAAGATCCCAAAATATCCTGCATTGGAAGAGATCAGAAGGATCATCAAAATCAAACTCTACACAGGACACCCAAAGACTCAAGCCATGTGACTGAGAATATTGTCCGAACACTTCTTGAACTTTGTCAGACTTGGGGCTGTGGTGAAGGAAGGATATATAAAAAGTTTAAAATAACACTGTAAAGTAGTTTGACTCTAGACCTGTTGATACTTTGGTGTAGAGGATGATATGGGGACATCTGGACTGACTCTGTACCTGAAGGCAGGTTTGATTCAGAACAGCATATCCCAAAGAAACCATTTCTCCTGGAGTCCAGGAGTACTCTGTGAGGGGTTGATATTTCCACAAGATATATTGCATTACTTCTTTTGGATAGGCTGTATCACATCACTGGTAACTCAGGGACTGCTGAGTTGTGTGACTGCTGAGCTCTTTCACTGGCTCAGAATGCCTCTAAGGTATTCTGTTCTCTGATTTTGGTTTGGTTATTTTCTCCCAAACATTACTCAAAACCTGAGTATTTTCATTGTTCTTAAATGCATAAGGCCACTTGATAAGATCTCACTCTTCCAATTATTGCAGATATTTTCCATTGCGTGATAGAAATTTCTGGCAAGTTGTGTATTATTGCCTCTACCCCTTTTCTCATCTTTTTTTCCACTTAAGGAACTTTAAATAAGTATTGGTGTCTATGCATCAACTATAAAATAAATCACTTTTCCTGACAATATAAAATTGTGTTGTATGATTCAAGTCCTTCAAGTCCTGTATTTGGTACCAAATAGTGAGGGATTTTTAAAAAAAAATTATACAAATCAAGATATTCTTCTTGAATCATAAAGAAATTAATATTTCTCTGCATAGGACAACTATTTGTGAAGAGAGAAGATAAAAATTTAGCAAATGGCAGATTAGTAACAAGTACTGACTAATGATGCACTTGACTAAACTATTTCTTTTTCAATCGGTTAGAAATAAGTAGTTGATTATATTTAATCAACCATGTTAATTACTGCATCTCTGAAATTTATTGAACAATTAAAGTAAAGCACTAGAGGCTTGTAATACCAATGGGAATGATCCTACAGTGAGTGTTACATGAAGGTAAATTAAAGCGACCTAATATCACTGAGCCTGTTGCACCTGATAATTCCACATATTTGATAGTAGAACTTGAGTCTAAACTTCATTCTGTGTTTTATCACTGCATGAGCAACCATGACCAAGAATCTGACCTCTTTATTCCCTTTCAGTTGCTGGCAGAACTCTCACAGCCTGCAATGTGCTTTGGATAAGGTATCCCAAGTTACGCAAATGACTGTTTTTTGGTCTAAAATAATGGAAGTCTACCAAACTGATTTGTCACTTTTGCATGATGTTCACACATACTAATCAGTTCTGAAAATTTTAATTTGCTTTGTGCCCAGATCAAATACACTATGCTGTCAGAATAAAAAAGTTCAGAGCCAACAAATTTGCATGAGTGTAGTTTATTCTGAAAACATTTACATGTCATTAATACATTAACATAATATGAGGTTCACAGCATATTTAACTGTGACTGTGATGCTCCTGATTAGGAAGAGTGGGCAGTAGAAAGACCATAGCTTTTCTATGTTATGGTTCAGGGTTTTTATAACAATACTTGAATTGCCTTACATCAAGGGAGCTGACACCTTTGCTGAAGTGAAAGCTGGAGATTACAATGTTTTAAGCTAGTATTTTCTTGTGGGATCATCTATTCTCACTGTTTGACATTTTTGAGTTACTGGGCATGTGGGGCTGGATTCAGCTGTCCAAACAAAGGTGCCATTTTAGCTTCTCTGCATCTTGCCTGGCCTCAGTCTCTCATTTGAGAAAAAAAAAAATGTGTGTACCTAAGACAACATAAACAAGTTGAGTACGACAAAAACATCAAATAAGTATCATTGCCTGTGATTGGTAACAGAGGAGAGTCCTGGGTCTTCCCTTCCTACAATGAAAGAATGAACACCTTGTTCATGTGTAGATAGCAATGTACTCACACCAGAAATAAGATTTTAATCTCAAGCAGAATCCAACCATGGTTAATATATAGGAACTTCCTGAAGATTCCTCAGTTTCCTGTTGAGTGTCAGGCCTAAGAAGTTCAAATAGTCATGATAAGTAAAATCTCCCTTTTGCAGAGATCTTCTGGCAGATCTCTAATGAATTTTCTCAGAGTAGAAAATGGGGATTTTTTTTTAAAGTTTTATGGGGAAAAAGAACAACTATATTACTTCTTATCCTAACAGCAGAAAGAGTCTGAATGACACAGTCCAACACTAGTTTTTGCTACACTTGCTGTGGAAGGCTTTTTTCTAACATAGTTAAAGTGTTTTTTTCTAACCCAGTGCAGAGCTATTCACCCCATTCACACAATTAAGGTGTTTCACCCCACTTAAGTTGACTAATTACTGGATTGGAAGAGACATTATACTGACCCTGCAAAATAGATTCTTCTCTCACAGAGTCACAGAATCACAGAACCACAGAATCAGAGTAGGCAAGGTTGAAGGTCCCATGCCCATATCTCATTCTGGTGAATAACTTTTATTTTTTCTCCCAGGAAGCCTTTTTTCTGACTTGCTGCTGCCTTTCACTGCCATGAACAGGGTGAGTGAAAATCCTGGGAAGATCAGACACTTGCACTTGGCAGTGAAGGCATAGCTGTATAGGCTGCCCTGAACTCCTGCAGAAGTCTGGTCCACAAATTAAAGCTTTCTATTAACAAAGCTGGAGTCTTAACTCTTTCAAGCTCAATTGGAGCAGTGGTCACTAAAGCATCCCTGCAGATCACACTTTCATAACAGGGAGGGAATGGAAGTGATCCAGAGCAGGTCAGTCTCTGTTGGCTCACCACTTTTCAAACTGAGCTGAGCTAGAATCTGACTGGCAGATCAAACCAGCTCTGTGCACATGAACTGCATCAGGGGAATGGCCTATGGGACTCCAGTGACCAAAATGAACTAGAGAAGAAATTGAGCAAAGTAGCTTAGCTGGCAATCATTTGCCTCTGCTATTTGGCAAACCATGAGCACAGAATTCAGGTGGGAGGCTATTTTTCATCTTCAGCCTCAAGTCAGACCTACTGCTCTGTCAGTAGCATTGGCATTTTTAAAGTGTAGCCTTCCTGAAGGGCAATGAGCAATTGTGTTTCCCTTGGCTGAGCAAGATTTTGAATAGCAATGGGCTGCCTGGCAACACAATTGCTCCGAGCTGGCTGCGTGATGTCAGCCAGGGCTGTGTGTGACATCACCCAGCAGCTGCCAGCCGCCAGATTATTGCAGCCATATGATGATCACCCACTTGGATTCACATGCTAACAGCTCATTCATGCTCAGCTGCTGCTTTCTTCCCCAGGAAACAAAAAGGCTCTTTGATACAATGATGGCACTGGGAATATCATCAGACTGCAAAAAAAAAAAAAAAAAAAAAAAAAAAAAAAAAAAAAAAAAAAAAAAAGAAAGAAAAAAGAGAAAGAACACTTAGCTCCATCGTGGTTTTTGAACAATGGTTTGGAAAATTACTCCCCTTAAGGTGCCAATAAAAAGACTTCAAAGACATGATGAGGGAGCCCATCTTAGCACTACTCAATGCCAGAAGGTGCTTCATAGATTCTCCTACACATTGCAAATAGGGTGGCTGTATGCAGGTGGAGAGGGAAAGGGATAAATATGTCTGTTTTAAGCTGCCTGCCCTCAAAATGCAGACGAGCATTTAGAGATGAGACTCAAACAGCAACAACCCAGACTTTGTGGTTAGAGCTTAGGCTGTGGTCACAGTTAAAACCTGTCCAAACCCACAAAGCTATAAGTGTTCATGACCATGAAGAATTAGGTTTGTATTACACACAGATTTTGTGACAATGGTATTTGAAGTAGTTTATTTATTTATTTATTTACTTTTATTACATAGAATAGTTTTTATTACATTGGAATAGTTCATTCTGGAATTAGCACTGCAGAAACAAATTCGTATAATAGATCACATAAACCTGATGATATATAAGGTCCCTTCCAACCAAAACCATTATTATTCAAAAGATGTTTTCCCCATAAAGTAAACCTCTAGACATGTGTGTATTCTTCATTAAAGGGCACCAAAAACAGCCCTTTTGCTATTTTTCATCAGAACATTTATTCAGCATTATTAAAGCCAGTGTAGAAAGTCCCCCACCAAAATTTTTGTTGATTTCTGGAACACAATTTTTAACTTTCTGATTATAATCTATGTATATGTGTGCATACATATATGCAATCATTTGGCAGGGGACCTTTCCACTTTGTTTTTAGTTTAGTTGTAGTTTTACCTCTATAGGTTTGCATCTAAGAAGGCCAGGTTACATATCAATTCGATTTTAACCATCACCACCTTTCTGGTTTGCTTTTTCTTCATTATTTGAATTATTTTTTATTCATCTAAATTATTGCTTTATTTTTAAACCTCCTAATTAAAAATGTAATTTTTTTCCCAATTATGTTGGGTTTTTTTTGCTTCATCATAGCTTTTTTTTTTTTTTGCTTTTTTTTTCTCTCCTGAATCTCTGGATTTCTTTGCAATAACAAGTCTTATTTTTCATTCAGTTTGAGATTTTTTTTCTTAAACTACTGAGATCAAGACATTTCAACATCAGATACATGAGACTTATTTAAATGGAAAAGGAAAAGATTAAAAATATTGCACCCATGAACAAAACATTGAACATTAATTTCAGAACACCTTAGAACAATGATGAAGTGTGGTTAATCATTCTATAATGATTTGGCTGGATTTGACTGCAAGTTTGACTGTATTTTTAAAAGCTCCAACAGATAAAAATAAAACCAGTAAACAGTGATATCAGAAATGTTATATTTCAAATTATAAGCTACCTGCAGACTTGCATCATGTTATTTAATTCCATACAAAAATACAAGGCTTAAAGAAAAATGTTCACAGTAATTCCTCCTCTCTGGCCATTTACTTCATAGTACTGATAAATAGAACAGGATGAACATTTTTCAGGAAAACAAGTTCTTAAATCATAAAATATATTTTATACATATTTAATTTGACTTGCAGAATAACTTTGATTTTTTCCTAAAAAAAAAATAAAAAAAAAATCTAGAAGTTGAATTGTCTTAAATTTCAGCTCATCTGAAAAGGCCAAGAGTTTCTCTGAGAGAGAATCTCCCCATGATAGAAATAAATTATGGTAAAACGAGAGACAAGGTGACCAAATGAGCTATCTGTCCCTGCTAAGGGTGGCAGATATGTGGGATAAATCATCTGCACTAATGGAAGTGTATCATTAAATGACAGCAGGTAAAATTTCAAATTAGATTTCTGTGAAAAGAATCCACAGCACCTCACAACATTACAGAACTAAAAAAATTACAGAATGTTGTCCACCCTCCCTCCTCAAACAGGGTCATCCCAGAGCATCCAGACAGTTCTTGAATATCTTCAGAGAGAATGCCTTCACAATCTTCCTGGGTCACCTGTTCCAGTGCTCAAGCACCCACAAAGTAAAAATAAAAGGTTCAGATATCTTGTGCTCATTGTCTCTTGACCTGTTACTGCACATCATTGAGAAGAGTCCAATCTCACTCTTTCATTCTCTCCTGCACAATATTTTTCTACATTGTAAAGATTTCCACCTGTTGATGCAGGATCGGGTACTCCTACCTGTCTCTGGGTTGAAATAAAGATGATTTAATAGGCAAAGCAAGAGCTGTGTGTGTAACCTAAGAAAAATAAGGAACTAATTTATTACTTGTCATCTTCAAGAAAGCAAGGCTTCATCATGCATAATGGTTACTTAGGAGGACAGACACATAAGCCCAAATGTCACCCTGTTCCTCTGTCTTCCACCTGTCTTCAGTTTAAATATTGAATATGCAAATGGAATCAGATATCCCTTGTGTCATTTGGGATCAGCTGCCCAGGCTCTTTCCCCTCCCAATGCCTTTTGCACCCCCAGCATCTGGGGCAGGGCAGTGTTTTCCAGGTAGTGGTTGTGATTATTAAGGATTGTGGGGAAAACTCTTCCTGCTATGGTCAGATCTCAAAACAATTGCAGTCTCACCCATTCTGTGAGGTCTGGAGGCACAGCAATATGAGAGGCCCTGTCACTACAGTCTCCCAGGGTGCTGCTCTGAAAAGAAGAACAGGACATGTTTGTACCTATCTGTGATTGTCCTTAACATCTGATGGTCACAATAATCCCATGACAGTAGCAGTGGTTATTACAGGATGTTTCAGGAAAAGCTTATTTGAAGTCACATATAAATATTGTTCTTAAAACAAGTACATATAAAACGATTTGAGTTAATGTACCTCCCATAAAGCTTTTTTTTTTTTTTTTTTTTTTTTTTTTTTTTTTTTTTTTTCCTCCCCAGTGATTTCGTAATTCTGATATTTTGATCCTTGGATCTCAAAGCTCGCTATGAAGAAAATGTATCGTTTTATCTAACATCGGATTTTTCAGGAAAAGCTTATTTGAAGTCACATATAAATTTTTTCTTAAAAAAATAAATATAAAAAAATTTTTTTTTATTTTCCCCCCCAAAAAATTTTTTTTTTTTTTTTTTTTTTTTTTTCCTCCCCAGTGATTGTACTTAAATTCTGATATTTTTGATCCTTGGATCTCAAAGCTCCTTGAAGAGGGATCAAGTTTTATCTTAAAATCATAGAATCATGGAATGGCCTTCATTGGAAAGGATCTTAAATATCTAATTCCAACCCCCTGCCATAGACAAGAGCACCTTCCACTAGACTAAGTTGCTCAGAGTCCCATCCATTCTGGCCTTGTACAATTCTAGGAATGAAGCACAGCTTCTCTGGGCAACCTGTTCCAGGGCCTCATCACTCTCAAAATAAAGAATATCTTCTTAATATCAAATCTAAACTTACTCTCCTTCTGCCCTTGTAAACAGTCTCTCTCAGTCTTTCCTGTAAGCTCTCTTCAGGAACTGGAAGGCCACAATTAGGTCTTTCAAAGGCTTTCACTCTTCCAGACTGAACAGTCCTAATTCTCTCAACCTTTCCACATAGGAGAAGCTCTCCATGCAGCTGATCAAATTGGTGATCCTCTTAATTGTGCTAATGCAGGAAGAGGAATGACATAGATAAAGTCACTACATTAGAAGTTTAGGCATCATTCCTGTGAACAAACACCCTGTCCCTTTTAAAAATAATTTATGCCTAACCTATCCCCATTTCATATAATTCCATAAATAGTCATTTCATAACGGCCTCATTAATCTGTAAAGAATGCTAAAAGGAAATAATTACAGCACATATTAAACATTCATTTTCTCTATCCTGTAGCTGTCAAGGAAGTGTTTTGATAAATCATGAAACCTAATGACTATATAAAAAAAAAACAACAAACAAACCCAGATATTAGTTACTAGTCACTGTCATGTAAATAATCTATTTGTTTCATAAATATTGTCTTAATTGTCAGAAAGACAGCAGGAGGCAAAACCCAATGTGATCAGACCAAGATGTAAACAAGAATATAAAAGATTGATCAAAAACATTTAAAAGTTACCCAGAATCTAATTATCTGTGGATGTGGCTTGCTCTGGGAGGAAGTGAAAAAAAAAAAAAAAAAAAAAAAAAAAAAAAAAAAAAAAAAAAAAAAATCAGAGAGGAAAAATACTGATCTTTAAATGGCAAGATGCTGAAGAAAAATAATGAGATTTCATGGCAAAGAAAATAAACAATCACAAAATGAAAGTTGAATTGTCTTAAGAATGATTATAAGGAATTAGAGGACAAAGGGAAAAGAAAAATTATTAAATAATTACCATCAGCCAACATAACTGGGGAGAGGGGAAAAGAACTGGTTAGTCACTTTTACAGTTGTGAAAAGGTAGGATTCTTTGAGAATGACAAAATGACAAATCACGGAGCAAAAAAACCCAAAACCTTAAGGGAAATAATGAAGTTTACAAAGAATGGAATACTGTATTAAAATGAGAATCACATGGTCTATCTATCCATGTCAAAAACCTATGGAATAAGTCAGCTACTTAAACTGACTTATGGTTAGAATAAAAAATGAGAACTTGTTTTTCCTCATTGAGATTATTCCAGAAATTATGTAGAAGCATATTTCAAAATATAGCATTGATTGACTGCCATGACCAGTCAAATGTTCATGATTAACAACACAATGAATTTACCTGAAATTTATTATGTGACAAGGTATTTATATATTTTTAATATATTTCACTTTTAAGATGAGGAGAGAGCACTGGGCTCTGTAGTCAGCAGTTACTGGATAAGGTGCTGAGTTCCTATGGAACATGTGATTTAATATCTCTGTGTGAGACTTTGACTTGACTGGTGTTTTGCCATGTCTTGATAGTGAGTTTAGAGGCTTCAATTTCTGCCCTAATTCTCTTATTTCCTTTTGCATTATGCTTCTTAGAACATGGACTCCCTGTTGCTATGCAAAACATCTTAGCAGTTAGCTACAGTTTTCCTGGACGCTATTGAATTAAAATAATTAATCATAGTAAAATTATATCCAAAAAGTTAATGAGGAAGAAAGGCTGAATCAGGAAGGTAAGTAGGAAACTGTCTTTTGAATTAAAATTTCTAGAAGAGGTCAAACATAAATTAAAAAAAAAAAAAAAAAAAAGGGGGGGGGGGGGGGGGTAAGGGAAAATACTGAAATGTCCTTTAAATGCGCCATGAAATATACAGCTCCCAAAGAGAAAATGGAGAGAATGACATCTCAGTGTGCTGTGGGAGGGTAGCACAGCTCTTAGGAGGTGGCATTACTGCTGTGAAAGGCGCTTGGTTTACCTCACCCAGAGCACTTTCTGCAGCTTTGCTGCAGTACCTCAGCAAGAATGTAATCGCCCTTGAGCTAGGAAGAAGCAGAGCAGCAAGAATAATATCCTTGGAGATGTGTCACAGGAAAAGGTTAAAGGAGTTTAGTTTTGCGCATTATAAAAGAGACTTTGTAACAAATCAGTTGAAGTTTCTGGGGCTATTAACAAATTATCAGGCATGATTTGAGAACAGAAAAATAAAGCTCCTTAGAATGACTGAATATAATACTTAGCCTGTTAAAACACACAACACGCAACAGACCAGATGCTCATCTGGGAAGGTTTGAGGTCAGCTATGAGTTGCATCAAATTACACTAATTTACACCTGCCGAGGATTTATCTTAAAATTAATTTGCCCTCAGAACATTCTTGTTCATATTAAACCTTTTCATTGTGGTAAGTAGAATAACTTACTAAAATGGATAAATAATTCCTTCAGAGTGACACACTGAGTAAGTATCAAGAGGCTTTTTGGTTTTTTTGTTTTGTTTCTCCCTGGTGTCACGTTTCCATTTCTCATGCTTTCATTCAAAGTCTGCTAAGCAGTACAATCGGGAGAGATCAGAATAGGGTTCTTTGATCAATCAGGTTTTAGACAGAAGTTGTGGGGAGACTTTTTTCCTCTCCATGAAACAGCTGAAGTGTTTTGGGATTTTCTCAATGTCAGGTTTAATTTCATTTATTTCTTCATCTTAGTGAAGTACTTGCATGGGGAAAAATATTTACTATGGAAAGACGTCGCCCTTAGATCACATTTTCAACTGTGCTCTTACTTGACACGTTTCCAAAACTTAAGGTTAATCTAGGCTTGGTTACAAAATAGACTTGGTTACAAAATAAGGCCTCTATATTTTCATTATAATGTGTTTGCTTTGCTAGTGGTTAAACTGGATGCGACCCGTCTCCATCATGTATAATTGGAAAAATTACTATATAATAATGATTTAATTCTTTTTAAGGAAATGTCCTTAGAAAGACCTGGACCTAGAACAACTGTCAGGTATCTTTTCTACCAAATCTTGAACTGAATGGCAGTCAAGTACAAAAGTGTGGAAAATGAACAAAATGCCATGGAAACAACCCATGATTACGCTAAAAGAAATCAGAGTCAGTAAACACATTAAATGCAACATGAACCTAAAAAGTTATTCTGTGAGAGGAGATTTCAAATCACCCTGTGCAAATTAGTTAATAGTGTAGCTGGACTCTGCTATTCAGAACTGGCCATGAACGTTCAGCCAATTCTACCAGAAATGAGTCCATGGTAGCCTTTGAGCCCCTGAAACTGTCTCTGTATATTGTGAAGAATGGACACTGTGTCATGGCCTGTATCTATCAATGTTAGTTCAGAACTGATGCTCCTCTAGGTACTGGAGATCAGCACAGTCTGGATGCCCTGAGCTTTATAGTTCAGTTGAAAGATTAACCCTAAATTTAGTGGACAGTTACTGAAGATCTGCAGCCCATATAATCCTAGACATTTCCAAATCCCTTTGTCACTCTGCTAGACAAAGACAGCAGTCATCATTTCGATTCACTTTGTCCGGCAAAATTACAGTCAGAATCATTGATCAAGTTTAGGATTTCAGTTTGGATATTCAGAGCAACTGTAAAATCCCAGCTCTGGTGGTTTACATTGACTAATGGCAAATTCAGTAAAACATTGGGGATCAGTGCAAGGAGGGGCTAAGATAATTTGGCTTGTTCAGCCTGGAGGACCCTGAGGGACCTCATTGGAGTTATAACTTTCGTATGAGGGGAAGAGGAGAGACAGATCTCTTATCTGTCTTGACCACTGACAGGAGTCAAGGGAATGGCCTGAAGCTGTGTCCAAGTAGGTTTAGGTTGGATATTAGGAAAAGGTTCTTCCCCCAGAGTGTGGTTGGAACAGGGTCCTCAGGGAAGTGGTCTCAGAACCGAGTCTGACAGAGTTCAGGAAGCATTTGGACAACACTCTCAGCCACATGGTGGGATTGTTGGGCCGTCCTGCACAGGGCTGGCAGTTGGACTTAAAGAACCTTGTGAGTCCCTTCTGACCCAGGATATTCTATGATTGTGTGAATCCACCTGAAGCTTCACTCATTACGCAGAGAACAGGAAGATGCAGAGCCAGGTGTTTACGTACAGTCAAATCCACATTCTCTCAGCTGGAGTTTAAACCATGCACTCAATCCATGCTGTCAGTAAAGACAAAACTACCATCAGTGGAGGCAAAAGTACCCTCGTCTTTTGCCTCCATTAAACACACTCCTGATATCTCTTTTTTTATTTAGTGCAAGAAATATATTTGGATTTACTTCCTTACGTGGCATGAGAAAGGGAGGAAGAACTTGCTGGTCAAAATAATATTTTTTTGCTCATTGATTGGCAATTGCAGCTCAGTTTTGACTAAAATAGGATTATATGATTTACCTCTCTCTTAGAGCTTTTTCTCCTTTTCAGCAGATAATCACAAGCAGCTGTTTATTTCAAAACAGGCTACAGAAAAACAAACAAACAAAAGATGAGCCTGAATCAGATGAACACATCCACAACCTGCACATCTTGTATGTAATTTGAAATGTTTCCTATCCTAAAAAATGAAACTAGTGATGCAGATGGAAAACAAGTGAATCCAATGGGCTTGAAT
Source organism: Certhia americana (assembly GCA_018697195.1). NCBI lineage: Eukaryota > Metazoa > Chordata > Aves > Passeriformes > Certhiidae > Certhia > Certhia americana. The sequence goes on along the minus strand of CM031858.1, from coordinate 147,625,879 downwards.
ACTCACAGGCAACAATAAAGAAGACTAAATTTTTCTTTTTTCTCTGAATAAGTGCTGCTGCATAGACCAACCATGCATTGCTAACTATATTTACAGAGCTGATATGCTCAAGGTACATCCTGTTGGGAAGCAGAGCATGTGGAATATGACAATTTGCTTTATGCAATTCAAGGAAAAGCAGCAACAGGTTGTGCAAAACATAAATCAAATTTGAGAATTCTATTAGTAGTGCTGGAAAAATGAAGACAGCTTTTAAATGTGTACCAACTAAGGAAAATAATCACTTGGAGTTAATTGATTCTAGTTGAACACCTGGGGCATATGATCAGTTCATAACATCTATTTAATTTTTTTAAGTTCCATCCAGTTTCTTCCTTCCTTGCAGACAAAAATAAAGTTGAAAATACAATGATGTCTATGTTTTTTATATTAGACATTGACAAAAAAAATTCCATTCTAGCATTCAGAAATGGTAATATAGCTGGGGTGTCAAATGCAATATAATAAAAATTTCCTTTGTTTGTTTGTTGTGATTTTTTTATTCTCTCATGTCATGTTTTAGTGAGGTCATCTGAAATATATTTCAAAAATCCATATGTACTTTATAATTTTCCTAAAATCTTCTTCATCTAAAGAATTTTCCAATGATTCTTATTCACTGGATACTGTGATGATGGGAAGGAAGAATCCTTCACACCAAACTGAATCTAACATAATGCTCTAAGCAGTTGAGGAAGTGAGTGTAACATGGTTTGAATGACAGGTGTCTTTTAAGGAAGGCAGGAGCCTCCCTTGGAATGGAGAATTTAAACACCCTCTGTCCAAATGATTATAACTTTGAATTTAAGGGGCTCTCAGGCAAAGATATGGAAATAGGAGTAACAGTTCTTTATTAGGGGAACTAAAACAATAAAACCAAAACACATGCAGTATTACAAAGGAGAAAAAATGAAAACAAACAAAAAATAAACAAACAAAACCCACTGACAGAGGCAGGATCCAACCTGACACCCTGTGGGTCAGGGTGTTGGTGGCAGTCCCATTCAATGGTGGCTGCAGTCCCAGTGACAGATGTGGCTCTGTTGAAGTGATGTTCCTGTAGAAAGAGTGGAGTTTTTTTGCTGAAGATCCAGTGGTAATGGATGGGCCTGGTCTGCTTCTGAGAATCCAGTGGAAAGGTTGCTTGGTGTTCCAACTCCCAGATTTTTATCCAGGTAGGAACACTTGGCTCCTCCCCCTGGCTGGAGCATTTCCCAGTGGGATGATGGAATTCTATCAGTGAGACTCAATGGCCCATGAGCAGAAGATCTCACCCTGGAGGAAGGCTGGGTTGTGAACCTGCCCCAAAAGGTTTTTTTGACAGTTGGCCCATTGACAATTACCCCATCCCACCCCCATCCCCACCTTGTTTCAACAGATGGTGATAGAATACAGAGTTTTGGTTACATTTTGCACTGCAACCCATAACAGTGAGGAAGTCATAGAAGGGGATAGAATCTGACAGAAACAGTAATATAATATGCTCACATGTAGCCCAAACGTACACATGCAGTTTGTGGTTACATATCTATTCTGACCATTCCCATGGCAGGTGATTAGAGACAAGTGGCTCTGTGTATAAGTCAGAATAATGATTTGAAGCCATCACATATAACTGCAGAAACCCTTCAGTCCATTCAAGCCAGATTTTGGTGTCAGGCCCATTTTTGTTGCCTGGAAGAAAGAGTAGCTGAGAAATTTAGGAGATATATTTAAATATGTCCTAATCTAATCTTATTTTCATGGTTACACTCCTTTCCTCTTCCTTTCTCAACTGACCTTCATCCTGATTCTTAGTTGCATTGTTCCGTTGTGCTAGATCCAAAATGGAAAATAATTGTGGAAGAGAGAGATTTCACATCCACAGTGGGTACTTCTGAGGTAATTTTAAGGGTGCTTCAGGTCAGTACTATAATGTTTAATTTTAGTAATTTGTCAGAGGACAGCAACTGCAGCCTGTTGTTATCACCTGTCTAGGTTCGCAGGAGTGAAATCTATAAACAGATGATACTGACCCTGGAAATCTTCTAGTAATTTGCTGGTACTATCATCTAGATAATGCTGTCCAGGTATTTTGATGCATCTTTCCCATTACATTTTGCCATCTTGTTGAAGTAGGTAGTCCAACCAGACCACTTTTTGATCAAAATAGAGCTGTGGGTCCTTCTTTTTTACACCGTAGAAAAAATTTCATAGTAATTAAAAATACTCATCTGCAATGAATGAAACCCTGAATCAACTCTGGCTTCTGATTTAAATCAGAGAGGTTTTTACCGAACCTTCGACATCCCAGCTGAACATACAGACCATCTGATTAGTGACTATGCTCAAGTATTACCTTCAGAATATCTAGCCACGTTTCAAGTGTGAAGCATAAATTTAACTATGTGCAAAACAAAAGGAGACTGAGTCTCTAATTAAATGGCAGTGAAACCCATAAAGAAAAGACAAATACAATCCTGAGCTTTGCCTGAAAGTATTTGCTCTCAAATAGCCTATGAAAAGTCACTTGAGACCAGACATAGTCATTCAGATATCAGACTGTCCAATATTTTTTTTTTTACTGAAGCTGTTTCTGGTTTTGTAAGTTAATAAATATTCATCAGCTGAGACTGTTGGAAACCATAACAATAACCATTTAGCACAGAAGACTGGTTCTCTGTTCCTAAACTTGTGAGTCACTGAAGATTATTATTTGTCGATTTATTTATTCACCTATGTATTTTTACAAGGTAGAGTGTTTTCAACAGGAGACAAATGGGAACAGTATGCACTCAAATACCTCATACTATAAATGTGCATGCATTGACTTAATGTGCTAACTCTGGTGCCTGGGCCTCTCACGGGGTCAGAGCCTCCTTCAGCATCCCCCTGCTGCAGTGTGGGGTCCTCCCCAGATTTCAGGTGGATCTCTGTCCCCACGGATCCCCACGGGCTGCAGGGGCACAGCTGCCTCACCACAGGCTGTGCAGGGGCTGCAGGGAAACCTCAGCTCTGGCACCTGGAGCACCTCCTTCTCTACTTCACTGACTTTGGTGCCTGCAGGGAGGTTTCCCCCACATATTCTCGCTTCTCCTTCTCTGCCTGTTGTGCAGTTCTTTTCCCCCTTCTTAAACACATGCCAAAGTCACTACCAGTGTCACTGATAGCCCTGGCTAGTGGTGGGTCTCTCTTGGAGCCACCAAGGATTAGCTCTGCTGGACATGATGGAAGCTTCTAGCAGCTCCTCACAAAACCCAACCCTTCAGCCCCCCCATTATAAACAAACAAAATTTGTACATTATGTTTTGTTTATTTTTTTTTTTGTTAACCTTCTGACTAATAATAATAATAAAAATAATAATAATAGTAGGTTAAAATACGTTTCTTAGAAATTAATAATGGATTGGTCAATCATTTTCACTTTACCATGAAAAAGATGGATCTTGGCAACAGATCTTGAAATATTTTGCAGTGGAGTCCAAAATTATTTAATCCATGAAACAGTTGCAAGATGTACAGCAGAGAAAGCAAATACTATGGCGACACCTAGAAAAAGATGAAGACATATGAACACCAAAATCTTTCCATGCAAATGTAGCTACTACTTGACTAGAAGGCAAAAAGTTATTTTCTCATCTAGGTAACTTTTGTCAGAAATTCTATCTTCTTTCCTGTCTTTTTAGCTATTCAATTTCAGGAGAAGGATCAGTTTTTGGTTCTTGAGAGGACTAAACTATTTGGAAGTTAAAAACCTTCTTCCTTTTGAAAGAAATACGAAAAAATTCTGTCTGCTGAAAAGCAGGAGCTGGAATCGTACCTTTCCTTTGTTACTGTATTGAAGAACTTGGATAAGGATCACTAATTCTTATTCCCAGGAAAATGCTTTAACCCCTCCAAGGGAAACATGAAGTGCCCCCATTTCCTTTTCTTTGCAAGGAACCCATTTAACATTTATAGGAAATATGCTCTGTAAAGAAGGGGAGCAATGATGCCAATGTATTCATACCTTTTATAACGTGTGTACACTTGTGGAAAGTTTTCAACACCAGAAAGGCATCAAAGCTTTTTTATTGACTCAGGTGTGCTTTTAATTTCACCACAGACCTTTCAGAATTGGAAACTTCTAAGAAGAGTTTTGCTAAGTTGACATCCAACAAAAATCAATGAGTTCATAGGTGGTCTCACACAAGAATCACATCAAATCAATTTTTCATCTTGCATCATATTTTCAGGACACTCATTAAGCAATTGCAGACATATTGAAAACATATTGATCTTTACTATATGTGTAAACAAATCCTTTGAATGTTGTTGTATTGAGCAGGCATGAACTCTAGAGATAGATTCAGGAAAATAGAGAATAATACAAGATTTTAGCACACGGGCAATGCCAGACAATGCCAAGCTCACCTTGCAGAATACATTTCTTTGTCACAAGGGCACATTCCTGGCTCTTTTTATACTTAGTGTCTAGAAGGACCTCAAGATCCTTTTCTGAAAAGGTGGAACTTATGGTCAGTCAATCTCAGAAATAAGAGGTAGCTAAATATGATATTTGCAGCATTATTTTCTAGTGGATATTCACAACATTGTCTGCTGTAAGCTTACAGCCTTAAGGTTGACATCTCCAGGCTTTTCAACTATAATACATGATTTCTGCATCAATTCCTTTGATTACTGCTTGCAAATTATGTAGAATGACATTCCCAATGCATCAAGAAACTTCAAATAATTAAGAATATATCCAATCTGAAAAATTTTTGAATTTATTAACAGACTTCAATATTAGCATATTTCCATGTTACAAAATTTACTCTTTAGTTTTTATTTTTTGTAAGAAATGTATTAGTGGACTATGAACATGATGCAATAATACTTCCATTAAATATGAATTTGTTTATTATGCTGCCATTACTTTTTTAAGCCTTTTGAATAATAATAATAGATTAAAATATGTTTCTTAGCAATCAATAATGGAATGATAAACCATTATCACTTTATCATTAAAAAGATGGATCTTGGCAATGGATCTTGAAATATCTGGCAGGGGAGCCTAAAATTATTTAATCCATGAAAAAGTTGCAAGATACACAGCAGAGAAAGCAAATACTATGGTGACACATAGAAAAAGATGAAGATATATGAATACAAACACTTCTGCTTCCATTCTTTCCCTGATATGAAAAAAAAAGTAGTATCTTCGATATTTTATAAAATCATGGAAAAGATAGGATTATTGTGGAAAATACTGAAAAACACCTGTAGGACAAAGCAGTCCTCAGTCAGAGCCAGCACAGCTTAATGAGGGGAAAATCCTTCTCATCAAACCTGATTTCCTTTTACAAAAGGGTGACCCGCAGAGTTGATAGAGGAAAGCCAGTAAAGAAATATTTTTTGGGCTTTAACAAGTGTCCTTATGGACAAAGTGTCCAGCCTTCATCTAGATTACTGTGTTATGGGATGGGTGAGCAACTGGCTCACAGGTTGGGCACAAAGTTACATTGAGTACGGTGACATCAGACTGGACACCTGTCATCAGTGAGGTTCCACCAGGTTCCTTGTCCTTGTGTTCTTCAGCAGCTTTATTAATGACTCCAAGGAATAGTCATTCTGATGACACCGAACTGGGAGGAGCTCTCTGTTGCAGTAGACCCCTCATTAGAGGTAGAAGTGAGCCAAGACACAGATATTTAACAGTGAAAAGGGTCCCCATTTACTCTTCTTTATAGCTTAGCCATCCTGACTGATTAGAGCAAGCTCCTACTGTAGGGTTGAAATGCAGACACTGACTGCTGGTTATTTCCTGCTGGACTGTGTCTGCAAATATTAATTGCAGACTCTGAACAGAGGCCTTAGCTAGTTCAACTCTGACTGCAGGCTCCGGCTCCAGACCCAGACTGACCTCACACCAGATCTTCTGCCAGCAGTAATGCTTCCTTGTTTCATTCTTTGTGTTTCTCTGGATCTTTCCTTCTCCCACAGGGGCCCTCTACCTCCTCAACACTCTCTACTTGTAGATCCTCCTCCTCTAAATCCCCTTCATCAGCAGGCTCCCTTAACTAGTCAACCCACCTGTTTTATCACATCGATCTTTATTAGTCACAGCTACAACCCATTAAAAGAAAGGCTGTTCCTCTTCTTTGGTAATTAGTACAACTGTGACTTATCAGGGGCAGGTCACCTGTAATCCCTTCTTTCTGTTGAAGCTGTCAACTTCCTTAAAGGCAGAGAGGCCCTGCAGAGAGACCTTGACCACTTGTGAACTTTACCAAGGGCCAGACTCTGCACCTGGGATGGGACAGCCCTGGTTGTGCGGATAGACTGGGGAACAAGAAGCTGAAGAGCAGCTCTGTGGGAAGAGACCTGAGGGTCCAGGTTGCTGGCAAGTTGAGCATGAGTCAGCAGTGCTCTGGCAGCCAGGAGGGCCAACCCTGTCCTGGGGCAATCAGGCACAGCATTGCAAGCCTGCCAAGAGAAGGGACTGTCCCACTCTGATCTGCACTGGGGCAGCCTCATCCTGAGTATTGTGTGACGTTTGGGCACTGCAATATAAGGAAGACCATTAAAGAGCACCCAAAAGAGGGAAACAGAAGGGTCTAGAGAGGAAATATTAGGAGGAGTAGCTGAGGTCACTGGGTCTATTCAGCCTGGAGGAGACTGAGGGGAGATCTCGTGGTCTTCAACTTCCTTTTGAGGGGTAGTGGAGAAGCAACTATTGGTCTTTTTACTCTTGTAATCAGTGATAGGACTCAAGGAAATAGTGTGCTTCTGAGTCAGAAGAGGTTAAAGCTGGACATCAGGAAAAGGTTTTCAACCCAGACGGTGTTCAGACACTGGAATAGGAGCCCCATGGAAGTGGTCACAGCACCAAGCCTGATAGAGTTCAAAAAACATTTTGACAATGTTCTCAGGCACATGGTGGGATTCAGTGTGTGTCCTGTGCAGGAAAAGGAGTTGGACTTGAACATCCTGATGGGTCCCTTCCAACTCAGCATATTTTATGGTTCTATGATAGGATAGAAAATTCAAATTACATTTCACTAAATCCTCTAGTTCTTTCTAGCTTTGGATGTCTATAAAAGCTATAATTTTCAACTTTGAAAGAGATCCTAGAGAGCTAATTGTGCTCAACACCTGCTTCTTCTCAAATCGTTAATTTTTGATGTTGACAAAGGTTATTTGCTATCATGGAGTACTTTCACCTTCTTCTGTAGTAGCAATTGCTCTTTCTCCTGATTATAGAGACACTGCAATTGAGTAGATGAGAAAATGGGAAATTTTCCATGATTTTGGTGTTACATTAGAAATTTTGTACAGACCATACTGATAGGACCTGCTGATTTCTTACTCTGACCACCTTAAAGATTGCTCATGTTTTGCAGACCTCACCTCTGAAAGCTCTGCACTTCTATGACCTCCAATGCACACACTGTAACAACTGCCTTAATAAGTTGATGTTTCATAAAAGACATTTATGTAGAGAAAACGCCTGTACATTACTCACAAAGCTCTTTCTTCAATCATTCTTAACCCCCACCTCAATATGGAAGGGAACAATCATACAAAGTAAAGAGCAAGGGATTTCTGATAAGAATTGCTTTGTACTGGGGCTGATTGACTCTTTCCGACACCTTAAAGCTTCCTGCATCAGGTAATGCCTTTCCTGAAGCCACTGCTGGGTCTGGTTGATAAGGGTACTTGAAATGCTGACAGCTGTGATCTTGTTAAAAAGGGTCAAAAGAAGCAATCTTAGTAACATTTCAATGGTTGGATTATTGCTACTGAAGAGAGCAGTAAATGCCACTTACAACTAAATTTTCCACTTCATCCGAGATTTGGATAACTGTTCTTCTGATACCTTTCCCCCAAGGAAAGCTCTGTAGCAGTAGGCAAAGGAAAGTAATTACATATTTAAAGATACAGCTGTCTTAGATAAATTCCGTGTAGTGGGAAAAATATTAACAGAAACCCAGGAAAAAAGAAAGGAATTACTTACAGACATTTTGTTCATTTAATTTATTTTATTAAATCAGGGAAACTATGTCCAGCAGCTCAAATTATTTGCTTAAAGTCAATTAAGATGCACAACTGTATATTTTTGGGTTTGGGGTTGTTTCTTTTAACTATTGCCTCATTAAATGCCTCAAACCTTTTTCTTGCCATGACATGACTTCTCAGGTAACATAAACCTTCTTATCCAAAGTATGTAACTGCATTATATTAGCATTTTCCTTTTTGTCTTTGCTTTTTCTTTTCTTTTTCTGAACCTAAAAGATGAGCTGACCTCATCTCTTTGACCAGCCATAGGGGACAGAAGAGGGGAACTTCCTGTCAGAATGAAGAGGAGACTTGGCTGTACAGACAGACTCAGGAGATACCCTGCTTTTGGAAATTGCACTGTATGCTTGGGCTTTGAATCAACAAGGTTGGTCAACTGTTGTATGGTATCACATGTGGTTTGATCTATCACCACCCAAGGCCCTGTGGTGTTTTGGTTTCTCACAGGTGGACTCCTCCCTTCACTCCTCCCAACATTGGTTTCCACTGGCTCCAGGTCTTTCCTCCACCCCCTTTCTCCCCTTTGAAAAAGCCCCGTTCCACATGGCTTTCCCTCTTTCTTCTCACCCTGCCTGGACAACAAAACCAGTGGGATCCACTGCCCCAGGAAGAAAGGGCACTTCTCATCTTTTACTTCTGTCCTTGTCAGTGTTTGCCAGGGTTTAGAGCTAGCCAAATAGTCTCCCCAAAGAGATGAACACCCTCAGTCAACTACACAGTGTAGATCACTTCTGACTCTCAGAAACTGTTAAGCATGATCCCAAATTTTTCAGATGAATTTTGGAGTAACACTAGAAATTTTAGGTATTGCATTTTGTAGTGGGGATGCCCAGGATCTGAGTGGAGTTGCTACAATCAGGAGATTTACAGCAGCACAGGACAGAAAAAACTCCAAGCAGTTTGAAGAATTTCCAGAAAGCTTATGAGAGAGACAAACCTACAAATGCTCTTCTGCTCTAAATTTCTCTGAATTCTCATGTGCTTTCCCATTTATTTTCTGTATTGAAGCAGGTTCTATGCAAAAAACTTCAACTCACTGGATCCTACTCAATGCAATTTAGGGAACAGCAGCACTGAATGATGTGGGCAGAGAGGCTGTAGAGGCTAAAAGCACTGGGTTGATGTGCCCTCCTGTGTCACACAATACAGCTGTGAACACATAGGTGAGTCTGTCCCTGGCCTGTATCTTTCTCTGAGCTGTGACATGTGACCAGGGATGCTTATCTTGACCAGTCAGAGGATTTTCATGTCAAGATCTGGAGCCACAATCTAAACATTTGCTTGTGTTTGCAGAGGGACTTGAACCAGAAGGTCATCTTTAATCACTTCCCAAGACATGTAACACACTGAGCACTAGAGAGAAGGTTTTTTACAGAAGTTAGAGAAAGAATTAAATATAAGGAGAAGGAAAAAGTACCTCCTATCTCCCTACAGAATAGAGAATTTAGGCAACTTTCTGAACATGGAAAAACAGAGGTCCTTAATTGTATACTCAGATCCAGGACAGGCATTTCCATTATAGAAGCTGTTTTGCTAAGCAGAATTTTTTTTTTTTAATTTTAATTTTTATGCAATTAATTCTAGTCTATGATTTCTTCAATTTTAATTAACAGCTATTTCTATATTCTTACAAAAAGCAAAAGTAAGTGCGGATATAAATATCAATCCCAGTTAGTAGGATGTCCCTTAATAGGATTTTATGTAGTGATTTTTCAATGCAAACTAGTCCATTAACTGGAACCCAGGTGAGTTCCCTACATAGAAACTTATAGTCAAATATTTTATGTTGACATTTTTACTGATGACAAAATGCAACCAAATTTTAAGTTAGGGAAAAAATGTCTGCAATATATCTATATATATATCTATATCTATACCTATCTATATCTATATCTATATATATATATATGTACATGTATTTAAATGACTGTACACTTCTGCAATGTCTACAGTAAACAAAATGCCACAGACATCAGTTCCTTACGTGCTTGAGGGTTCAAACAATGTTTTTTGTTTATTGATACATATATTTTGTGAAGTATTTTTTGCTATTCTGCTCCTTTCTTTCCTTCCTGCCGCGGGCCCTCGGAGCTCAGGGGGAATTGGGTTTTCCCGGTGCCACGGCTGGTATGGGGAACCGCGGTTTCGCGTCTGCAGCGACCGTGGAACCTGTCGGACCGCGGGTTCGTTGGTGACAACAGGTCTACCCACCACGACAGAGTCTGGGCAAAAGAGCAGAGGGGAGGCCTCTCCTCGGTGATATGCCAGCAGCTCCTTTATTGAGGGAGACGCAGCCGAAGGGTACACCAGAGGAACAGACCCTGAGCACCGCTGCGCACGGGTTTTTAAACGGGGTTACACGGAGGGTGCTTTCGCCCGACCAATGATCGAAGCACAGGGGGAAAAAAGGGGAGATTTCCCACGGGTTTCTGGGCTAATGGGGTACGGGGGGAGGAAAAAAGGGGGTCACAAGCCCCAATGGAGCATCGAGTAAAGGGTGACACCCCGAAACGCCCAGGGGGTGGAACACACCCGAGATTGGATGAGGAAAGAATTGGCAGGGAAGGTGCCAGAACAAGGGGTAGGGCTGGGATGATTGATATAGAAGGCGCTGGAATAGGAGGTGGGGAAAATCCATATAGGGTACAAACTGGGGATGATACAATGTAAGAACAAACCAACTGGGGAAAAACGGGGGAACATAGAACGAACCATTTGGCAATATGAACATTAAACATGAAATAACAAATAGAAATGAATATTGGCCGCAACACTTCCTTGTTTTATTTATTTTATTTTTATTTTTCCCCACCATACAACTTTTTACTTTCTCTGTTATTTTACAGCCATTTATCTATTTTGACCTGCTGAGAGTGCAGTTCGCACTGTGACACTCTTGAGTTCACCACAGTTTGATTAAGTTCTCTGCAGACTGGTAAACCTCCAGCTACAGTCACAAGCCTTTTTAGTCCAGGGAGCTAATTTAGTCTAACTAGATGGTTTTGAGCAGGTTGTCAAAGACACTGTATTGCTCTCCACTGACTAGTTATGGGATGAAAGTATTTTATCCAGGGTTACTGGCTCATTTCCCACCAATTTCTTCCATTCTTAATACCACCCTCCCTTCAATCTCCACCACATGTATTTTGAACACTATGTCTGAGGCTTATCCATGCATAAGCTAAACTTTAAATTAGTCACTCCAGACTTGAGACTTTGTAAACAACAGCATCATTTTCTCTTTCATAAAAGTGAAAGTTATATGGTTTTCTAGACTAACAACTCTCACTGATGCTTGTAGCTTGCCACAAGCTAAAATTGTCCTGAAACTGACTTATTTAGTCACTACATAAAATACATCTCTCCAACCTAAAGCAATTTTCCCCACATTTTGTAAGATCATGCACTGCATCATCTGGTGTTTCAAAATTCTAATTTGATGGCCAACAGAATAACTGGAATGTTTTCAGTACAGCTGTTCCTCACACTGCAGTCTCTTTCCATTGTGCAGTGGAGATCTGCTAGGAAACACAGCTCATATCTAAAATAATGCACTTGAGTGTATATAGCATTGCAGAGCCAAATAACTGAGACACAGTGAGCCTGTAGCACTTTCTGGTGAATTAAGATGCTACTATTGGGCAAGATATCAAGCACAGATCCTAAGATGGTCCATTTCTGCAGTACACTTACAGTTTTCTTACAAAAAGTAAAGCAGGAGAAATGTGAATTTCCATTTTTAGGTATTGTGCAAGCATTAGTGGCCCTCCTCAGCCTTCTTTTCTGTTCCAGGAAGGGTGTAGGGTTCCAGATCTCAATGAAAGGACCCAACACAGCCAGTATTGCCACAAAACTGCTGTAAAAGAACAGTAATGACAATATGATCAGAATTAGACAAAGAAATATAGACAGTGAATAAATCTGCTGTTCCTTCAGCTGTTGGGAACTCTGCTCTCACAGAGAACCCAGGTGGACTGCCCTAGTGAGCTGCAGAGATCCAGCCAATGAAGAAGTTCACCACCCCTTCTTAATACAGCTCTATAAATCTTTAATGAAAACAAAACTACACATTTGCTTTGACAGGAACGTTTTTACCAAATGTTTTTTACCAGAACATATCCGGCTAGAGTATGTGTCTAGAGATTTCCAGTATGTCCCTCTTTTTCTTTAATGTCTAGTGTAGTCCTGTGGTCACTCAGGCTGATCTGTGAGAATCTTAAGCCTTAGCACAAGGCCCACTATGGCTGCCAGTGTTTGCTCAAGAAAACTGATTCCTTAAATTTCACATGTTCCACAAGACTCCCATTAAACCCTCATCCTTCTTGCTAACTGAGAAAAATACTGAAATATATTGGGTATTTTAACCTGCAAAAAGATGTCATATGCTCCCTATGCAAGACTTCAAACATTAATGATGTTTGCACAAATATCTGTTTACTAAAATATTAGCACCAACTAAATCATTGTGCATATCATCATTTACACCTCATTTAACTGCAGTCAGACCTTTCATGAATTTGTATTAAATAAAATATTAATGATAGCTAAATGTTTGCTCTGTCTTTACAATCATTAATTAAAATTTCCTGTACTGTTTTGGGATAATAGACCAAATCACTCATTAAAAAAATTGCATCTCATAGTGGGATTCAAAATGCAAGAGTCTGTTATACCCTGACACTCTCTTCCAATTGTTATGATTTTTTTTAATATAATTTTTGAAGCTATAGCACCTGGGGAATAAAGTTTCACATGAAAAAGTTCTATTTACCATCTGTTTGCACATGAAAGCAGATGGGGGCCTCAGACAGATGTATGGTCAGCAGCACATGTTTGACAGGATAGTTTTGTGTTGAAGGCACTTATTTGGAATTGAGAGGGTCTGTGCTATTCTGTCTCTGACAAACAGGTTCTGAATAGTCTTGAGTGAGTCACTTAATCTCATCCTCCTGTTCTGTGTTGCTAAAACAGTCTTAATGATTATTTCTCACTTTTTTGCCACTATCATTGATGAAGATAACTCCATTAGAATGGAAGTTGATAACTAACTAGGACTTAGTGATCAAGAGCTCATATTTAAAACGTGTTTAGAACAGATGATGGTCCAAAATTACGAAAGGAATAGCTTATGCCAAGGAAGTAATCTTGGGAGTATAACTGAGAGGCAAGATGCATTTATAATGAAGAACTTCATTGATAATTGGGAGCTCTGTAGAAAAATCTGTCAAGAGATGCTGGTGAAAATGAAAGATGGCAATCAAGGAGCAGTATACGCTAGTTTTCCAGATTCTCAGATATTTTATCCTTACCATAAAGCACAAATAAAAGTAAACAAATTATTTTGTCTTATTTGCCCCAAGTCCAGCCCTGGCAGCAAGTTTTACTGGCAAAGGTGCTTCAATCTAATATGCATAGACATTTCACTTAAACTAACTAGGTATTTTAACTGACAATATCATCATACAAATCATGATGTGTCTATAAAAAGACTACGAATATCCATCTGACATTTTAGCAAGTCAACATCCAGGTCATGCTGAATTTCATGTTAGCATGACTGTGTAAAGATCAAAGCTTGTAAGTTATTTGGGTAGTAAGTAATTCAACAGAAAAATTCAAGATTTGAAGTAAATATAAAATTACTGGATAACTCAAAAAGAGGTGTAATAAAGATAAGAACAAAAGTTGACCAGTCTAACCTAGTTTATAGATCCTAATGAAAGATTTGATGTTTGAGGAAAACTCCGTGGGGGTCATGCAGCCTTAAAGAATGAAGAATAAGGGTTTATCCTCTCCAAATCAATTGTTCTTAAAAGGCTTATTCAACACCAAAAACTCAGTATCAGGGATGCCATTTTGAAAATCATGAGTTAGCGAAACATAAAACATTTTATGAATACAGTGATAACAGCAACATCTTGAAATAACATTCCAGGTGACCTATTGGAACTTATACTACAGTGTTGTAAGTCTTTGTACTTTATTTTTAAATTCAGAAGCCAAGAATCTTATGCCTTAGCCATTCATAAATGATGAATTTATGACAGTCACCAAGAAAAATTGACCATGGTCTCTATCAGCAGTGGGTAGGATCCCAAATTTTGAAGAATACCTGTTAAGTATTAATTTGTTATCAAAAAAGAAAAAGAACGGTGACAAAAATGTTTTACTACTGAAGTCAACACTCAATTACAGTGGTTAGTGGTAAGATTAACAGTGGTAGTAAGAAAATGCACAGTATTGTGGCTTTATGGTAGTATCAAATGGAATTTAGTTACTACTGAGCAGTGATTAAAAATGGATTCACACTCATAGGCAGAGCTGATCTCATAAGTGTTGCTGAAACCTTTTTTTTTTTTTTTTTTTTTTAAATTGCTCTCTTTTGGAACAATCTAAAGCATTATGTGGGAATAGAATACTCCCAAAAATATGTTCTTAAGCTGTTTTGGAAAGGAATAAACAAAAAGAGAGAGAAAGCAGTCCCAAAGTACTGCTTTTCAAAGTACCCAGTTTTCAAAGCCTTCATTTGAGAAACAGAAGACTGTCAGTACTTCAACCTACTTGTCTTGCTTTCTTCAAGCTCCCTTACTGACTATGAGCAACCTCTATATGTGTCTTTTACTCACTACCCTGAAGAAAATATTATATAGACAAGGGTCTCATTTTCATCTTCCCTGCCACTGGAGTAAACCACCAAACTCACACAAATTGTGGGTTTTTTATTTTTTTTTCTGATGATAAAATAGCAATGTAATTGTCCTAGGTATTTAACCACAGAAGATATTAAGGTTTACATAGGGAAAAAAAAGTCACATTCCTCAATTCATTCTTTATCTGCCTCAAGAAGGTATGGAATATAAAATGAAGGTGTTTTGAAAATCAAAGAATTGCTGCTAAAGATATCATCCCCATATCCCAAAGACATAAAAATCCTTTCTAAATCTTCTTGAGGATCTCATACAAACTCTTCAAGAGAAATGAGGAGCCCAAATTTCAATCAGACCCAAAGGGGAAGGATTTATCTTTGAATCATTGAAGAAAAGTTTTTTTTTAAGAGTTTGCAAGGCTATAGACTATAAAAAGAAAATAAAAATATCAAGAAGTCAAAACTAATGCATTGAGTGGAAAGACAAATTTCTTTTTAGGCTCGGTATTTCTTTTTTTTAAAAAAATATTGTCATATTAAGAACAGAAAGAAGGTTGTTTCTTTTCTTATGAAAAACAACTCTGTACTTGCCCTTGGGGATTTGTTTCAGCTACACCCCCTGAAAGGACACAGGAGGATAAAGGCTTTGTCATTTCTCTTTGTGGTACTGCTAAGAAGTGGAAAATGTCCCAAATTTTCCCAACGTGCCTTATCTCCTTTTGTTTTGTATCTCCTTTTGTGCCTTCTCCTTTTATGAATGAGATTGATTGTAGCACAGACCTATGAACTAGGCTGAGGTCATTGACACAGCCTCTCCCCTCATGTTGGAGAAAGCAGGGAAGAAACTCAACTAAGAAACAGGAAAGACTTGTTTTCTTCCTTCCTTCTTGTTTCCTTCACTCTGTGCTTCCTATCTTCCCTTTTTCTTGTAATTCCTTCTTCTTTCTATTTTCTCTCCTCCACATATTAATCCATGTCATTTTACTGCACTGGTGTTTCCCAGATGGTAGGAAGCAGAAGACTAGCACCAAAGAACACTCCAGATGTGAGAAAAGATGGATACATCTCAAGCCTAGAATGTGTCATAAAATTAAGTTGTAGAAAGTCCAACCATGGGAAGTCACCAATGATATTTGACTGTGAAGATCTTCCCTCATAAATATGCTTTTTGTTTGGGTTTTTTTTTTCCAAAGTTGTGAAATTAAATCCTTCCTTCTGGGAAGGTTTTTGATTTTCTATCATCACTAAAAAAACTTCTTCAAGAGAGAGGTGAAAAAAATGGAATTTCTAGTGACATATCACAATCAAATGAGAGCCTTTGGCTATTTCCTCCAGCCCACTGAAGCACCAGGGTGAAATAATACATCTTGCTGTATAGAAAATGCTCTTAAAAAATATTGTTGCTAATTCACTTTGGGGAGTTTGATCTTGAAGCTCCTCAGGTTACTGTATAATCTCAGCAAATTTTATTTTCCTAGACTTCTTTTTCAGTAAGTTCAGAGGCAAACTGTCAAATTCCATAAAACAGTTACAGTACTATTAAACAGTATGTTTTCCATGACTAATTAACTGAACAATTGTGTTCATTTCCAGTCTCAAGATTCAACTATTCTTCTTAACATAAAGATTTTTTAAATTATTCCAAGGTTTCTTTTATGACTTCTTTTTTGTGCTACCTTACCTAGGAATCTTATTATCACTTGAGGTAGAATTATAATGTATATAATTGGGTGCCTACAGCAGGATGAACTCTTAAGTGGGGAGCTCAGACTTTCTTATGGAAAAAGTAGAGTCCCCCAGGAGGTCCCTGGAGACATCTCTTTTATTGATATACTTGAAATATGTGTATATTTATATAATTGACATACAGTATTCCTTTGGCCACTAACTTAAAGTACATGAATCTCAAAAACTGCCACTGCCAGGAAAAGTTGTATGCATGACTTCTTATATATCACTAAGTTATTTAAAGGCTTTCTTGAAGATGGAGAAAAATATAATTGATGACAAGAGCTCAAATAAACTTAAAGAGTAGGTGCCAATGTCTCCTGTGGGCCAGCTTAACTTTCCATGAAATTCACTGAAACCACAAAGGGAACAACATTTGTAGCCTTTATAACCTCTGAAATGCAATGAACACAATGCAATGAACAAAATAAAAAACTGCATAAAACCCCAGAAAATAATTCCTAAATCCTTAGAGTGCTCCCTGCTGCAGCAGCCAGCTAACACTTGCCTTTTTTCACTTTGTTTGTCTTTAACAAATGAAGTTCTGAATGTCCCAATCAACACAGAAGATAAGGAAGCTTTGTTTTTGGCAAGTGCACAAAAGCATACACCATGGATTTAGCAAGCTGATCCCTCATTCTGGGCAGATGCCAGTTGTTATGTGAAAGCATGAGGTAAAAATGCAGGACAAAGTTTGGGAAGCAACCTGGCTTGTGCAGCTACTAATTGATTTCCGAAGAGCTGCAAAAGGGTTAACATGGACCACATGAGCAAATGTCTCATTATCGAGCTGAGTTTTACATTTCAGCACCCTATCCAGAATCCTTAGTGAGTATAAATCAGTATTAACTGGCTGTGGATGTGGCACACTAATTTGTCAGATCCCACATTCTTTGGGGAACCATAATACTTTCTTCCTTCCCATTCTTGAAAATAAAAAGGCATTTTTGTGAAAGACTGACATTTCTCTTCCAGTCTGTGCAGAGAAATGTATCTAGTGTTTCATACTTCTATCCGTGTATCGTTTCTCCTCCCACCTACTGTCCTTGTTGAACAGAATTTCCAGGTTCAAGCCCTTTGGGCATGGGTGTCATGATTAGCAACATGGACATTAAAGCTTAGGTACTGTGGCAGTTGTACCATGTCCTAAAATTTACTTCAGCAGTAAATTGAAATACCTGAAGGAATAAATACTAACCTCAGACAACAGATTGTGATCCCAAATCAAATTCTGGAACTGAATTATCCTTGAAAATTGTTTCAAAACTTTCTTCTGCTTCACATACCTGTCAAGACCCAATGTAAGCCATCAGTTTTTATTGCTGCTAAATTTATCCTTGCTGTTAAAAGCACATTGAATTTTTATCACATCAAGTTTCTTTTGAGGGAGAAAGGAAAATGGCAAAAGTCTGAGATTCTAAACTGCTTATTTGGCTTCCGATACAAAGAAGTTGACAGTCTCTTCTGCTCCACAAGAGAAGAAGCCCACAGAGCACACTATGTAGAATCATACTGGTATTCATTTATTTAGGTTGCTTCTCAGTGAGTTTGCTGATGTGCTATGCAATTTTTAGAACTTGGGTTGGTGGAAAAGTGATGCGAAAGTCATAGGATCTGGATTTAAGGTAGGACTTCATTAGTAAAATAACACCATTATGATCCACAAGACTACTACTTAAGTGTTATGTGGACTTCAAGCAAATTCAGATTTATACTCTAAGTTTTGTGTATATATACAGAAATAGGAACAAAAAAGTCAGGAAAACCCTCTAAAGGTTTCACTTGCTCTGTGCCTGTACATATTTAAAGCTAGATCATGTTGTTCAGGTCTGTGAAATGTTGAGTTTTGAGTGTCTTCAAAGAGAGTCTCCACAGCCCTTCTGGAGAGCTGTTCTATTGTTAACTGCTCCCCTTGCAAAGGATTTTTTACTTGAGTCCCTTGAAAATTCCCCTTTTATGTCTTTGACTATTGCCTTTTGTCCTTTCATTATATAGTTTTGAGCAAAGCTTGTCTCAATTAGTGGTTGCAGAGAACTGTTAAATGCCTTTAGAGGAAGCTATTCCAGCCTAAAAATGTTTCCATCCCAACTCAACATCTCTTGGTACCCCATTTTGCTCCAAACTCTACTTATATTAAGAGCTTCTTGCTCTAAATATGCATATGCAATTTGTTATCATGTCTCTTCTACTGGGAACTGTTAAATGAAGACAATTCCCTTTGTGGCCCAAGAGCAAGTTCCTACATTTGGTGCTGCTGAACTCCATGAGTTTTCTGTCAATTCATCTCTCAAGCTTGTTGAGACCCTCTGTACAGTGTCCCTGCCCCTCAATACAATGACAACTTCTCTCATCTTAGTGTCAACCCCTTACAGGTATGTTGCCTATGTCTGTACAGTTTAGTAATGGACAGATCAAAATCTCCAGCTCAGAGACATCTGAGATTCTATCAGAATCACAGAATCAACCAGTTGGGTTGGGAAAAATGTCTGAGACCCTTGAGTCCAATATTTGACTACTCATCATGTTATTAACAAGAAGATGGCACTAAGTGCCACATCCAGTCTTTTCTGGAACACCTCCAGGGATGGCAACTCCACCACCTCCCTGGGCAGCCCATCCCAATGTTTAAAAACCCAGTGTTTACCACCTGAGCTAAAGCAGGATCTGGAATCAGGATACATTACCTCTAAGCATTTTGATCAGAAAAATGTAAAGAAAGCTGCTGGGAAAGATAGCAGCATTTGCTGTTTATTTTGAAGTGCAAGCAGAACAACTTCTTTTTAGAGGTTGCACCTAAAATAACCCCTTGTGCCTGAATAATTCCAAACACACAGTTTTTCCTCATTGCAACATGTTCTCCAATAAGGAGCCCATTAAGGTCAAGGAAAGGTTAAATTAAAGAAAAGGTTAAATTCCTGTTGAATTTGCTTGACTTTATGAAAAATTACTTGGGATTGATCAGGTCAGAGAATGGAGAGAAAAAGTGAGAAAGAACATCTTCCAGGGTAGTCCTCTGGGAAAAGAGCAGTGTGTGTTCTTAGGATTGTTCTCATATTTTACATTAGAAATGAAGCTTCTTGTCTTGTCCTTGATTCCAGAATTGCATTTCTCACTCTCTGTGCTTCCTGTTATTGTTTCCCCTCTCAGCATCAGTCACAAGTAAATCACAGATGCCATGTGTTGAGCTTTTTCTTACTGTTGGTACTTGATTAACAAGCATCAGTGTCTGACATTGGAAAGCAGAAGCTTAAGTGAATTCTTACATAGGGATGTTGAAAAAATAAACTCTAAGCTAAACAGTCCAAATAGTCTCCTACTGATATACCTTGAACATCTTTGTAGATTCTAATGGGGAAACTCCAAGAATCTGGAGTGGCTGCAGTGGGCCAGATTTTGCATGCCAAAACCTAGAATCAATCAGTTAACAAAATAATTAGTTATAGATAAGTAGAATAATAGGAAACAAAAATGAAAGGAATCATGGGGAATTAAACTTGACACTTGTCACCCATACGAAATTAAAAATGTGGGCATAGATGGGAAGGCTGTCTCAGGAGTAAATATTTCATGGGGAATTATCAGGAACAGTCGAAAGTAGATGACTGTTCAAATTCAGTTAGACAGACATACTTCATTTTGTTTTATAGAAAGTCCAGCATCTAAATCACATTTAGAAATGTGTCTGTCATCAAATGCCAATACCAAATAGCGGAGGAGTGACATGAGATTTTACTCACTCCTTAATTATTAATAACCTTGTTTTGTAGAAATCTGACTTTAGGAAAAGCTGCCAACTCATGCACAGAAGAAATTCAGTGGCAACTCACCTCTCTTTCAGGCAGTGGGTCCCAGATTTACTCCACAGCTTTAGGGTTAGAACTTCTCTGGACCCAGAAAACAGTTGTAAACTAGAAAGGCTGTGGTTGCTTAGGGTAGGATCTTGACTCTTGGTGCAACTGAGATTCCTTCAGTCCTGAAACTTTATGAACTATTGCAATAGACAAAATTGCTCTCTGGCTACATGCTACAACCAGGTGTGTGTCCCACAAGAATATCCAACCTGATCCCTTTATTAAAAAAACACCCCCACTCCCACTCCTTGTTGGGGGGGAAGCTGACGTGTTTGATACAAGAATACCAACCTGATTACTTGTAGTTTAAATAAAAAAAAAAAAAATATATATATATAATATTAATATCTATATATATATATATATATATCCTGCAGTAATGGATCTCAGGTGCTCAATCCTGCCCAGTTGCTGTCCCTGTATCTTGAGACCTCAAAGCTGCCAACACTTGGACATAGTATCATAGAAACATTAAGCTTGAAAAGAGCTCCAAGAGAATCAATTCCAACCATTAATCTGTTTAAACAATAAGATTCTCACTCCTATCAGTTGTTCACAGACCCACCACCACATGCACAGTGTGGGTCCCTGTAGTCCCCCTTAGACATACACAGTCTACTCAGGGTCTGGCTCTTGGACCCAGACTCCTCTCACCAGCGACGCTCACGTGCAGAAGGGTCCCTTGGTTGATCTTTAGACATTTTGGACACCTCAGTAGCTGGCTGGGATGTCCTGGTCCCTTGATTAGCCAGCTCAAAGGCTGAGCTTCTCTTGAACCCAGACCATCTCCATATCAGTGCCCTTCTCTTGCACATCAGAGATCCCCTATCCCAGGCACTGACTTCCCTTTGTCCATAAGGTCATATGGATTACTGCTCCACTGTCCCACTGGGCAAGGCTTGGAGCAGTCCTGGAAGAAGCTGGGACTGAGTTCTAAGGCTGGGGCTCCCCAGTCTGCCTTTATGTCTCTGGACTCCTCTGTGCCTGTGGAGGCGAGTCTTTAACTTCATAATCTGTCACTGACCACTGTAAATCTTACTTAAATTACTGTAAATTTACTTCTGGGTAAATTCTGAACACTGCCAGTAGTGGGAAAACCCTGAACCTGCCTGATCCTCTCCTTTAATGATTTCTGCTTTTTTTCTAGTTGTTTCTTCAATTTCTTTTTAAAAGGTTGACTCTTTTATTTATTGCTTTGCTGTAAACCCATGATCAGAAAAAAATTGAAAGAAAGGGATATGTGAAAAAAACCCACAAACCACAAAGCCAGCAGCCCAGCTAAAAGCTTTTTAAACATCCTGATAGTAGCAAGAGTTTATTAGTTTCTATAGTACATAATAAAACTGTGTGCATGTCTATTTATTCTTATCAGTGAGGTTTACAAGCAAGTATCATCAGCAGGAAGAACAATTGCTACTCCCCTGTTCCTCTCATTCCCCAATTTCATAAGTTATTCCTGTTTTGTCTTCAGCAAAATAGCATTAGACTTTAATAACAATGGTATCAAAACCTTCAGACATTCTCAGCTAATTCATAACTTATAAATAAGGTACTTTATGTGCTCTGTTCTACTATCAAATACACTGGGGGAGAGGGAAAACAGGGAAATTAGTTCCAATAAGTAAAAGCAATTGGTTATTGAGAAGGAAGCTTCTTCCCAGAAAGAATAAATATTATTAAGTAGAATAATTTTTAAAAACTATTTAGTACTTTCTCTCCCTTTATTATTTTTCCTTGCAAAATCACTCACCAGCTAAACAAATGAAGGGTGTTGCTAAATTGAAATCCTTACTCAATGCTCAACACGTTTTAAAGCTTTAATGTGTGAAGGGTTTTTTTGTCATTTTTCCCTTCTGACACACACATTCTCCTTTATGGTTTTTGTTGGAAGGAGTAACAAATATTTAAGTTACCCACACAATTCATCAAGATTCATTTGAATCCCTCATATCTTTTGCTCCTGGCTCCTTCTCAACAGTGTCATGGTCAAGGTGCTCACTTTGCTTGGCCAATCCCTACATCCCAGAAAAAATAAATTAACAGTTACACGTTTGTGGGGGGAGAAACAGGGAACCAAAATGGCTTCACTAAAGCAAAACACACCAAGGAAGCCCTAATGATTTCAGGTTTGGAGTACACAGATATCACAAAAACAAAAACATGAGCTATGTATATTTCCAAGAGTAAAAATGTGATAAACTATTAAGAGCAGTCAAAACCAATTAAAAAACCAATGTGTCCTAGACTGGCACCAAAGTAGGAGATTTATCTGACACTGAGACCCAGAAGAAGGCTGACACCTTTGAAATAAGACCAGATATCTGAATGCAAAAAAATTTTATTGCCTTGTACCAACCCTGTCACAGGAGAGATATTCCCAGGAACATTACTAAATTGTGAACAACACCTTGTATAGGGTCTTCATTAACAATGACTCCAATTACTGCCTAAACTATACTTGTGTAAGCACCCAGTGTGACGCCCCTTCCCTTTGCACTGACCTGTCCACTGGGATATAACTTAGGATGCAGACTGCCCCTTCCATGTATCTATTTTCTTTGCCTTTTCTTTCTCAGGTTGACTACATAATTCTCATTTCCAGAGCTTTCTATATTGAATTCTGCAGCCTGATTTTAGGGTGTATTTGTGGCCAGATATTAACATTATTATTAGCTGTAACTGAAGAAAAATTAATTGGGAATTTAGGATTTGGTTAATCTTGCACAATGTGTACAGCCAGACTAAATACCTCAGCTCCTTTTACAGTTAATGGAGAGAAGCATTTCCTTCTTGGTACAATACAGGATCAACTTTAAAAATAAAAGTAGGGCAGAGAAATCACTCACTGAGAAACAATATTTCTGCTGAAGAGAATAAGGAACAAGGATGATAAGCTTAGCTGTAAACGCCTTATTTAAAATGAAGTTAGTTGAAGCCCACCTCCATCTTCTGGTCAAAAAAAGCCTTGTTCCAGCTGTAGTTCCTTTCTTCTGAAGCAGCCTCTGGCTCAAAGCACAGGCCTGCAGACAGGCATAGCTGAGCTGGCTCAGACTCTGGCACCACTAAAACCACAGTTACTGATTTGTCTCTCCTGACAGTTGGAATGGGTTAGTCCAGGTAGCGGTCGTTTCTCTTTTCATGTCTCACTGGTAAGGAAGGAAGCTTTGGAATTATGTGAATCCCTGCTGGAATGCAGCATAAATATCAGAAAGTGGCAGAAAATTGACCTATCCTCTCATCCTTATGTGAAGAGACAAGTACACAAAACCTGCCACAATTAATCATCTGCTTCCTAACCAGCTTTGGTCAACCTGAGAAGCCTAGGGCTGTTGTTGCCCTAATTCTGTACAAGAAGCAGATCTATATTCCTATTTACATGTAAACTAGTTCTTCAAATCACTGTACCATTTGCGTAGATGAAAAAAGGGAGCCAATCTGATGAATTAGTGACCCAGGCCCAATTGGCAGGGCAAATAATTTTTCATGGCAAGTCCTGTGAGCTCTCTTTCATTTCTTCATGGAAAATTTAAATTCTTTTTCCTTGAATTTAAAGATAAAATTTACCTATAAGGTCTTTACTAACTTTAGTGTAAAAAACCATAAAGCCACCTTTCTTTTTTGTATTTGCTTTTTTTTAAAATTTTTTTTCCCAACAATCCCACAGACTGCTATTGTTAAAATGCTTGTATAGGTATATAGTTTTCAATCCTTGGTGATTATATGCCAGTGTGATAACAAACTGAATTGAGTTGGTCATAGTCTACAGTGAGATGACCATATAGGCCCTTATGCTTGTCAACCATAATTTAGTTCACAGACTGTGCCACTCAGGCCTTGACCCAAACTACAGCTGCTGCTTCATCTTAAGTGACTTTTCTGCCCAAGAGAATTCTGCAGTTGCTAAAGAACAGCTTTCTCGTATCTTGACACATCACTGCTGCTCCTTTCTGGATGAGTTCTAAAGCACTGTTGCATCCAAACAGGGATATAATTATTATTATTTCCTGGGCTCATTCGGTTAGGTGTGCTTGTTTCTTGTATCGTGGTCTGACATCCTGTGTGACTCTTGGGGTGTCCTGTGCAGAGCCAGGAGCTGGGCTCTATGATCCTTGTGGGTCCCTAGCAACTCAGGTTGTTCTATGATTCTGTTCCACTCTTCTGCCTCTTACAAGTTGTTCTGTTAGAAATAAGTGAGCATGTGTCCTTAACATAAGCACAGAACTTTACAGTGTCTCATCACTGGTCACTTACACCAGGGACTGAGGAAGCTCCTGGTGAAATATTTTCCTGCAAGCCTGAAGGATGTCCTGATCCCACATGGTATTGTTCAATGGCCCTGCACTTCAGCTTAATCTTGCCTTGATTCTGTGATCATTACCAAGTTTCAAAGGAGGCATCAACTTGCTCTGTATTTCACTGTGGGCTCAAATTTCCCTTATTATCCACTCTTCAGGCACTTTGCTCCTGTCCCTGGCTGTATTCTGAAATTGTCTCAAAGAAGCTGCATCCCTGATGTCAGGATATTTCAGTATAGCTCATGTCTTTTCCAGATGGATCCTTGTGAATTATGTGTCCTAAAACACCAAAATAAGAGGGTTGTGCACTTATAAAAGGGCAATGCCACTACTGAATTACCAGTGTGGCTTCCAAGGGTAGGGATTATGCAACAGTAACTTCATGCTTGGAAAGGAGCACTATTAAACTGCAGCATAGCCATCTGTTTGTGTGGAAAAATAAGTGCAGGCAAGCACACACACACACAGATTGTGTCCTAGGAATGCTATAGGGCTCCCAGAGCACACTAAGACTAAATGCTAAATGGTGTAGGATCAGAAGTCAGCTG
Source organism: Certhia americana (assembly GCA_018697195.1). Classification (NCBI taxonomy): domain Eukaryota; kingdom Metazoa; phylum Chordata; class Aves; order Passeriformes; family Certhiidae; genus Certhia; species Certhia americana. The sequence goes on along the minus strand of CM031858.1, from coordinate 147,600,732 downwards.
CAGAGAAGAGCAATTCTAAAAGCATGGAAGAAAGTGAACTAGTTTTTGCTGTTTAGCCTGGGGTAGAGATTTCTTTTCCTACTGTAGTCCCTAAAGATATTACTGCTCTATAAAAATCACCAGGAGTTTTCACTCCACTTTTAGTGATAAGCTCATTTTTTTTAATCTCAGGATGGCTATATTTAAAACGTCTTGATTTGTATTTAATGTGGAAAATTCAGAGAAACTTATATGAAATTTTTAAAGTTTGCATTCATAGCAATTAGCACCTGCATTATTAGATTAGTCAAAACAAACTGAAATGGGCGTAACATTTGAATGACTGGAAGGGTGTAATATTTTGAATGACTGTTATGACATATTTTGTCATCCCACTGCTAGAATGAAAAACATATAATCACTATTCTCTCTATTTCCTCATAAGAATTTAATCAGTAATTCTTTAAAGAAAGTGGAAAAAACTCATCAATCTAGATTGTACTTCTGGCAAATTTACACTGATTTTAAAATACCTTTTTCTCCAATGTGTGCTTTATTCAAAGTATGAGAACTTTTCTTACTAGTATCATCTCTGGAAACAAATGAACAGTAAAGAACTTTTTTGATTTTTTTTGAATGAACTAATTGATTTTAGGCAATTAGATGGTGATGTTAACAGATATAACTAATCAGCTACCTATCCACTATTTCCTATAAACTTTCCTTTAGAATTCTAGAAAAACTTTGAATTACATTTCTTGATGTGTTTATCTTACTTTTTTTAATGATGCAGTTTTTCATGCAAAAAAATATTGAAAAAAATTACAAGACAGGTTCCTTCAGAAAAAAAAGTCTTTATTTCTTTCAATATATATTTTTGCCTGGAGCTGTAACTGTTCATGAGACCCTAATTAAACTTGATATTTCTGGATTTACTTAAGCAAATCCTCTCATCCTTTTGCTTTTCTCTTTCCAGCTTAGTCTTTGTCTTACTGCCATGAAACATACCAATAATCCATATAAGCATCCCTTTTAAAGAACTGCTTAATTCCACTGAACAATTTGACTGCTTAAAATTAATCAAATGCTTATGCATTCTTCTGGCCTGAGAATATGCTGCTTAATACAAGCAAGATCAAATCATCTGTGGAACCAATCTTTTTCTGTGTGGTCCTATACAAATTTAATGATTCTCTGGTTCCCTGTACTTCAAACAAAAGCAGGTAATGATCAAACTCTTTCCACTGTTGCAAAAGCAGCAGAACTCCTTTTTCTGACCTTATTCAGGATAGAATTATCTCTTCAAATACCTTAGTCCAAGGAACATGTAGCTGATGTATAATGAGTTTAAGACTTCCTGGATTACAGACTGAACATCACAAACCTAATTAAAGTGAGAAGGATCTGAAGGACCTCATTCATTTTTAGAAATACTTTCAGTCTAAAATTCTGGAACACTGAGATGTGGCACTGGCCTGGTTTGGCCTTGATTGGTCAATTTCTGAATATTGACATATGATTAAACCAATGAAAAGGGTAGATATGCTTTTGTGAATACACATTTTAGAGATGAAAATCCTGGGAAGTTTGGGGTTTTTTCTGATTTCTGGTTTGGGAGAGGTTAGAAGGCTGGCCCGGATTCTTTGTGCAGCCAGGCCGGGTGGGCTCCCTTCCCCCCTAAGTTGTGGCAACAAAGAGCCAAAGTCAATGCCAATTAAACAATTTATATTTATTGAAGCATGTGACAGAAAGCCAAAACAGAGCTGGGTGGCCGGGCAGTCATGGCTCTGCCATGGCTCGCACCCTCTTTCCCAAACCCCAAAATTCTTATAGTCCTTTTAGTTCCGTTTTTTGCGTCATTGTGGTTATACTTTGCGTCTGAGCGGCGTGTTGCTAGGTGGTCCTATTCTGCCTTTCGGTGGTCGTGGGGAGGAAGGTGCTCTTCTTCCTCACAGCTCACAGCTCACAGCTCCTTGACCCATACACAAGCTTGTGCTTCAACTCTATATTTGGCAAATATAATGAGTATACAAGTTGCGCTCAAGCCAACAAAGTTTCTTGACAAGATATCTTATGATTTCCGCTAGTTCTGCTTATCGGGCTCCCTTAGCTCTCAATATCTTACTTAACCCTTTTATTCCCTCGTTTTTATGAACAAACCTCTTATATACTCATCACACCTCCTGCTCCCAGCAGCCAGTGGCTGGGCAGGCGTGGGAGGAGAGGACAGGGGGCCCCATCTAAGGCCAACCAGGCCACAGCTGCTGACATCTAGCCAACATGAGCCCAGCCCCGTGGTGAGCTGGTCTGAGCTGGGCTCTGCAGAGCCCTGGGAGCAGCCATGGCCCATGCAGCCTGGCCAGGAGTGGGCTGAGCTGGGCTTCAGCGGCTCCCAGGCAGGGAGAAAGGAAGCTGATAAGATCTTAGCCACCTCCTTTTGGCCACAGCCCTGCAGCCACTCAAAGAGTGGCACACAGCTGGAATTGACTGCAGAAGGGACCCCCTTGAGATCCTGGCACAGCCCCAGCACAGCCTGAAATCCATCAGCTTGGGCCCGACCATCACCCCTTTGCTTTGCGAGCCCGAGTGAGATGTTAACTCTTTCAGTGCACAGAAGAGACATCCAGACCTCCATCCTCTCATAAGTGAGAGAAAAGGACAGAGCGAAGACACATAAAGACCCAGCATGAAGGTACTAAGGTCAGTCAAGAATGAATAATGCCCCAGATGGAAGGAAGATGAGGACATGCGTTATTTCTAGGCTGAAATTCTCTTGCAAGCTATAGTGATGGATTACTTTCCTTTTAAACCATGGAAAACTATGCAGGAGATGGAAAGTTCAAATTGTAGATCTGAGCAAAGGAATTCAGTGCTAAAAGGAGAAAATGAGTAAATGAAGTGACTGTGATCCCATGAGAAACTTGAACAGAGAAGTGAGTGATGACGACCTTTTTTTGCCCCAAGAGAAGATGAGGAGAACCTTTGCTTTTGAACAATCCATTCTTTAAAAAACCCCATACTTTGTCATGGGCCAGAAGCACAGCTGTAAAGCGCTGTAAAAGTGGGAGGAAATTTCATGAATGCAGATTTCCAGGCAGCTGGTGTTCATAGAGAATTTTCCACAGCAGCGAGAGATGCTCCTCTTCCTAAGTGAACTGAACAAAGACTATTCTAGAGGTGGAAAACTGACGGAGAATTCTGGGTGTTATTTCTGTACGTTATCAGTGGGAAGGAATGAAGGTGTGGGGGAAGGGGAGTGTTCTGAAGGCTTTATTCTGATTTTTATTGTCTTCTTTTAATTCTGTTAATAAATCTTCTTTATAACTTTCAAAGTTTAAGCCTGTTTTGCTCTTGGTTGGGAAATTTCAAATTGGCAAACCAAAACCACTACAGTGATTGGTGTTTCCACCCAGTTTCGAACTGAAACCATGACAGGTCCCAGCCTTGGGTTACAATTAAGCACTCACCTCAATATGTCTCTCAGGGGAGCATATGTTCATAATTTCTAATATTAACATGTACATAATTTCTTCTTATAACATAGATTTACAATTTCTCTAACACAGTGGTGGTAATTTCAATTCCTTATCTGAAAGAGACTGATATACCTATACCTATTTTATATATATAAAATAGATATTCACATTTATAATATGCATACATATATATGAAAATAATATCAGGTCAAATTTAAGGCAATTGGTTTGACCACATCAGAGAGAAAATTGTAAGATTATTTTAATAATGTCAGATGGTATCAGATGAACACTTCTTGAGCTCATCTTGTGCTTTTTATCATTAAAAAGATTAAAAAAAAATCCAAACAAAAAATGAAAAGCATTTGTTATAGTGCCATAGAATCAAATATTAATCAAAGTATGAAAGGTGGAGTGCAGACAATAACTGATACACAAAGAAATAGCGAAGCTCAGTGAGTTGTGCTGAAACATTATTGAATACAAAGTCCTGTAATAGCACCGTTCAAAGTCAAACATTTTATTCTCTGAAAATTGTAAAAAGGAAGGCAAACAGAATGGGGAAAAATATAAAAATAACTTTTCTTATATCGAAATAAAACTTTTAAATATGGTTAAATAAGAGAACAATGATTTCTAAATTACAGAACATCTTGACTCTGAAGTTTTCAGAAGTTACAGCATAAAGAAAGACAATGTCTCTATTTAATGCATCATTTGATAAGACTTAGAACGGAATTTTTAAGAAAAAGGTTTTTCTGATGGGTGAAGGCTTTTGGCCATGAAAATGTTTATAAATGCAATTATTTGGATGAACTCATCTTGAAACTGCAGGATGTTAATTAGAAATGTGACTGTTCTGCGATTCACTTTCTAGTGGAATGGAATGGTAAATACTGGCAGTGACACTTCTTATGTACAACAATGTTTTTCTTTTTTTTTTTTTTTTTTCACTTTTTTTTTAAATCGAGAAGTATTATTTTTGTATTCTCTCCAGGCAGAAAGTATAATTGTAGCATAGAAAATAATTGGCACATTACTCGCATTAGCCCTTTGGGACTGCTTTTTCCTTTTTTTTTAAACATTAGTGTTTAGCTAGGTTTCTTTTGAAACAAAAACAACATTAAAAAAAAAAAGGAATCATCTGCATTTTAAAAGAAGTGCTGAGATGGAAACTCATGTATCCCCTGACAGATAGGGGACTTACTACGTCTATAACCAAAATGTTATTGACAACATTTTCTGTAAATGACAATGGAATGCAAAGAGAGTCATTATGCTTATTCAGTTCAGGTACAATTACACTATATTTACATATAAAACACTATTTCTCCTTGACTTTCAAAAATGCCACTAATCCATAAAGAGTGCTAGATGGTTAAATTAGGATCTTCTAGCAAAACATCATATCAGGACCTAAATAATCCAAAGAGAATTTTTATCTGCAGGTGCTGGAGATACAGCCCAAATGTCATGTCATCCTGGATCTGCCACTCATGAATAAGAAGGAAGTAGTTAATGATCAATAGCAGACTTGTTTACAGTGACTTGTGGGAAGATGTGAAACCTAGTGCAAAAAGAGTGTAGGAAAATGACTTAAGATGCTAAAAGGAGGGTTTAAGGAGGGTCATGGGGGCAAGCTTGTGGAAAGAGAAAGCAAAAAGAAAAAGGCGCCTGTGTGAGCAGGCTGATGTTCAGACCTCTTTTCTGGCTGAGCATTGTGCCTTATTGAGTCAGTCTAGCCTGTATTGTCATTAAATTTTAAATGCAACTGTCTTCCTTGGGCATGAATTTTCTGTTTTGAGTGTGTAAGAAATCTATGCAGAATTCAAATAGGACCAAGCCAACAAGAAGCAAAGAGATCTGGAGGACAGCAGCTGGAGACCAGCTTCTGAGCTGAGGACTGGACAGAGTGCTGGAGACTCCTTGATGGATGTACATTCCAAGTAACAACTTTCAGACTTGATTGACAAAGGGTTTGAGAAGCAGGATTTAGCTATCCTTGCTGATGTTCCTGCTCAAGGGAAATCTAATGGCTGTTTACTCTGAGCTAATGAGGGGTTACAGGGGCCTAGAGCCAGACTGTGCTCACAGGATGGACATGGACAAAAACATGGACAAAGGTTGCCCAGAGAAGCTTTTGAGTATATTTAGAAAATTCTTTGTGATCTTCAACACACAATTTTTTAAAGCTCTATACCAACTTGACCTTACCTCAGAACTAATCTTAGAGCAAGGATTGAATTAGAATTTCCGGATGTGTCCTCAAATCTGCATTTTTGATGGCTGTATGTTCACACTTGATTGGAGGGAAGTGCACTTTTTTGGTGTCCCTGACCATGGCAGGAGTGTTGGAATGAGATGTTCTTTAATGTCCCTTCCAACTGCCAGAACCACAACTCTGTACAGTACTAAGCACTGAAGAAAAATGCAGAAAGCCTGTAGTGACTATTATGATTCACCTAACTTGTATATGAAGTCTCACCCAAGTTTCTGGTATTTCAACTTGTTTAACAAATAAATAAGAAATGTAAAACCTATCCCTTAATTTCTACTATAATAATGATAAATAACTTCACCTTGGAGGATCTTTCTGTTCAAGCCTACTGAATCATGCAGCCTAAAATAATTTTTATGTTTCTTCATATGTCAAATCTAAACTGTAATTGTGGCAGAAAACAAATATTATCTGCCCACTATTTACCTCTTGTTTGGGGAGATAATAAACACTTGCTAACTATTTGGCACGTCCTGAAATTACTAATGTTGTCATTATACTATGGACATCTCAGAGCCAAAATTAGGCTCACCCAGAAGTGATATGGGAGCAGCTGTGCAAAGCCTGCTACTCCTAATCCACTGCATATCCCAGTATATCCCATTTTCAAAGGAAACTCTCCTGAATGCACAAGGTAGTGCCAAAGTCCATGACAAACATCATCGTTCTAAAAAGCTTTTAAACTTAAAAAAATCTCTTAAGGAAAAATGGTTTATTAGACTAAGCAGAAATTTTTTAAATTTCCACACACCATTTCTATATTTTTTATGCCCCAAAGGCTGCCACCACATACCAATCAAACCAAATGATTGAAAAAAAATGCATCAGTTTGATAAGCAACTGGATCTTAAAGAGGTTGGACAGGACAATGTACACAGGGACAGCATCTGTGTACTTAGTCTTACCATGAGACTTCAAAAATCAAGGGCATTTAGATGCAGGATCTGACACCATTATAGAAAAAAATAGATAATGTACCCTTCTCTATCACTAAAAAAAAAACAAGTTTCATTTTAAAAAGATAAATGAGATTTTAGTTATAACTTTATGGGAGTTTGGATCCTTGGGGGATTTCTCACATCCTTCTGCTGCTCAAGTCCTTTGTTTATCATTGATGCTTCTGGTTGTTTTTTTCTTTTATTTTTTTTTTTTCTTTGCCTTCTATACTCATAAGGCAGTTTTTACAGTCTTACAGGTGCTATGCAAAGCAAGTTTCTTCTATCAAGATGCTTTATCATATATGTCATAGATGCTTGACTCTCATATCAAATGTCCTTTCACTTCTGACTTCCAGATTGTGCCAATCTGTGTTGTCCCTGAGTCAGGTTAAATACAGGTAACACATTCCATATTATGAGGTCAGTGTTTTCTCAGTTCCTTTCCTGGCAACATTGACAGCACTATTTGTTTATTCATTGCAATTTCTGTTGAGGAAGAATGCAAGACTTTCTGTCTTCAGTCTGGACTATAGATTTGAATGAAGAACAATTCACACAAATGTATTATCTAGAGATTTTAAATCTTCAAATTTCTGATTCTGGCATGCTTTGAACTCTCGTGGAGGGTATGCTCCTGATCACATCTAAAATGCCCCTTGAAAGACTGGGCCTTCAGAAGAATAGACTGGGAGAATATAATCCTGCTAGAACCTGCTCAGGACTCATGTGCACTTAGGAAAGAACTTCTATATGGCAGTCACTCCTTGAAACCCTTAAGATCTAAATGAACCAAACAAAGCCAGCTGAGCAGAGACATATATTATTCCACATGGTGCAGAGCTGAAATATGCATATTTTCTTTCAGAGAAGCCTCATGCCCACAGAATCTTCACAGACTTCCAAAGGAGATACACATAAAAAAGTTGGCAGGATTAGGCCATGAATGCATGGCTTTTCAGGGGTGTTGTTTCTGTCAAAGAAACGAACAGAGAGGCTTAGAAGGGAAAGCTACAGCGGAAAAAGCTTTTTTTTTTTCATCCACACAAACCTGTTGTCATTCTGAAAGAAATTGAGATATGCCTTGAAAACTTGCAAAGATTTTACTCATTTTTTGATATGAAAAATTTGAAGCTTCATGCAATACAAGAAAAAGGGAGAGGAAGGTGAAAGGATATAAAGGATATTAAAAAGTCATCTGTTGCTATGTTAAACTTTGCAGCAAAGTATTTTTACACTGTGCTATAGTCATTGCAGAAATTCACCCAATGTGAACATTTTCACAAAAACTTTCCAATGAGATAATAAATGCCACATATTACATGCATCACGGAAACTGAGGAGCGAAGAGATTTGGGACACAGTGAAGGGAATTATGAAATTACATCTATTAAAAATTTATGGGAAAATATTTCTTGTCACACAATGGATGACAGCAGTATAAATTTGAAATTTGTGTGAGAAAATAAACTATTTAATGACCAACCACCTAAACAGAACAATTGTTATCTTGGGCTACTAAATGTTCATCTTGATCCAGTCAGTTATTGTTATTTGTCTGGAGAATTTGACTCAGGATTTTCTGTGTGTCCAATCATACTAAAAAATGCTTTTTCTACTGTTTTGTTGCTTCTTTCTAGGGGTGATGGCATCAATAATAACCATAAATTTGATTCAGCAATATTAAGATATCCTTTTTTTTCATTGAGCATAGCCAATGGATCTGTTGCTATTTTTCAGTTATCACTCTTCTTTGAATCAACAGACTCTTTAACATAAAGTAATATCTATTACATTTGCAGCATGCCCTGAAACAAAAGGATGTAGCAGAATCCCAGTGGTAGAAATGGAAAGGTTCTTTATACATCAGAAACATGCTGAAACGAAAAAGTAAATATCAATAAATAATGGAAATTTTTAAAATTTTTTTTTAATTTTTTTAGAATTTCCAATGAAATTCAAGACATCTCCAGTGTTACAAATGTGAGATTTGAACATGCAAGTCTTAAACACAAAGTTACACTTCCTCTCATTTTTAACAATGTAAAAAGATGTGTTAATCCTCTTGTAAAATACTTACCATTTTTTCCTAACACATAGATATTGTCTTCAGGATATGACAATCAAGGCACCCATTTTTAAATTTCATTAACTCAAAGTACAGACTGATTGTCACTGTTACAACGAAGTGGGGTGAACCAGCAACCAGAGTTGAGCTATACATCCCAATGGGTTCATCAGAATATCTCTGGACATTGCTGGAGCCAGGATTACCCCTAATGTCCTTCAGATGTGAACAAAAAACATCACATAGATAAAAGGAGATCTCTGTGTTTCTGCTATGGTGATTTGAAAGGTCTTTATAGGAAGTATCTGATAAGCCTTCATTAATGTAACTCTAAGCTCTTGAAATAAAACCCCAGTATCTAATTTTAGAAAAAAAGTACAAGTGTGAAGGAATCACAATGTAGTTATTGCAGATCTTCAATCACAGTGTAGCTATTGCAGATCTGCTTTCTTATAAATCACTGAAATAGCAACCTTTTTGTTCTCTACTCTTAAATAAACACCACGTCCCATAAGCGTTGATAATTATAAAGCAGTCACACTTCCATGAGGCTTTATTATCTTGTTCATATTTATGAAAGATTATAGTCTGAAAGCCAACTAATTATCTAGCCTAAAACTTAAATAAGTGTATTCTAAAATAAAAATACATTATTCCTATTTCATAGAAGGGCTTTTAAATAAACTAGATGTTTTAAATAACAAATGGCATAAAAAGCAAACATTCACTCACAAGAAAAAAAATTGACTAATTAGTGAAGAGCATGAAATTATAGGGTCTGAAACTTAAATGGTGTGGTTTCTTCCAGCAAAAAAATTACAGTCTGGCTGAAATGAAAAGAAGCAGGATCTCTCTCTATTTCTGACAACACTCTGTCATGCAAATGAAGAAAAAACTTTTCAGTTTCATTTTTTCTTTCTTTTTTCCCCTTGCACATGTAGATTACTACATCTTCTTACATTATCTAGAGAATTAATCTGAGCTGGCACCTCTAGATTATACTGTAATACTAAAAGATATTAATGACTTCAACATTTATCAAGAATTTAGAAATTCAGGCAAAAATCTGATTTCCTTTGAAGTACTGACATAACTATATGGAAAATACTTTTCAGTGACATTGCATGAAAATACAAGAGGCAATGGGCAAAATCTGAAATACATGGAATTCCATTTAAGCAGAAGAAAAAAGTAGGTTTTAGCTCTTAGTTGAGTAAGACACTGAAACAGCCGGCAGAGGGAGGCTGTGAAGTCTCCATCCTTAGGGACATTCAATCTCCAACTGGATACAAACCTGGCCTACCTGCTTTAGCCATCTTCCAGAGATGCCATCAGACATCTGAAGGTTCTTTATTTATTTTTATCTTAAAATTTCATTAAAATACCCTTTCATTGCTCGTTCATCTGAGGTGTCCATCTTGGCTTGAATGGAACTGAACGGCTTTCAAGGGATGAGATTGAAATTTAGGCTTGAAGCTCAGCTGAGACTTGAGGCTTAACTTTCCAGCTCCCTGATGGTCCAAGCATGGTATTCATAATGGCAGAGTTGTGGGTTTGATCACCCTATAGGCCATTCTCTTAACAGCTGGACTTGAAGATCCTTGTGGATTCCTTCCAGCTCAGAATATTCTGCAGATCTGTAAATTGAATGATCCTTGATGCAAAAGTTATATGACATCAGTTGTCATTTGTCATGTTGCTTTGTGGGTTATTTAAAGAAGTAGCTTGGTAAAATAATATGAATTTGGACACAGAAAAATATATACACACAGCACAGCCACCAATTTTTGTAAGGGTGATAAACAGCCTACCTACCCTGAGAAAGGTATTTTTCATTTTTGATCTCTGTAGTAAAAAGATATTTTTGAACTTAACTAGCAAAATTTGATAGTGATGTCAGCTTCCTTTTTACATTTCCTCTAAGTCTGCCCTAACTAAGAGTGGGAGAGCAAACACAAACATACATCACACTGTTTCTGCTCTTGAGATCCCTTTGTCAAAAAGAAGCTTCCCCTAAGGTTTGATGAGAAAAGTGAAGGCTGCAGACTGTGACAGTTTGCTTGGCATTTTTCGTTTGTTTGTTTGTGTTTTTGGGGTTTTTTTTGTGCAACTTGCTCTTTTCTTTATCAGAGTGAAAGATGTTGGGTAGATGGGTTGTTGCTGTGCTAATCACCACCAGCTGCTCGTCACTGTCACACAACTACAGGTGCAGCAGTTTTGCTGCTGAGCTCTAGGCCTTCAATCTGCTCTTCCAAAACAGCTCAGCAACAAAACCTTTTCTTCCTGTCCTTTGTAAATATGCAAGGAAGTCATCTGAAAGGCTTTTTTATGCAAAGTGCATTATCCTCTTCAATCTCTCAAGATTTTTTTACCCAGGAAAAAAGTATATTAAGTTAAACAATAGTGTGACTGGATAAGAAATGACAATCACTGTGTGTCCTGTTGGATAAATATATTCCTTTGCATGTAATTTCTTGTCTCTTAGTAGGGGTTCCAACAGAGAAAATTGAAGCAATATTTAAAGGACACATTCACTCTCTCTCTTCATTCTGAAGGACCACAGCAAGGCAGCAAAATGGTAAACATGAAAAAGGAAAGTAACTGTGTAAATCAGCAGGTAGATTAATAGAAGACAAAAATAGATGCATATACTACTAGATTAATCCTCCAAGGAATGTGATGGTAAAATATTCTGTTACTATTTCTTCTGGCCAACCAACAAAAGAAAACATTATTTGTTCTCTGTGTGGTGAAAATAGATGCTAATATCTAGTTTTATCCAAATAATATACAATATAAGGTATATATGAGGTATATATACAATCTGCTTTGTCATATCTAGCAATTTGGGGTGTGTTGCTAGCAAGTAACATCCATTACAGCCGAGAAAAAAATATTTATTAATATCTACACTAGCCACCATCTTGTCATTCCAAACTGTCTGTTTCAAAACAGCTTTATTTAGGAGGTCTGCATAGGTTTGGGCAGTTGTGGTAGGTTTTATTGGAAAAATACTTCTCAAAGTCATAACTTAATGATGTGTCTACTGTCCTGGTTTTTGCTGAGATAATTTTCTTCTTGGTAGTTGGTACAGTGCTGTGTTTTGAATTTAGTATGAGGATATCGGTAGCACACTAATGTTTTGGCTGTTGGACAATAATGTGCACTCTAAATCAAGGACTTTCAGTGTCTCATGCCCTGCCAGAAGTGTTCAAGAAGCCATTAGGGAGTATGGTCAGGAAAGGTGACCTGAACTAGCTAAAGGCATATTCCACACAGGAGAATGTCATACCAGTAAATAAACTGGGGGTAGTTGTCTGAAATGAAGGAGTTCTCTGGCAGCCACCAATTGCTGATCAGGCACCAGCTGGGCATTGGTCAGTGGGTGGTGAGCAACAGTATTTTGCATCACTTGTTTGTCTTGAGTTTCACACCTTTTTCTTTCTCCCCTATTAATTTCTAGCATTAGTATTATATTTTTATTACTATACTTTTATTTATACTTTTAATTATTTCATTAATAGTACTATATTTTTTTGTTTCAATTATTAATCTGTTATGAATCCTCAAAGTCTTATTTCAGATTTTCCTCCCCACCAAGGGGTGCAGAAGAGGTTGTGTGGTACCTAGTTGCCAGCTGTGACATCTACACAAAATCTTTCACAATTAGAATCATGGTATTGGAAGGTTTAGAAGGGACCTTTAAGATTATCTAGTTCCAAACATCCCTACTATGGGCAGGGACACATCCCACTAAACCTGGTTGCTCAAGTCAATATCCCACCTGGCTTTGAACACTGCCAGGACTGGGACATCCACAAGCTCCCTGAGAAACCTGTTCCGGTGTCTCACCATCCTCACAGCAAAGAACTTCTTCCTAATATCTAACCTAAATTTCCTCTCCTTCAGTTTGCACTCACTACTCCATGTCCTATCACTAAGTTTCTGATGAAGAGTCCCTCTCTGACTTCCCCGTAGGCCCCCTTCAGATACTGGAACATTGTTATGTATATATAACCTTCTCTGCTCAACAGCAGCAGCACTTATTACTTTGCCAATGATTAAATTTCTCTCCTGTTACTAACTGTATTCTTAAGCATAAAACTAAGTCTACATTATTGTTCGTTTTTCCCATAAGAAATAAATTTTAGGGGATTAAGGGATCAAATAAGGGGTTAAGTGCTAATGCTCTTTTTTTTTTTTTTTTTTTTTCATTATCTGGCAGAAGGTAAAATTGGTGTGTTGAAATACCTATGAAATCACAGCATGTGCAGTACCAGATTCTCTGGAAGCAAGGTACTATTTAATGAGCAAAAGGAAGAGCAACTATTTTGCAAGTAATTTATAAAGACCTTAAATGCCCAATGAGCCTGTTACCCATAGCAGTGAAGAAGGGGTGAGTAGAGAAAAAAAGATATACACACACAAAAAAAACCAAACCAAAACAAAACAAAACAAAAAAAACACCACCAAAAAAAAACAACTAGCCAAGAAAATACAAGATTATCAATGACAGTCATAAAAGGAGCATTTATGTAAAGTAAAAGGCAATATGAAATGATGGCTGTCATATTATACCAAAGAGACTGCCTTAGCAGTCTTTGTTTTGTATTCTTGGTGGTGGTGTTTTACTGTGTTTTGTCTCCTGGACATGCTTTTAAAATAAAGCATCAAACTCTTTATAACTGTTGTGTAATTCACTTAGTTGAATGCCAGACTTTTCTTTCATAAATCCTGACAACACTAATCAGAATGAGAAGAAAACTAGGCCGACAGGATCATCAGCTGCCACTGAAGATAGGATAAAAAGATAAAAAAATTCCACAGTTCAAATGAATAATAAAGTCTTTTTTTTTTTCCTTTCTTATTTGCTGAAAACAAAACAGAGGCATTGATAGAACAGAGAGGGGAACCAACACCAACAAGAATCCAAAGTATTTTGAGAAATCAATTCTGTGTGGAAAGTCTCATTTTAAGGAAAAAATCACAACAACAATAAATTCAGTCTAGGATCTAAAATTCTTTCATCCATCTGTCACTAATTAAAAAGAATGTCAAAGAACATATGGTCTGGAAACTAAAGGGAGTTAAAAAAGAGAACCAAAGTAGCTGCACTAAGAGTGTACTTAAATAACAGTTTTCAGCAAGTGCCTGACAAATCCCCAGAAAGGTAGGTAAGGACAGGAGAGTGACTTGGAATGAAGGACCACAAAGAATTCAACTACTTTTGTGAGTTTCTTTTTTTTTTTTTTTTTTCTTGTACTGCATATCTCAGAAGTGATAAAAACCTTCCCTTGGAAAACACAATGGAGACAGACTGAGAGGGAAGCCAGACTCGTCCTGTTAGTTTGTGTGTCAACGTTTTTCCATGAACATCATCCTTTTATAATTGCTTTTGCTGATCATCTCATCCTCTAAATTTTGCTGACTGCTGTATTAAAAAACCATGACTGACTTTTTCTATGTTTTTACATTGAATTCATTATTAAAGAATATAGTTTTCATTAATTTAAAGCCTCTTACTATTTCAATAATAAAGATCTCTAATCTCTTAAGATTGAACAACAAAATGTGAGAAGTGAATGCAATATTTTGGTTTAATAAATAGCATAATATGAAAAGTATTATATTTGGCATTTATTACCACCACTTATTGTAGACAGAATCTAGTTCAGTAGTCACATCTCACTTTTTCTTTCTTTAGCAGTTTGCATAATGGTGTGTATCCTTTAACAACATAATCATACCTTCCTCAATTTTATTGCATTTTGAGTTTTATATGAGGAGTACTACATTACTCTGCAATTTATCTTTTCTGCTTTTCCTCCTTAGAGAAATTTTCCACTCCTTATCAACCATTCTTCCATATTCATCTTCCTTATTCCTAGCAATTCTCCTTTCTCTCTGGCTGAAGTTTTTTTGGGGGAAGGAAACATGGAATATTCAAGTAATTAGTCTGCAGGACTTGTATCTTTATCAAGAATTTTTTAAAAACCTACTCAACCCTCAAACCCACTATCTTTTCTAACCAAGACTTTTCATCTGGAAAAGTCCTTTAAATTAAGTTCCCTTGTTTAAAATCAAACAAATAAATGTTTGAAAAACTAAGAGTAATCACCTTATTTGCTTAAAAGTATTTCTTAATAATGCTGAAAAACTACTGATTTTATAGGCCACTACTGACTTTTTGATGGTTAAAACTTATAAAAGATCATTGCAGAATCAAAACATTTTTAAATGTTACAAAAATATACCATGTTTGGTACATGAATGCTTCTTCAAAATTTAATTCATGAAATGTGATGAGTTGCACGTTTGTGTGTTTTGGGTTTTTTTTGTTTTTTTGTTTTTTGTTTTTTTTTTTCATTTCAGGAATTGCTTCCAAAATCTCCAGAAATCTAAACTGTGAACATTACTTGCAGCTGAGCACATCCATATATAGCAGATCCTTTCATATATGTTCTCATTCATCCATCATTCACAGCTTGCTGGAAGTTGAGGCAGTATATATAATGGGGGAGTGACAAGGGAAGATGCCACATGCATTTCCTCTGATTTTATACACTTCCATAGGCATTTGCTGGTAAAGAACAATTCAAGACAAGACAGAACTTTGAAGTCTCCCTTACACGTAATGAGGCCCTGCTGTCCTGATGGATGAGCACCTGCCTGTCCATCCAAATTAGTCAGTTAATTCTTTGTTTTGTTTTTCATAATACACATGTCTTTCACTTTACTTATTAAACTGCCTTTTACTCAACCTATAAGTTTTCTCACTTTAATATTTCTGACTCTCTCCCCTGTCCTACAGTAGGAAAGTGAGTGTGTGGCTGTGTGGGGCTGACTTCCCAGCCAGGGTTAAAGCACAACATAAAGAAACGTACTAGTGCTCCCATTTTGATCCTAGAAATAATTCTTTCATTCCATAATAAAACCTTGATTTTCTCTGGTGTGCAAACCTAATTTTCACTGATTTGAATTACAAAGACTACCCTCTAAAAAACATGCTGTGCAAAATGACCATTTGCTTTAACTTCCCAAGGTCTTTGCTTCTTACATTTCTTTCTGAAAATTAGAATAACTTGTGTTTGTGCTTCTTTATTCCCTTACTTCAAGGTCTTTTTTTTTCTACAAACAAAGGATTTTTCTTGTCACTTGCCTCTGAACCCTACTCATGGTCAAGCCCAGGTAACACCAAATTCATAATCAGAATTTTTTCTTAATAACATATAAATTGCTTTCTGGAATTCAACAGATTGCTTGAAAGCTTGGTTCTCTGTACCTCATCAAAACCCAATTTGATTTTGTATTTGAAAAATTAGTAGGATTCTGAATCATTGCTGAGATCTGTGAAAGTGGGACCTTTTGGCTTTTGTGTGATGTGTTCAGCTTTGAAGAACTAAGGTCTGAATTCTTTTCTTCCTCAAGTGTACTTCAAAAGAGAGCAGTGCCTATGCATCATGGTTCAAGCACCCTGATTATTGAAATAGAACAATCACACATCAGGTTACAATCAATATAAACTAATTTTTCTGGCTGGGGTACAGCAAAGGAGGAATTATGCCATTTTTTTCTCATTTAAGAATGCTTTTAAGCCCTGCTGTGGTATTTTTAATGTCACACAGAAGAGGTGGAAAAAAAATGGGACAGAAGGAAGAAAAATTGAGAAGAAAAGCCCAAAATGCAAATAAAAATATCTGGAATTATAAACAAATATATATGTACTGTGCTCTTTTTTGTTGCTGTTTGTTTGTTTTGGTTTTGGTTTAGGATTTTTGGGGGGTTTGGGGGTTTTTTTGGTTTGTTTTGTTGTTTGCTTTTTGGTTGGTTGGTTGGTTGGTTGGTTGGTTGGTTGGTTGGTTGGGATTGTTTGTTTTGTTGTTTTTTGGGTTTTTGTTTTGTTATTTTTTTTAAATCTGCATGATTTCTGGGTTTTGTATTGATTATTGGCACAGTAAATTACTAATTAAACAATTGAATGGGAAGGTTTCCAACCAGACCATTTAGATAGACATATAAGAGACATGAAGAAATCAGGGCCCTCTTTGCTCAGACATTTGTGACCAGAGAGAGGATCCAAGGGGAAGTACCTTGGATGTCAATGGATGAGGGAAGAGTCAGTGACTTCTAGAGAGAAATCAACCCCTGTAAAGCTGTGGGATCCAAGAAGATACATGCAATGATGCTGAAAGACATAGCCAATGTCCTTGAAAGCCACTCTGTCAAGAGGCCGTGGAGATTTGGAAAGATTCTTGGTGAATGCAGAAAATTACCTATCACACACCTTTTTCAAAAAGTAACAGTCCAGAAGACTAAAGAACAATTACACAAGTGCCAGGGAAAAACATGGAGTGAATCCTTTTAAAACACTTTTCTGGTGACATAAAAAAAGAAAATGATCTGTAACAATTAGCATGAATTTATCATGGGCAAATCTTGCATGATGAGCCAGATTGCTTCCTGTGATAAGCTGTCTGTGTTTGTGGCCAAGGAGGTGTGGTGGACATCATTTGCTTTGATTTCTGAGAGGATTTTGACATTGTTTCTCAAACTTTTCTGCTTATTGAAGTGAACATATCTGGGCAACCAGATGGATAAAACACAGGTGATGTGCTTGGTCTCAGAGAACAGTTGTTAAGTTGTTAACATATTCAACCTATAGAATGGTTACGAGTAGCATAGATGTCTGCCTTGGGATCTTGCGTTTTTCCTGTTTAACGTCACATAGTGGAATAGGAGATAAGGTGAATATTCTGTGATATTTAAGAAAGGATAAAACCTGTTGAACAGCAGATGGGAGTGACAAATGAGAAAAACCTGAGAGGAACTGCCCTGCAGACACCAAAGTCAGTGAAGAAGGAGGCAGAGGAGGTGCCCCAGGTTTAGTGAGAGGGGCTGAGGGGAGTGGTGGTGGTGGTGGTGCAGCTGGGGTCAGCCAAGATCAGAACCCACTCATGCTATGGTGTTTCCTACTTTAAATTTTCTACCTTTTCAATAATAATGCATTTTTCATGGTTACCTATATTTACAGGTATGTTGCTGAAGGATGTTGCTGAAATTCTTTTAGTTGTGAGTAGAAAATAAAAAATATAAAGAACAAATGTCTGTCTTCTAATAAGTGTACATCCATCTAGATAACATACCTTAAACTCCTACTGTTTTATTTCCAATAAGGAGAAATCTCTCTTCTCTAGAAAGAACCAGAAAGTGTCATTGCTGTTGTCATTGTTATCCATTCTTGAAAGAATGAAACTGCAATTGTAACTGTGGAATAGCAAAGGGAATATTTTCACTGACAGATCAGGGTGTTGCAGGATAGTGGTCATTGGCAGAAGACACACAATTTGGCAGCTGGTTTGTTTGACTGGTTTTGCTGCTTCATCTTCATAGTGTTTACATATCCAATTGCTTTTTGGCGGAAAATTAACAGCATACTGGGATGGATTTCTGGCTGATTTAAAGAGGTGTGACTGGAGTGAAATCACTAATGGTTCAATCCATCAATTACAAATCTGGCTTTCTTTAATCTAGGTTGCACTTTGTTTTTCATGGTGGAAAAGCTGCTAATCCCCAAAAGGTTATTGTCTCTTCAAGATTTGGTTCTGAAACATATATCACCAGCTCACATACAAATGTTTCACAATAATCATAAAATGAAGTTAATTTCCAGAATCTCCTAATCACCATGGTAACACACTCAGGCAAGCACAACTAAGAAATGGAGGTACCCTGAGAGATTTTGTCTAAAAAGCAAAAGGTCATTCATGCTCTGACTATGATTTTTGTGGATATTTTCATGGATAGTCTTCAAGTCTACCTTTTCTTCCATGAAATGACTCTGGATCCAGCATGTACTAGAAAATAAAAAGGCAGCCATTCCATTTCAAACATCCAACTAATATTAGGTTTCAAAATTTTACATGTAAAGTGTAATCTATCTTCTTCCAGAAGCAGACCCACAGAGATAAGACCACATTCTTTGCTGAGAGAATGCTGAAAATACCCATGTCAAATAGAACCTAATAATGCTAAACAAATCCTTTTCATTTGCTTGGAAAGGCCAAAAAAAAAAAAAAAAAAAGGGGAAAAAGCAAAAGCAGAAAGATTTGTCATCTCTTTGATACTCTCTGCTTCATCTTCTGAGGCTACCCTTGTTGCACTTGCAGCTTTGTAAGGCACAACTTACATCCCAGCCGAGTGGCCTCTAAGGATGTCTCTGTTTTCTGAAAGGTTGCCAATGGTGTGGTCTTCAAAATTTGTCAGCAATATTGTGTCATTCATCTGAACAGAATATATGCCCAAAGTTGCCAATGTGCCCTTGATGAAGAAACTCTCACTTTGCTGTGAGAAATAATGCAGTGTGTGCAAACAAACCTGACTTCATTATGAAGAATTAGTTGATTGTTGTATAAGCCTTCACAAGTCTTTACTTTTCTTTACTTTTTGTTTTGTTTGGGGTTTTTTTTAACCCTGCAGACTATTTTCCATGACAGATAGCTGAAGAATTTTTACGGGGATTTTTGGTTTTGTTTTTATTTTCATTTCTTTCAGTGTGAAGTGGTATAGCTCAGTAAATTTTGAAGCCTGGAAATACAAGGGCATAATATTCCTAACAGTCTCTTCCCTCTTGGGTAACTCTCATTAGTATCTTTTCTACAAATCAATGGTGTCACAGCAGCTGTGAGGTGGTCTTTCAGATAGTCTCTGGGTGTAAGAAAACTTTCAGGTAATTTTTCCACTTCTTCAGAGTGTTGGTTGGAGGGGGAGGTCTGTACTTCATGATTTACAGACAGCTGAGCACTACACATGTTAACTTGTGGCAAGATACTTCATATAATGCAAAATACTTAATGCAGAGTTCCTGCTAAAAAATATATCATGCACAATTTTAAATTATTGATAAAGTGTTTTCTATTGTCTGCTACGTTTGCACTCCATGCACATCTTGCCAAAAACCAAATACACCTATTTGAGAGCTAACAAATCAAGGAAAAGGTAATGACTGCAGCAGTTGCTATGCAGCTGGGCCTCCCCAGATTATATACACTCAGCAAACTTGCTTCAGGATGGTACTGTGTTTTTTTTGGTGCTAATTGTTCTGAGTAAAGTGCAGAAAGCAAAATATTCCTCATGCAAACACAGCAAAGAAAGAATGCATGACAAGCCTATTGCTTTCCTACAGCAAAAAGTACTTCTATAGTTTGCCCTACATTGCCTTTTCTCTGCCAGTTCATAACAATCTTTAATACTTGCCTGTTTTCCATTTACCTGTGTTCCTCTACCCCTTATGTGTTTGCTTCTCTGCAGTCTGCTATGAACTCTCTGTGCTTCACTGTATCCATTATAGGGAGTGCTGGCAGAGTGGCCCTTTCATCCTTTCTATGCCGCTGCTCTGCCTCAGCTATGGAGTTTACCTTACAGATTGAGAAGGACAACGTGAACACAGAAAGCACTATGCCCACTCTCAACACTACATTCATTTCCTCAACTTTCCTCCAGGAAATAAGTTTATTCAGTGAAATATTTAGAATTTGATAAGGAATTTTCTTTCTTCCTCTTCAGATCATGAGCGCAGACCAGAGTTTTAGCATTGAGGATAAACTAAAAAACAGCTCATAAAAACCGTTTTTTTTCACTTTTAGATATTAGTTTTTTTGAATCTGACACCAATATAACACAACATCAAATATCAGATCAACTGAATCAAAAGTCAAACAGAAAACTAAGTGACTCCGTATTTCCCCTCTCCCCACTCTTTCCTCTCAGGCAGACTTGCATGATTAGTCATTTCAGATCTGTCAGAAAAGAAAAAACAGAAAAGATATCTGTGTCCATACACAATGAATTTGTGATAGAATTAATAAAAAAATTCTCATTTTCATAACTATTGTGTTTAAAATGAGGAAAAAATCTATAAATGCAGGCAGGCAAAGGAGTTCAAAACTGTGGCTCATTAGTCAGGAAGAAAGCATGGAAAAAAGCTCTAAAACAAACACTGAGAAAGTAGACAGGGAACAAGACAATGATTCTTGTATTTGTTAACAGATAGAGACAGTAGTGGAGCTACATCAGGAGGCAGTCCAAATTTATTTCAGATTGGAGGAAGTAAACGATTTCGATCTGAACAGGTCACACACGAGTCCTACTGAACTCTAGACTGACCTTCTTCAACTCTCTTCTCTTTATGTACTACAGCCAAAGAACACAAAATATGTGTTGACAGCTTTTAGCAGCCACAGTTGTTCTGCTGTGGTAGAACTTGAGTAATTCTACTGCAGAAAAAAAACTTATCGAACTGGGTATTTTATGAGTGCCTGAAAAAATACAATCTCACTTCAAAGAAATTATAGTATGAAAATAAGGCATGTGGTTCCAGGCGGCTGCACATGGACTGCACATGGAGAACACAAGAAAATACTGGATAGTCTCAAAGATATCACCCATCATGGAGTGCTGCCAATGCATGTTCCACCTTCAGGTACAAGGTTTTAGGTACAATAAATAGAATGTTTATCTTCCTGCACATAAGATAGCAGTGTTTCAATAGACTCAATTAAACCCCATCTGAAAATTCAGTTCAGCTCAGTTCTGTCCTATTCTATTCTATTCTATTCTATTCTATTCTATTCTAGTTTCTGTTTGGATTATTGCCATTCTTATTTTTATTATTTCAGATAATCTTTCCAGTATATAAAGGTTTTCCACAGTGTTTTAAATGATATGACTACCAACTCTCAAGTCTTGATTTTTTTTCTCCATCGCCCCCTGGGAAAGAAATACCTGTAATGATGTGACTTATTTTGCTTTGTGTTCTCCTTTTCTTCAGATGCATGTTGCCAGATATTGTTGGAGAAAGCACTTAGAGTGAGAAGTGGTGACACATATGACAGTTCCAAATTCCTGAAGTAAATTACTTCTCAGACTTGGACTGCCCCCTGAAAATATTCCATTTTTCTCTCATTTGCTCTCCTCTACCTGCAGACAGCTTCTTGCACCAAGGGACTAAAACTGTCAACCAAATTCTTCATCTCAAAGATTTAGGTGATGTTTTTTTTCCTTAAGTATCCTAAGCCAGTATGGGAATACTTTGAAGAAAACATGCAAGACCTTGAACTTCATTCCTTTTCTAACAAAAGGCAGTGTAGAGCAGGGTGCTGCCTGTATGGCTGTGGAGATGTAGTGTGGTAGCATATGCCATTTAATGTTTTTAAAGTATTGTAAACCTCATGCCCTGGCAGGCCAAATTGCCGTGGAATACTGAGAGGTGAGGAAAACTTGAAACCCCATCATCCATTTGGATGTGACAGCCTTTTACTTGGAACTGACATTATCTGTAGTTTTGAAAATGTGGGCATAAGAACTCCATATGCACTGAGAAGAAAACTTGCCAGTACTATGAATTTTCCAAATTTTAAAACAAACTTAAAAAAAATATAAAAAATAAAATTGTCATTTTTTTTCATCTCTTCTGTTTTTTAAGCTGTTGGGGTTTATTTGTTACTAAAAGTAGCAGAAATAATGCTGTTACTCTTTCACTGATTCAGTTTACATTAAGCTCCCAGGGGAAAAATATGTCTATTTATATATATATATAAATATATATATATATTGCTCACACACACGATCTGTGTATGCCTTTGTATACAATGAGTAGGAGAAAGATGTATTAGGAAAGGTAATATCTGAAATAAGCAAGGTAATCATCTGGGACTAAAAACTTTGGCTTCAAAACCCGGTCTGTGTGATTCAGATTGAGGTACAGTAAACTAGAACCCAAATATATGTTTTTCACAAAATCCTCTTTGGCTCTGAAAATTAATTTTTTTTCTGTTACAAAGTGAAATCAAAACAGAAGAGGAAAGAGCCAGTGAGATGGCTTCTCCTCTGATCAACTGAACTTTTCTCACTTTGTTCTCATCAGATCTGCTGCCAAATCAATGCACAAGAGAGCAGAAATGTACTTATAAGAAAGCTAAAGATAAACCCTGTTTTATAGATTACAAAATGTAAAATTTTTCCTCCTGTATTTCTAGCACTCTCTGAATAAAAGGATTTTAGGACACTTGAAGCCACTGTTAATTCTGCTGACTCAAAAGGAAGCTGTTTCATTACTAGCTATTCATTTACACCACACTGATGTAAATAACTGTACTGTGCAAATGATTACCAAAGCAGAATTGATGCTAAACTTTTATAATCTTATAACTCAAATGATCTAGACTTTTTAATGAAAATAGTATCTTTTAGGTATCTTCATTTTCTGGCATGCTGTTGGTTTTCAAGTGGATGCTTATGATCAGATTTGGAAAACTCAAACCATCAAACTGATTACCTGAAATGTTGATTGCTTATAAAAATGCAAACTTCTTACAAATTTTCCACATGAAGAAGTGAAAACTACAGGAGTGACATAATTTATTTTCAAAGTCTATCTCAGAAAGATTTCTCAGAGAAAACACATGAAAATGAGATAAGAATTTAAGTTTCAGCCAGAGCATTTCGTTTTCCCTTGAGCTTGTAATTCAGGATAATTTTCTATAGTTATTGTTTTTTCTCATCTATTTTTCATCAAACAGGACAAACTACCATTTAATCTAATCTGCCACATTTGTAAGTTTCCTTTCAAAGAGTTAAAAAAAAAAAGAATTAAAAAAAAAAAAAAAACATTTGAATGCTGATAATGTGGTAATGTGTCCACTTTTCTTCTGGGAGAGGTGTTTCTAGTGATAAGGTGTCCACCACTTTACTCTGAAAGTGGAAGAAAAAGAAAAGACCCTTTAAGTGGTAATTCTGTGTCTCATTCACATTCTACTGGGTGCAAAACTAGAAAGTCAGACATAGATTATATTAAGCCAGGAAGAAATTTGAAAGGACTTTAAACTCCCCCTCCTTTTAGGTCTTTCTAAAAATGTACTGTATTTTATCTCCAGATTTGCAAACCTTACCAGCTGAAGAGGAATTCAATGAACGGAACATGGAATAAAAAGAGGACATTCTCATCCCCATTTTCACCTCTCAGTTTGGACAGATTTTCAACATTTTCAGGTTTTGAACATCTAGACTGCTTGGAAAAGTTCCAAAGGCTCTTTTAGAAGTATTTGAATATACTTCCTAACTGTGACTTTTGCTGAGTGTTGTATTTTCATTTGATCTACACTGGGTGGTCAAGCTTTGAAAAAGGCTGCCCAGGAAAGTGGTTGAATTGTCAACCTTTGAAGGAGAGTGGGGACATGATTTAGTGCTGGATTTGGCAGTGCTGGGCTAATGGTTTCATCTGACAATTGTAAAGAACTTTTAGAACCTCATTGGTTCTATGATTCTATAATTCCATAATTCTCTATATTGTCATTATCAAATTTTCATATATTCATGACCTAGCCCTGCCTGTCCACCATCAATATAATCTCCCTTTCCATGTCTTGCATCCCCTTATAGCAGTCCCTAAAAGATTCCCTTGATCAATCCAATGCTTTTTCATTGCAAAGAACAAGTTAATGATTGACAGCACGTTTAAAGCACAGGTAAACCGGGTCCCACATCAAAGTATCAGGATATGTGAAGTGCAAGTATGACCCAGTACTCAACTCCCAGAAAGTAAGTGCTTTCAGTAAGTACTTTAATTTAATTTGGTCCCATGATATTTTATAGAGCCAATTGACACACATCTCTTCAAAACATGTCAAAGATGCTGGTGTGAGATTGTTTGTATCTACTGTCTACATGTTGTGATGGACAAATCTTTTACCACTCTTCCCCAGCCAAGATGAATAAAGTATTCAACAATGCCTACTCAATATTCATAACAGGAGTTACTTTCTTCTGATGTAATTTATGATACATAAAAGCATCAAAAGTGACTTGTTATCAGCTTAAAGCTGATATCAATCATCAATGTTTCAAGTGGAGGGAAAAAAACCCAACACTAAAGCCAGCCTACATGATGAAAAATAAAACCAGATTTCTACAGGCCATCATGTTCCATGAGGCGAAGTGGATGTAAAGTTCTCATTTTGCATCAAGCCTGAGAAGATTATCCCTCATTACAGAGCATCATATGTAATATACTGTAGACATCTGGATGCTCACTGGCACGGTGACCCACCAGCTGCTTTATTTTCTCATGACAGCATGTGCTTCATGTCAGGGAATGATGTCTGCCTATTCCACCAGGGATGGTGAGCCAGGAGCCCAACACTGTAGCAAGGTGAGTAGGAGCATGGACCTCCCTCACGTGGGAGCCAGGGGCAGAAAATCAGGCCCAGACACAGTTCAGGGATCTTCAGGGATCAGCCAGCATGTTTATAGCCAAAAGATAGCTCAGGTAAAGCCAGGAAGTCAGAACAGGAGATCGAGGTCAGAAAACCATAATATAGATATGAACCATGGTATGGATATGAATGCTGCCCATCAATAGATATTTCTAAGGTTTTCCATAGCTTTTGTAAGATATTCATTCATGTTGTTTTCATTTCATGATCACACTCTGCAAACTGTTTTGCTTTTAAAGTTAGTACATGAAGTTGTTCAGTTCACAATATCTGCAATGAAAACACGAGACTCGTAGCTGAGCATATCTTATTTCACACAGCAACTGAGGAGCTGTGAACCTCCAGCCTAAGAGGCAGCCTTGTAATGACACAGAATGAACTGTAAAAGATATGATTGTGAATTCTCTCTTTGTCAAATATATAGGTTCACAGATTATAGAAGTGACCATAAACTGACGTACCAATTTTTCAGGAAGATGTGTTTCCTTCACTTGAAATTCATGTATCCAAACAGATAGTCTTTGTGTTAGAACCCAAGTACCATGCTACATGAATGCCCTGACCACTTTAGAGTGACCTGAATAAATCACCAGTCTTATTTTTAAAGATGTTTAGTTTTCAATAATGCAGTTTGCATTGACCTTGAAAATGATAATTTTATAGCCTAGTGATTAAGGAGTCTACACTGCTCTTACACTATTTTGATGCATTTCATCAAATGACTTTTCTCCTTTATGAATCTATATATCTATATTTAAGTTACCTCTGATTTCCTCATATTCATTTGATAGAAATTTGCCTTATAAAGGTGCTGTTGAATTCTTCCTAAAATTCATGTATTTATTTCTCCAATTACAACAAGGACAGCCTAGAGTGATCAACTCAGTGGAACTGTCAAAGTCTGAAATGGTGATGCTGTGGTTTAGCCCCAGCTGACAGCTCAGCCCCATATGGCCACTTGTTCACATCCTCCCAAGGGAAGGGGGAGGGTAAAAGTGAAAAAAACTCTTGGGTTTAAATAAAGGTATTTTGACAAGTAAAGCAGAAGCTGTGCATGCCAGCAAAGCAAGATAGGGATTCATCCATCACTTCCCACAGGTAGGCAGGTGTTCAGACATTCCCATGAAAGCAGGGGTCTATTTTGCCCAATGGTGTACTCCTTTTATTTCTTCTTTCACCAGTTCTTATGCTAAGCATGATACCATATGATACAGGATATCACTCAGGGTCAGTCAGGATCCTGTCCTGGCTGTGTCTCCTTCCAACTCCATGTGTCTCCCCAGCCTTCTCACTGATGGGGTGGAGTGAGGTCTAGGAAAGGCCTTGACACTCTGTAAATACTGCTCAGCAGTAATGAAATCATCCCTGTGTTATGAGCACTGTTCCCAGCACAAATCCATGCCCATACTAGGTACTATGAATAAAATTAACTTTGGATATGTGGAAGACATTTATTCAGGCTGCCTGTTTCAGAGTATATTCAGAAATTGACTGGAGTGCAAAATAGCAATCATTGTTTTGTGATTTCCTAGAATCTGGGGGTTTTTTTTAAATGAAAATGTATTTGCTTTCTGCCTTGAACCATAAGGCTCCAGTTCTCGAGGCTCTGGCTGAATCCAAGTCAGAACTGCAGATCAGCAGACAAGAAGTGAGAGGCAGAACAGTTATCTTGACCACAAAAAGCAGCTCACTGTTAAGAAAGCACAGCATATTCTGAGCCTGTTCCTGTGATTCACACATTGGATTGCATTCGCTTTCTTCCTTTTATCCATACCGATGCCACCAGTACAATCAGCACCCTCCAAAATCCCACATTGCTATAATTCTATATCTTATTAAATAACCAACAACACACATCTCCTAAATCCAGAAAGAGAATAATTAATAAGACTTATTATTTTCCATGCCACCTTCATTTCTGATAATGGGATTTAGTAACATAAAATTAATTTACTTGATCTCTTGGGAGTGCCCAGTTTTAGCCTGAGTGTTCCTAGATGCATATGTGTGTGTGTGTGTGTGTGTGTGTGTGTGTGTGTGTGCGCGCGCATATCTGATCTTGTGCAAAGACTGTAAAAACAAGTGTACACCATTTGTAAGTATTTCTGATACTTTGCCACTGCAGGAGACTACATATACAATAACACAAACAAGAGCTTCATTCTACCTGTTATGAACCACTTCTCTCTCAAGAGTTACTGCCTGGCTATGAAATGATTCACCCACAAAGCAGGAAAATTTAATCTGATCAATTCTCTTCAATGTTAAACTTCATCCATAGCAACAGAGATTCTAAAATCATACTTAGGGTGAGACAATAAAGATGGTTTATCATTAGTGTCCAGCAAGGCCAAACAGTTGTGTTGGAAGCCAATTATTAGGTAGTGTTTCCATGTCCAAGTAAACTAGGAAAAGTTACTTGGAAAAAAGAAAAAATACTTGACTCAGTTCTCTACAGTAATTCCCAGTGACTAGAATACATACACTTTCTTAGCACTACTGTGTCAGGAATTGTCATCTTGAAAAAAGTGAACTGAAACTTCATTCACTGTTACCTGGAGCTCCTGAACATCCTATTTCTCTGCACTGTTAGGGAATCATGGAGGGTTAGCCTTGATCAGCTGTCAAAGGAACACTCAATTCCTCACTCCTCCCCTTCACCTCTACCCCCTCCAACAAGACAGAGGAAGAAAAGTGGATTGAAAAGATTGTGAACTGGCAAAAAGACAGGTGGATTTCTTAATAGTTACTTCTGTGTGCAAAACAAATTCAACTTGTCAGAAAGCAATTTAATTTCTTTTTCGCGGTATGCTAGAGGCTCTGCTAGCTCAGTCGGATCGAACAGCCCCGGAGCCGCGAAGGGATTGCGCAATCGCGGTTACCGCGGGTACAGGCGGCAGCGGCGGCTTCAAAGAACCGCGCGTTCTCGGAGCTTCGGGTCCGCTCCCGAGAGAGAGAGAGACAGGATAAAGGAGCCAGGAGAGGCGATCTCTGGGGAGGTTCCAACAGCTTCTTTATTCAAAGAGACGCCGCTGAAGGGGACACCTGAGAGAACCGCCCCGAGCCCCGCGGGGCACGGGTTTTATACCGGGGTTACACAGAGGGGGGTGTGCATTTTGCTCCGACCAATGACCGGAGCACAGGGGGGGGAAAGGCACGATTTCCCGGGGATTTCTGGACTAATGGGGTAAAGGGGGGAGGAAAGAAGGGTTCACAAGCCCCAATAGAGCATCAAGTAAAGGGTGACACCCCGAAACGCCCAGAGGGGGGAACACACCCGAGATTGGATGAGGGAAGAATTGACAGAGAAGGTACTGGAACAAGGGTAGGGCTGGAACCCATATAGGGTACAAACTGGGGAGATACAATGTAAGAACAAACCAACTGGGGGAAAAACTGAGGAATATAGAACAAACCATTTAACAATATGAACATTAAATAGATACCGGCCGCAACATTTATTGCCAATTATAAGTCATTTGAGTAGTGAGAAATAAACAAAATAATAAAACAACACTGTTTCCATCCCTTTTTTTAACACAGACTCCACTGCTTTGCTTATTCCTCTAAAGAACTAAGTAAATAAACAATTAAATATATTATTTGGGTAGTGGAAAGCAAAAGGATAAACACCAAAAGAAGCAGAAAATTCAAGTGGAAACTCTCTGTCCCTGTCTCTTTTGAGTATGTCAGTTAAAACAGAACAGATACAACAAAGAGACAAAGAAAAACAAGAGTTCATAATGTCTTGCATTTTGATGGCCACTTGAGTTTTGAGGAAAGTCAAAACAGTCAGTTCATATTCCCTTAAAGATAAAAGTTTCTTGAGTTTCTCAAGTCAATCCTCAGCCAAAAGTGGGATGTGCTTATTTGTATAATGCCACACACTGCATGAGTTATGATGACCCAGAGCAGCAAAATCAATACTGGTAATGTATATCTGGATATATGGTCAAGTAGTACAATTGGGATTATATAAGACATTTTATTGTCCAAAATCCAGTCATCTGGAAAGGAATAAATTACCTCAAGAAAATGGGGGAGATTGCTTGTTTCCTTTTGAATGTTGGTTCTTAAAACACAGCTAATTATCTTAGCTCATTTTATGAGCTAAAACTTAATGTGCTTACTCTTAATGCAAAATCATTTACTGGAGTCAGTAAATTCAGGCAGGGAAGAATACTCCTGCAACATAACAAGTTTGACGTACAGCATGAGTTTTCTTGCTGTCATATGATTTGCTATGTTATAGACACAAAAAACTTTAAGTATTCCAAAATAGATGGACTTACTTCTATGAGAAATTAATTAATTTAGTTAAATAATCTTGATGGTGAACTTTACCACCTTAAAATCATTGTTCAGCTTCTCCTCCTTTCAGAAGTATTTACATGCAATTTTCTGCTATTCTATTCATCAAAGATCTTTGTTTCTGCTCAGTCTTTTTCATGCAGCACTTCTTAAATAGCACAGGAAACATGAACTAGTTTCAACAAGAAAACAATCTGCTGGTGGTGATGTACATAGGCAGTGTTAAAGGAGGCCAGGTCCTCTAGAGGTGAAGTCTAATCTTCAAGGGACTATACAAGGAGTTCAAGTGAGTGCTTGGGCTGTGATGTCTCTGCTTTAGATGAATAAGAACTTTCTCGATTTCAAGTTCAACTAATCTTTTAACTGACTCTGAGAGCTCTCACTTACTCTAATCTTCCTTATGAACCTTATTCCAAAGTGTTCAACTCTCTCTAGCTATCCATATTCACCTTCTGAAAGACTTTTTGGGGCTTTATTCCTTCGCTAAACTACCACATTAGCTGTTTGAATGTACTGTACATTATTTCTATTTTATATGCTCCAAAACCAGTGCTTGATGCAGACTCAAGGGTTTTTTTTTCTGGGAAATTACTCATGATTTGAGCTGAGGAACTTGGAGGCAAATCTCTATTTCATGATGCCAGTGAAAGGATCAGAGCACAATTCTGTGAAGAGAGGCTGAGGAATCTGGGGATATTTAGCCTGGAGAAGAGGAGGTTCAGAGGGAATCTTATCATTCTCTAGAAGTGCCTGAAAGGTGGTTGTAGCCAGGTGGGGTGTAGTCTCTTCTCCCAGATAAAAATTGACAGGACAAGATGAAATCACCTGAAGTTGCAGCAGGGGATGTTTAGATTGGATCTTGGATAAAGTTTCTTCTCACATGGGGTTGCAAAGTATTGTAACAAACTGCCCAGGGAAATAGTGGAGTCACTTCCATCCATGGAGTGTTCAGAAAATATGTGAATTTGGCCCTTAAAGACATGGTTTAATGATGAACATGGTGGTACTGGGTTGACAGTTGGACTCAATTTTCTTAAGGGTCTTTTCCACTCTTAATGATTTTATGTTCTTATGATTCAGTGGTCCCATACCCTATTGCACAGAGTTTATCCTGTTACAATAATGTGTGTGTTTAAGACATATTTATGGACCCAAACCCAAGCACCTGATCTGTTTGTAAACTAATTTTCAGTACACATCACTTCTCCTGGAGTCATCTACTTATGCCTAAGGTGTTTTAAAAAAAAAAAAAAAAAAAAAAAAAAGGATAGTTGCCTGTGGCCAACTAGAAGTGAAGCAAAGGATGGTTCCCTTAATGGTTTTGGAAATTTGCTTCAGCTTTAACCTTTAGTATTCTTTAGTTTATGCTTTTGGAGTCACCCCTGAGCCTTGTCTGATACTGCTTCCTGGTAAGGGCAACTGCTATTTAAAATGTGAGCAGAATATCAGTGCCCTGAGCATGGAAATAGTCACAGTCTGCAACAACAAAAGCCTGACCCACTAAAATTTCAGTCAAGGCCTTCGAAGAAAATCATCAATGCTTAAAAAAAGCATATCCTTAAATCTGCCTTATAAATCTTGGCCTAAAATAAGCAAGCACAAAAGAAGGTCAGTCATTCCTGAGCCAAGGCATAGACTTACTAATTTATTTTAATGTCCTCTTTCCTACAATATTCATCTAATCATTCCCTACTTCATCCCTCAGGGATAACAATGTTTTCCCTACTTTTTATTTTTAATCTTTACTGTGACCCTGTCTCCTTTGTGAATATTTACATGGCAGCAAACACAATGGAAGCTCATCCTTGACAGACAGATTTTCTATTAAAAGAAGAGAGAAAAGAAAAGGAAAAAAAAAGATTTCATAAGATGACATACATGCAAATTCTCCTTAATTTATATGGAGTACATCAGGTTATCACATAGATATTATACATACATACACATAGAAATAAAAATGATTGAAAACTGGTTGAGAAAAGCACTAGCTATGCTGAATTGCATAAAAAATCTGTCAACCTAGTTGGCTGCTCATAGTGTACCAGAATCACTTGTGATGCCTTTGCAGACTCTGAGCTGTCATTCAGGCAGAGACTGGGTGAAGATGCTGATGCCTTTGGAATAAATTTAGATTATTACTGTGATGGGGATGTGACCGTTCCCATGCTCTCTTTGATAATGTTGTAGATATTGCAGTGACACACATTATCTTTCCAGCTGCTAACACATCTCAAGAGACAGAGGAGGAGGGGAAAAAGTCCAACCCCATGCATAGCATTTTATCTAGAAAATGAAGTTTTCCTTGCTTTATTCTCAGCCAAACAAGTAGGCAGCCTGACTTTCACAGGAAATAGCTTGTCCTCCTGCAGAGGTGTCTGTAGTACCATCGTGCTAAAGATTAAAGGTTAGGTTTTGCTCTTGTTCATACAATGGGAAATGCTTTATTCAGCATTCAGTCACACAGGGGAAAAGAGCTTTGCAAGGGAACGTCCCCTAATGGAGGGAAAAAAGAATGTCATGTCACTCAAGGCATACCCTTAGGAAATCAATTTGCCTCATAGGAGCTCCAAAGATGTGTCATGGAGTGCCAGAGGACACATCTGTTATGTATTTTGCCTAAGCTAATAGGGCTTTTATCTGATGTATCTTGAGATCTCCCTACTCCTGTTAAACAAAAATTCTAGGAGTAGAAATATCAAAGCTGTGTCAACGTGCTGTGAGCATACATCAACAGGCCTGTCCCGGGAATACAAAGTGCCTCTGAGATTAATGAGCAGTTCTCTGAGCAGCCTGGTCTAGTGCAAGGTGTCCCAGCCCATGGCAGCGGGGTTGGAACAGGATTGTCATTAAGGTCCTTTCTAACCCAAACCATTCTGTGATTCTATGATTATTTTGGGCCCTTTGTAGTGTTTGTTGGGGATAGAGCAGTTCTGCTGAAGCCAGTTTGGAGAGCCCATTGTGATGTTCTCTTCTACCACAGAGACATTCCTAAAGGACGCATTGGACTGCCATGTCCACAAGACTTAGTTAATCACCATGACTACAAAATAGATAAGAAAACACACCAGGAAGTGTGAAAATGCCCTTGCCTATGGACATATAAATCTATGGGGTAGCCTCAAGTTTCAAACTTCATGAGCAAAAGCACATCCTAAAAAAAATCACTGCAAAGGGAAATGGGAATTTTCATCAACTAGCAGAAATCCAGAATTTAGCTTTTGAAAATGAATGTATAAATGAATAACAAATTTAATTGAGGTCTTTATAAATTTATGGCATTTTTTCAATTCTTGCCAACATACAAAAATGTCATAATCTGGAAATGTAACTGGGGTTGCTGAGTCTCTGCAAAGAGACTAACATACTTAAAGGTTGGAGTCAAGTTTTTCCTCATTTTTTCCTTCTATAGACTCCATCCGTAATGACCTCTAGCATTTCTTTATTTATTGCTTACTTTATATCCATTCTGAAAGAAGCAACAGTCCTTGCAGTGATGTAAAAAAACCCACAAAAACAAAACTAGACAAAGAAAAAACACCACCTAAAAAAGACTAAAACAAAAAAAACCCCAAGCAATCAATCAACAAGAAACATACCCCAAAAATAATTTAAAACCACTTTCTCAATGTTTTTTTTCCCCTTGGTTGTCAGGACCTTAGAAGTACATGTGGAAGAACATATTAATAAATATATGTGAATATAAAAATACAGCTGATCAAAGGCAGTGTGTTTTTTTATTCCTTTACCATCCTAACAGAAAAATTATACTGTTATAGCATTGTGAAACAAAAAAACTTGCCTGTGTGCACAGGAAGAAGTTAAACAATGAGTGTTGAAAAGTACACAGTGCTGATGCTTTTAATTTATGGACACAGACACTAATATATCAAAGTAAACAACATCCTTTATGACTTTTAAACATGCACACTATTTTAGGTTAGATTCCAATGAGTATGAAGAGTGTGGCGTTACTTTCAGTGCTGCTTCACATCATTAAAGAAAACAATATTCAGAAACATCTTCCAGCAGCTTTGCTTTCTGGCTTTCACTGGTGCATGGGCCTCTCATCAATCAATAATGAAAGCAGCAGGGATTTCGTCACTTGTTAAAGAAAAGAATAGACCAAAACAAAAACAAGCAAAAATGTGGAAGGGATGGTAAAAGAAAAACAAAAAAGACTCTAAGATTGCTTGAAGAAGTGTAAATGGTTTTCCTCTGCCATACTAATGATAATTCACAGCTGGGTCTCTAGAACAGAAAAAAAATTCAATGAACCAGGAAAAACAAACTTCCTGTGGATGCCTTTGATGATTCCAATAATCTTTTGATGATTGAATTGATAAAAGTAATATCATTGCTGAAATATTTTTAGACTTCTGTGAAGCATTAGATTTTGTAGGAGTATAGTATCTCTTTCTTAGGAAACGAAAATGATAATAAATCAGCATGGTCAATATTAAATGGATGGGAATGTGATTACACCATGCATCAAAGGATGAATGAATTTGTGTAGCTATTTGCAGGCAGAGCTTTTACTGATTATCTGAGGAGATGCATACTGAGTCTTCTCATGTCCTGAGCTACAGGCCCCTATGATCTTCAGCTGCTGAATTTCATGCCTATAGTTAGTGATCCTGAGCAGTAATTCTTAGGTAAAGTACTATGTCTCCTTTTCTATATGCAGTCCAGGAAAAATCTATGACAGTCTCATGGGGATTTGCTAGAAGTTCTGGAAATATGTCATTCCATTGCAGAGCCATGTTTTTACCCTTTTTGATGATTTAGAGATTGTGTACATTCAAGAATTTCGGGGTGATTTAGGCCCGTTGTCATGGTTTAACCCCAGCCAGTGACTGAGACACTGACTCACTCTCTAACAGTGGGATTGGAATAGAAATAAGATCTCAGTAATTTCCATCAGGCCTTAACCTTGTAATGAGTTGGGAAGTGAACTGTTCCATGGTCATAGCAGGAACTCTTACAGGGCCAAGGTGGGAAGGGTACTGAGGTGTAGGGTGAGAGAGCAGAAAATCAATCATCCTCTGACAGCCTTGGAACATTCCCTACCTTAATTAAAGCCTGAGTGGAACAATACTATTACACATAGAGTTTTGGAAACTCTGGTCCCCTTGTTACAGTAATTTTGGGAAAAAAAATTTCCAAGTATTTTAGAAACTCCAGTGATTATCAACCTGAGGATTTAAGTTTTATGGATTACTAAACCCCATCATTTTGTGGTCCTATAAAAAGTGGCCCTAAGTCAGGATCTTCAAGGTCTCCTGGACCACAGAATGCAGTGCCAGCACCACCGTCTGGGTGGGCCATGTCTCCTGAATTGGAGATACTTGATGGACCATCACCCAAAGCTGATAGTGGTGCCTGTGCTGATATCCCAAGTCCTAGAAGCTCATTAATCCTAAACCTGTCAAGAGATGCAAAGGCACCTGATGTGAGTACTTCTGTGAACTTGAGGGGAATTTTTCACAATATACCTTTTCACCTTCTTTATGTCTGTATATGAATTGATGTAAACACCTTATAGCATGTATAGCATAAATATTGTCCTCAGATCTATAATTGTCATTTTTGTAATTGTAGTAAATTCTATTGATCACCCTATAAAAAATTAACTTAGTCAATTGATTAAGTGCTGCTAAATCCTTTAGACAGAAACCATTGGTCAAGTCTGAGTTTAAGTTTGAAAAGAGGGTGCGCTCTGAAACTTGTCACTCAGTGGAAGTTTCTCCCTTACCCTCACCCTTTTTCACGCTCACCTTTTCCATCTTTACCCTTAATATCTCCAGCCTCCACATCAATCATTTTAAATTTGTTCTCTTATCTTATTTTCCTCTGTATGTTTCACCCAGGTAATAGGGAGAAGAATGAGCCTTGCCATTGAATTTTAATGTCCTTTACAGATTTTTATTAGACCTACTTTTCATGATACCTTTGGCAATGATTTCTTTAAGCAGACAAAACAACTCATTTCCAAAAATTAGTGGAGTCAGCAAGATGCTAAACCAGGATTCATGACAGTGTGTTTAATTTGGGGGAATATTTGGAGAAAATAAAAGACAGTCACAGATATACTAACAAATTCCAAAACAACTGCCAGAAAATTGATCTCAGGTGAAGGATAAGAAGAAACATCTGCAGTAATGAATAAGGAATAAATAGATACTGTGGCATATCCAGTGTAAAGAGGTTGCAGGTCATGTTTGGGTACTTTGCCTATCATGTGAAAACATCAAGAGGTATACCCCTTTTACAGGTGTTAGGCAGCAGTAACCATAAAATGATTAAGAAAAAGTCAAAACCAGATTTTAGTGAAGCAAAAAACTAAGAGAACTAAGGGTTAAGAGTTTAGCTGGAAGGATAGAAGCAATATAGAGTGATTAAGAGTTTATCCAGGAAGAGAAGAAGCCATGTAGAATCATTAATTATTAGCAAATTATTAGCAGATGGAGCTAGTTAGAGTTAAGACAATATATCATTTGCTTTAATTTGTTGTATTTGAAGAGGCAAGACAGGAAAGATAGGGCATTGTGAAAGATGAAGGAACCATAACGACACTTGGACCTAAAAACAGTCACAACCAGGCTGGGGAGCTTGGACTATGACCAAGGGATCATTGATTCTGCCAAGTCAACAGAGGTGAAAAATTTAACATGAGGAAGAGATCCATGACTTCAAGGACCACCACCTCATTTCAAAACCCACCGACCCATTTCTATTGAAAGACTGCACAGGCTTGAAAGGGCTTTGAACTCATTTTAATATGAAGCAGGGGTAGGTGGGGCTAGGTAATGCATATGTATAGGCATAAAGCAGCAGCTCCATAAAATTCACACATGCTTTTGGGGACTACCCCACTTGTGCCCGGCTCTGTAATAAACATAGCACTTTCTAACTTTAATTAGTTGGAAAGTCTTTTTCTGCACATCATTAGTCCGCTGTCATTCCATAGTGACAATAAAAACAAACAGGGTCTGTGACACCCATTATTCATCCCACGCCATTTCAAGATCTTCAGTTTGGCACTGTAACATCCTGACAAGCCACCTATAGCTCTTCCACTAAAAGTCAAACTCTCCCAGAGAGGTGTCTTTGGTATATTGTGAAATGGGGCTACAAACGTGTTCTGTATTACAGGAACAGAAAAGTTGAGTCCAAAGTGGCAGATGAAAACCGGGGAAAGAGGAGAAAAGTCCATTTAAAAAAAAATCTTCCCATATTAATCTGCTCTTCTCTTAGTCTCATATGCACTGAAATTAAGAGGAATCAGTAGATTTATTTATTTATTTATTTGAAATTTATTTGTGAATAGCTCCTGAAGGAAAGATTCACAATTTATCCTTAAGGTGCCTTTAATGATAACCATGCAGTGAAGTGGGAAAAAAAAAAAAAAAAAAAAAAAAATTAGTTATACCTTGAATATCTCTGCTCAAAATGTTTCCATTATTGAGAATTAATTTTTACTGGATACAAGTATCAATAAATGCTTACATAATAGTAATCTAAAGTCATAGGAGGCTAAAGAATTATGCATATGTAGGTCTCAGAACTGTAATTCTGTGAAAATTTTCTACCTTGCTTTTATGGGTTTAGCCTACAGACAGTTTATTATAATTTCTTATCACATTCCATCCTGCCAGCTGAATAATCATCTTATCAAATCTCAGGCTACAGAGCTAAATGAACAAATTCTTTCCAAGAAAATGTGATTGTTCTTTTCCTACTTTTTTATTCTTGTAACATCTCAAGGTTAAATACGCACATTGTAGCAGTGGAGAATTATCTTTGTGTTTCTTCTATTACAATGTGCTCACCAATGCTCACCAATAAAAAACATTAAAATAAAAATAAAAAAAAAGGTTTTATAGATGAAAATACTTTGAACATCTTGAGTATGAAAGGCTTGCCTGTGACAGGGAGAATTACTTAAAATGTTCAGCGAAAATACATCAAACAGAAAAATTCCAGTGGAAAACCCCAAAGAACACAGGTTCGTGAGAGGCTTGCCTGGTCTCTGTATCTTACAATACCTCAAACAAAAACTTTTTTAATTATTATAGAAAAATCTAGTAATTAAGTCTTATGAATACAAGCAGGGAAAGAATTTGTTAATTCATCAATAACTAAAAAAAAAAAAAGAAAGAAAATTACGGCTAAAAATAGTATTACTTAAAAGAATTTAAATAAAAAGGAAGTATTTTTTTCAAATTAAATAATTTAGCAAAAAGGTAATTTTTGAAGTTTTGATACAATACTGGTCAAGGATATTTTGAAGAAACATAATATTTCAAACTATTGAATCCTAAACATTTCTGTTGCAGAATGGAATCTATTTTATTTTGCTTCAGAGCATACATGAAAAACAAAATGTCAATCTTAAGATATTTATATAGCTATTTAAATTCCCTCATATTGAATTTTAAGATACAGAGGCAGATTTAGTGCAAAAGATATCTGCTATGTAATATCAATAGTTTAAGGGTCAGATTTACATAAAAATTTTTAGAATGAAAGATGAAGACAAATATGAGACCTCCTGCTCTATGAGCACTTATTCATCTTAAAAGTCTTCCTACTACAGTTACAGGATTATATAGAAGTTGTCTTTTGGATTCCTGTTTTGGAGACATCAGAGAAAGTGTGAGCATGGATAAGGAGAATAAATAGAAAGGATTGCCCCTTCTCCTTTCTATTTGGTGGGATTGCTAGAACTTCCAGACCGCTTTTACCATCTTCTTTGGCCTTGAGTAATAAACATGGAGCATAGAAGAGAAAGAGTGCAGCTGAGGGAGG
Organism: Certhia americana; assembly: GCA_018697195.1. Lineage (NCBI taxonomy): Eukaryota > Metazoa > Chordata > Aves > Passeriformes > Certhiidae > Certhia > Certhia americana. The sequence continues at coordinate 147,562,609 of CM031858.1, read as the reverse complement.
GTAGTAATTGTCCATGAAACTTTTCAGGAGGGAAAACACTGGATTTTAGGGAGGAAGGACTATAAGTTCCTACCAGATTATTTGAACTACCCACCTCCCAGAGAGACATAGCCTCACAAATCTCTCGGTGCAGAAACTGAACTTGAGTGTTGTCCATTTCTCCTACTGATCTTTATCAGAAAAATAAGTCTCTACTACTTGCAATCATCGTGGCTGCTACATGTTTTGACAAGACAAACTACTCTCCACAGGCTTCACCTACCTGTGATTTAAGTAGCATTCCTCAGCTGGAAAGTTTTTATTAATACTCAAGTGACACCAGACACAATTTTTCAGGGTCCAAATTCAGGTTCTCAGACACCTTGACACAGTTCTAATAATGCTATTTTTATTACACTGCTTAGGTAGAAAGAACAAGACATATCTTTTTTCCCCATCTACCCAATTGCAGTCCAACCCGGGTGTGTTCCTGTAATTAGATGTAGAGCACCAGTACACCTCACAGTGACTCTTAGAGCAACCCTGATGGTGGTTTAGTTTGAATTTATATAGGTGCATCTGAGCTCTGAGTGTGGCACTAAGTAATTAAGCTGCTTCTGCTCTTAAGGAAATCTCTACTGTTCACATCAAAAACTATATAAGTAATGTGAACATATTGAAAAAGGCTGAAGTGGAAATAAGATACAGCAAAAACTGGTGTTTGTTTAAAAGCAGGAGAGGCAGATCATCAGTTCTGTACAGAGCACTGAAGGTAAACAGTCATGCTGGAAATTTTGATCTGATCTCAAGACATTTAAAGAATAAAAAACATTAAAAAATAAACAACATTAAAAAACCAAATAAACAAAACAAAACAAAATAAAACAGAAAAAGCACACAAAAAAATTTAAAATGAAGTCTTCATCCACAGTTGACTTGTTTCACACTATTTTTGGTGCAATTATGTACTATTTGCTATCATAACATTAGTTTTCTTAACCTTCTCTGCTGTATCTTTAATATTTCAATGCACCACAGGGCAAAACAAAGCAGGTGATTTGAATCTATTCTACTTTTCTCTGAAAGGGCTGAAAAAGTGCAGATCATCAATTACAGGTAAGGCCTGTTTTAAGAAGCCTATCTCTCTCTTCCTGCTTTGGGGATGGATTCACTTCATTTCACTGTAATCAGTTGCAACTCACATACTTAAGTTAAGCTACCAAATGAAACTCTGAACATGTTGGAGACTGTCATCACATGTTCAGAGGGTCTATCTCCTAATGGGGTTGGATTTCATACCTGCAGGGAAAAAACATAGAGTATACCAGAACCAGGCATCCAATTTTCAGATGGCAGAAGTTGGGCGAAAATGTCTCTCCATTTCCAGTTTTAATTGTGACTTTGTGTTGTTCACAAACATGAAATTGTGAGAGGCAAACTCTAGAGGCAAACATCTAACAGACATTGAGTTCATTTGTGCTGGGCCTTGTGGTTGCCATCCCCAGTGCTGCTCTAATACATAAACTATAATTCTGTCTTAGTCCATAAAAATGTCATGAATCTACATGTGATTGAAAAGCAAGTGAAGGTTCAGGGTAGGTAGGATCTATCCAAGGGACTTGCACTCCCTTTCCCCCTATGCTTTTAATAGATTCTTGAAATGCCATTTTATTGTCCTGTCTTTTAATCTGTATGGAAAAAAAAACAACCAAACAAAAAAACCAAACCCAAAATACAAACCAAAACCCTTAGTAAGAACCCTTCACTTCTTTGATTGTCCTGCTCATTTACACGCAGACAAAATCTACTCATTTCATTTTTGGACCAAAAATGAAGCACATATTGAATTTATTCATAGAAAGTAGCATTGATCTATTCAAGTATTCAATAAAAAGGCACCTAAGCAATTTTTAAATAGCGAAAAGATTCTGAAAGCTTTTGTAGTGCTATCCAAAGCAGAATAAAATATCATATTTCATGTGATATATCATATGAAAATTCACTATGGAAAATAAACATAGACTAAACAATGTAAAGAAGAAAATAAAGCCTGGAACATTTGAAGCCTTCAAATGTTAAGAGACTGTAGCAGCCAAAACCACCCCCTCCAACCTTTCACCTTCAGGGGAAAGGAAGGAAGCTGCAAAGGAAAAAGCAAGTTACTTGTTTCCTTAGATTTAATGACATTAAGTGTGACCTTTAAGAATACTGAAAAATATATGTAATGTGGAAGGTAATTTTTTTCACAAAAATTATTTACAATAAGAAAGAGAAAAGAAAAGAATATATATGTTAGATGGATTGGTAGAGATTAGTTTCTTAATTAAATAAAATTTTTAATGTTTGAGTTCTTGATCTGCATACAAGATATCAACCAACCCCCCTCATTGCCCCATATTATTTCAAGAATTGGCAGTACCCTTCCAGAGTGAACCAACAAAAAATATAATTTAATTAAGTCTTTGATAACAGTTGGGTTTCCTCAGATCACTGATAGCCTTTGATTTAATGATGCTGTTTTCAGATAGATGGTTGATGTGTTGACAATAAATATTCCATGAAAATGGTTGTATTTCAGTATTGAAATATAGGTTCTATGAAAAGTTCAGTCTAGAGAAGATGGTTTAGAGGAATGCATCATATATCAAAGTCTGTTTACTCATTGCTGTACATGTTGCTAGATTATTGATAATTTTTCAAAGGAAATGCAAAGGACAGCTACCCAGATGTTGTGGTTTTTTTTTTTTCTCCAGTGTTATAGAGGCTAACTGTTCCTGTAGCTTTCTCTGGGATTTCAGCATGGACCATTATCATTTTGCTCATGGGATGCTTTCACACTCCCTGGAAGAAAAACTTTGCTTTTGGTAGCAGAATTGACTAGAAAATAGCTAAAGAAATGCAAGGGTATGAAAACTCTACACAAGCTGAGACTTGAGAATTGAAGATAAGAACATCTACTAAACTGATCTTAGAAACCCCATGCATGATGCAGAAGCTGTTTAACTTTTTAGTCACCTCTAAATCAGGGATTTACATATGATTTTCATGGTCTTTGAAGTCAACAAAATAACAGCAAAACTTGACACAAAGGTGTTTTTTTGCTTCCATTTTATATATTTAGCAGATTGTTTTATCACTTTGTTTTCTCAGAGGCATTGTGTGGGTATTTATACAGTTTGAACTATAGGAGTAATGTAGGCGTGTTTCATACTGACTGTGTTTTTTTCTTCATGAATTCAAAAAAGCCCCAAAAGGACAGGATATGTAGTTAAGTCTACTACATAAGACAGTAAAAGATAATTTACTAATTAAAAAAATAACACAATTCCTGCAGAACTAGAATTCTTTTCTAAGCATGATACTGTGTAATTGTTAAGTCACTTGTTATTTTGATAGTCTTTGTTTTAAAAAAACACTTTGTGACCATAAGATTAACTGTGAGTGCTAGTATTGGAATTGACATTTAGTGGCTCAAAAATCAGATTGAGGTAAACTAAAAGTTGAGAAGAATGTTTTAAGAACCATTTTTTGGTTTTAGAGTTATACTTTTAAAGGCTACAAAATGCGTACCTGCATATATATTTATATATTATATATTTACAGTCTTCCTTTGGATAAAAACATGCTTGAAATACCCTTTCATTTTGTGTGTTTGTTTTTGCAAATAGAATTTTAGATTTCCTTTCTGAAAATTTATTAGCCATGTTATTCAAAAATTTTAAAAGCAAGATAAACCCCAGAAGGGCCGTCATTTCAATGTTATTTACTATTTGATCATTGTGGATGTTTACATTCCAATTCTAACCAAATCCTGTGAGATCTCAATCCAAAGGTATGATATTTTTTTCATTTTTCATAACATTTTTGGGATGCCTTTTCTTACAGTAATGGATTGTGGAGGAAGATTGTTCTCATGATAGCATTTTTTCTTTTCTATAACAGTTCTCATGGTAGCATTTCTTCTTTTATATAACATTACAGAAGATATTAGATCCAGGACGGGAATTTTCCTTTCTCTGATGATGTCACTTTGATCTCTGTTGCATATAAAAAATGTGTAAAAACACAAAATTATTTTCATATTTCTTCAGGGGATTGGGATTGTCATTCTGCAAATAAATCAGGAATGGGCTATCTCCTTCCCAAACACATTTGGCTCTAAATCTTCCTCTTGCATAAAGCATTGTTCTATACTCTGTGTTTTGTATGATAAAATCATATCCAGTATTTCTCTACTCTTTACCGTTGACTAAGTTACTCTAGAAATCCAGATAGACATAATGATGCTTAAAAGGCTGTGGAGAGTGCTCTAAGGAATAAAATCATGCAGTTCCTCAAAGTTCACAAAGGTTGACTGGCCAAGACAGGAATTAGACACTATCTCGTGGGCAATATTCGAAAAGCTTAGCCAAGAGGGACAAACTTCTTGTAATCTCCAGAAAAATAATATTCCTCTGCAGAAATTACAACTTTGACATTTTCATTTTTCTTCTCTTTTTCTTCAATTATTTTTTATCTATTGTTATTTTGGGGGGGGGGCTTGAAAGGATTGCTTTTCTTCATCAGACTTACTTGGCATGCAAAATAATCTCCCAGCTGCCTCATGTCTTTGCTGGGCACATATCAACAACAAGTTTGGATGCCACCTGTTTGAATACTCATCAAGTAATGCCAATTCCTATTTTGCCTGAATGTGCTATGAATGAAATAGAGAGAAACATAATATATTTTTCTTTTCTAAAAATTTAAGTTGAAGAACTAGTAGATAAAGATGGATGATCAGAACTGAATATGTTGTCTCACCAGTTAAATACATACGGAATTTGAAATTATGGCCAATTACATAATTGGCTGATTACACCTGAACTCAAACCGAAAATATTATTTTGAAAACCATATCTTTTTTTTCTTCGTTAGTAGAATTTTAAGCACAATATGAAAAATGCTTGAGCATGCATTTTTATGTTGCGATTTATACTTCCATATTTATTTACATTACATATAAAAGCAGATATCATTTGATAAAATTTTTGAACAATATATGTATATACTGTCACATTACATACTTACAGCGTGATCAGAAAAAAAAAGAAAAAAAAGGAAAGAGAAATTAAAGAACAAACTACATATATTAAAGTAAAAGATAAGAATAGGAAGATCACTGTAAATTTAAAAATTGCTCTAAATTATAAAGTAGACATATATTCAGTAGTTCAGGTGTAGATCCTTAGATTGAAGGAGTTTCAAGACAGGAAAATTAAGCCTATTACTACACGCACAAAATAAACTCAAGAAGAATGGCGGTTCAGTGAGCTGGTGAGTTTTCACGTGGGCAAGAAGGCCAGTGGCCTCCTGTCCTACTGTGTCAGCACTAATGTGGCCAGCAGGACCAGGGCAGTGACTG